>JAVLUZ010000635.1:87196-376118 GCA_036768485.1 Mermis nigrescens | reverse complement strand
CAGAGGAATGCTGGGCAAAGGAAAGGAAATTTATGCATATAGCAGATCCAGTCCATGTATCAACAGACAGATACCAAGGAGAGACTCAGTGAAAATTCTGACAAGCCATGAAAATATGCTCAGAAACAACATGAGTAAATGCATCAGAAAAATACAATTTGAACACAGAAACAGTCACATTTTTAGTGAAAAGTTGAACCTCTGTTTGAAAAATATTTAACAACAAATAGTTTCCACAAACAGATATGAAATCAATGTTCTTTGATGGAAGTCCACAGTCTCTTCAGCTGCAGCTGATAAAAGTAGGCATTCATATGATTGGCTCATACAATAAAAACGATGATTTTACAAGTATCCTCAAATGAAAGGGAACAAAGAAAACTATCTCTGAAACTCAAACGCACAGATTCATCACAGATGTTTCTGAAAACCAGTGCAGTCTTCTGAATAGCTGTTCATCGAACGACTTGAAAACATCCCACTTCCAATACGAATTCTGCCTGGAAGTTATAAGAAATCCCGTTTCCAACGAAGATTTGCAATGTCTGCTTGCATATGACATACAAAAACTCTCAAAACTTCAAAGCATGCCTCTGTGTCCGTTTGAAAGGATTGAAACTCTGTTGAACACACACACGTCAATGAGTGTCTCAGAATGTGTCTGTCTAGTTTTCCGCAAAGGTCCATTCAATTACCATCAGAGCGCTATCAAAAGCAGAATTATCCACAAAAGAGTGTTTCAAATCTATGAATAAAGGAATGTTCAGCTTCAATGCAAACTAGTTGAATATCACAGAGGGAAATACGGCTTCTGTCTAGTTACTTTTCCCGTTTCCCGTTTCCACAAAGAAATCTAACTCATCAAGCAGACTTTACAAAAATAACTTTCATATTCTGTGTGTTCAACTCTGTGACTTGAATCAGCTGAAAGCAAACATCACAAACTTTCTGAATGCTTCTGTGTACTTTTGTTAGTTTATCCCGTTTCTGCCATTAGTTTATTTCTTGATATGATAAGAAAACTAACTTTGCTTCACAGAAACTAGACTTTGAATAGTATCTGAAAGGTGTTTGTTACCATCGAGCTGCTCCGTTTGAATGGGAGTTGTTTGCTGGTTTGCTGAGTTTGTTTCCGTGTGTCTTGTTTTTTATTAAACGTGAGGTATGAAATATGTGACGTGAAGAAATGAAGCAGTTTAAAAAAGCAGAATGAAGAGTCTACAAAACCCAAACATCAAAGCACAAAGAGAAGAGCAGAACAACAAAGCAGAATGAAACAAAGGAGACTTCAAAGAAGTTTCAGTATTCTGTCTGAGTTAGTTCTGCTGTTTGAGGTTTGAAAGAGCAGATGAAACACAAAGATACCATTTCAAACGAATGCCTTCTGTCTAGTGTTGAATGTATGAATGCAGAATGAGTTTCTGACTGATTGAATCAATGATTCTGAGAAATATCTGTCTGCTCTATGTGTATAGCTCATGAATTGGAAATTAATGAGTCCTGACTTTAAACTGTCTGGCTCCTTAAGGACTCCACCAAGAATATCTTCAATACAAGAAGGTTCTGTTAACAGAGGATTTGCAGAAATGTTTAGTCCTTCAGGTTCAGTTTGACAGTCTTAACAAACAGAGAGATTCAATGGAGAATACACTGAAGAAGGAATGTATCTTAAGTCAGGTAAGTTTAACTATTTAGTCTCTTGTTCTTTAGATCTGTATGTCTTTTGTAGCAATGTGTTTTTAGTGATGTGCATGTATTCAATACAGATTGAGGTGGGTAGTACTACTGTCATGATATTAATATTCTTAATGTCAGTAAGTGATAAGAAATAATGCTCTTTAAATTTAGCCCATTCAAAGTGTAATTAAACCAGGATTATTTTGACCAAAATGGAGAATAACACATTTGTGTGGAGAGACAACACATTTGTGTGCAGAAAGTTCTAGTTCCCAAGTAAGTGTGACCGAGACATAATTTGCACTCTACGTAGCAGATTGAATAATGTGGGCATCGGCAACAGTAGTTACTTCCTTACAGATTTTAGGCTGCTATCAGCAGAACAATACATGCAAGAAACATCAGTAGATACAGTTTGAGGTAAAATCGCTAACAAACAGCAGGAATGTAAGAGAGGGTCAACGGATGTTTACAAGATTATAGCAGTACCCAATTAAAACTACTTAATTCTTTAAATATTAAGACTTGCATTTTTATTGATTGACTAATAGAAAAGGATACTATAGTCTGATATTGCTTTGAAAAAGTTTGAGCTTGCTAAGCGAGAGTTGTAAAACCGTGCTGCAAACTTAATGTTTAAAGCTGACATTACGTTATAAAGAGAATTATAAAAAGATTTCTTCAAACTTAGAGAAAATGGAAAAAGGTGGGATGTTCACCCACAACTCAGAGCTGCCTCTCGTTTCTGGACAGCAAGTTGTCTCGGAACCAACAATTACTGTAAAATACGATAAAATGCGGAGGAATCCCCTTCTCTCTGTGACCCTCGTTAAAGCCTGAAATACTGGTGGCTCCCCAGGCCCCTCTTTAGGCAACCCATTTGCTCCCTGGCGCGACCTCGATTTTGGGCCAGAGAGCAGATCTGCTATCTTATAACACTACAACGCTATAAGGTAAGGTCCTAGGGAAGCAGGGGTATACTACTACTAAATTTGAGACTATATGTAAGTATGTAGCTTAGCGGGTACAGCATCCTTGTGTTCTTGAAAAACCGGCTGATACAGACATGACAGGGTTTGTAAACAAAACCTTACTCTAATCTGAGGGTAAAATGCAGATATACGCTTTAGAATTCTGCTGCGTACAATGTAGCCATGCACACGAGTCAGTAGGCAAAACAAGAGAATAGCATAGTTATCACCACAACCGACTTTTTATGTCATCACATCACTCTTATTATAAACCTTTGTCACAAAGTCTGATATGACCTTATCAATCAAGCCAAGAGGTGATACTCATTTTGCAGTAGAGTCTGTTTCAGCTTGTCAATATCAGAGACAAAAGTCTGAGGAGGAGTTGCATAACAAATCACTGAACATACGACTCACTGTGTGTCCTTATTAGACCAACTTTATAGGCATAAGGAATGAAACTTGACAATTTGGCATAAAGGCCAGAAAATGTGGGCTACGAGTATGATGATCTCACAATATCATCTGACTTCCTTTCAACAAGCAGACGATCAAGGCAATTGAATTTCTAGTCATTCACCCAGTTCCAAATGCGAACTTCATATTGGATAGGATGCTGCACACGTGTACGCACAATGTGCAATGTACGCAGCAGGACTCTGGGAAGGCAAGCTTATACGTATCTGCATTTTACCCCCTAGATTAGAGTAAGGTTTGTTTACAAACCTGTCATGTGTATCAGCCGGTTTTTCAAGAACAAGGATGCTGTACCTGCTAAGCTACTCTCAAATTTAATATTTAAGTACCTACATATAACGTGTTCTCGCCGACATTTTGGGAGTAGAATTGCCAGAGCATACTGGCATCTCATTTGCTACAAGAAAGCCAATTCGGGGTGATATCTTATCTTCTATTCACAAATATGTATCTAAAATAGCAATCATCCTATTACATCAGATTGCTTCAAGGTTATCAGTCGAGCATCCAACTCTTTTGATCTTTTAATCAAAGGAGTCATTATATGTGTATACATAGCACGCGATCGTCCCTTCTCAGCAGTAATGTTTCATCATATCCTTTGAATTTGTTTTAATTTACCAACATCCTAACTTTTTTCATTTTCTGTGAAAGTTTAAAATCTTTTAAAATTCTCTTCATAATGTAATGTCAGGTTTAACCTTTAGTTTCTCTTGGTTTACAACTCTCGCTTAGCAAGCTCATTTTTCAAAACTATTTCATGGCGAACAGTCGTGTTTATAGTCTGTTATATATTCCAAACGGCCCATTTTTGCTGCTATGACTTACTACTGTAGCAGAATATTTCACCGGTTATCTTGTTGCAGCTGAGCTGTTAGATGCGCTGCATGGTAAGATAAGCATTTCAAACATCAAAAAGAAGAGTTCTAAACAATCATTCGCTATTAAAGCATAATTGAAGAAGCCGATTTGTGCCTTCAAAAACCGATAGGTATTGTAATAAGGCTTTTGCGAAAAATGGGCCGTTTAGAATGGTACAGACTATATGTATTTTGAATACCTATGCGATTTCCTTTAGTCCGTTTCCATCTAATTTTTAAAAGAAGTCTCATTCGATATACATACAGTGTAAAGTGAGGGGTATAATGTAAATATGTACGTAAGCATTTATGAATGATACTAACGAATCTGGTGTGGTGTCGCCTTTTCTTCCTCCTTGTCTAGCGTCATTACTCCCACCAAGCCTCATGTTCAGGCGATTCAAGGGAAACCACAGCCGTTTCGTTGAGAATGTCGAAAATATTTCGAATTACCCAGAATATATCCTGGCGCAGCACTGAAATCGGGTTCACTTTTATTTATGTACCCAAGACACTACATGCGCGCATACGCACCTAGGATGTTGACGTCACCTACCGAAGCGACTTGCTGTATCAGATTAAAAAATACTTCCCATCATCCAGAGATATGTTAGGTATCTAAGTACGTGCACCTGCTCACATAGTTGGACTAGTGTACTCAAATTTGCTGTAATAGTGTAAAAATGATACAGCCAGCGCTATCGGAATGTCACATTCGACATACATAAGCATCAAGCAGGAAATTTCTGGCCCCTTTATCGGGCTGGAGGCACTATGTATTCTTCCTTGCACAACGTTTTTTGGTTATTTTTTGGTCACTACAATAAATCTATTCGTTGTTTATAAGTTAAAGTATACCTCTGTCAAGAGCACTTTTGCATGCGACTTACAAAACTAACTCATCTTTTATGATAGCTCCGAGCGGAAAGTTCGGAACACTGACGCAACGGCGTTGTATCAAGATCCAAGATCCTTATAATGTCGATGCGGATCTGACTTTGAGAGATAAAAAGTAATATAGAAAGCAAAACGAAGTCCAATAGTCTGTTTATTTATTCGATAGCTTTTTCAGCTATTTTTTGAGGCTAAAGTATACCTAACTGTGATTTACAGTAACTCAACAGAGAATTTGAGTGAAGGCGAAGCGGCCGCCATTCTTTCATTTTTAATGCACTAATCCGTCCATATAGACTTAATTCAAGCATCTAAACAGTGCTCTGACATACTACAGCAAAAGCGCTAAATAAAAATCTCTCGATTTAAGGCAAGCTGAATGCTCGAATTCTATCCGCATGTTGCATGATCTGCTGGAAGAAGAGAATAAATTATGCCGTGCGAAATTTTATTGAAAAACCCTCTTCTTGCAACTATGTACAGTGATCTCTAAATGACAAATGACCAACAGTAAGTTTGCTGAAAAAGCTCTCGGATAAATGAAATAGACTATAGCTGGGAAATCTTAAAACCGAAATTCAAAGATTCCGAAAATTTCAAAGATGAAAAGTTCAGATGTTCATTTTAATTCACTACATTACACTAGCACGAAAAATAAGAGGAAAGGAAGACTAAACTAAAGGCTATATTCCGGGGTGCTAATTTTAAAGGTTTTAACCACACACGGCCGTGTGCGGTCCAACTGAATCCAAAATACCTTTACAGAGAATCAATAGACCCCTAGAATTGAATTTCCGGTGTTATTTTTCGCAATTTGACCCCATCGAACCCCCAGATTTTTGCTGCCCATGCATGGTCCTATCCTGAAAAGACCGATCCGAACTTTACGCATTACGTACAGTGCGTAAACGATAAAATGCAAAGTTTTGGCCTACTACCTAGTCCTATGCAACCGAAAAAGAAGCATCAGCTTTATGTTGCTTTGATTTTGTAAAACAAAATTTGTGAACAAAATCGAGCGAGTGTTCAGATAGCCGAACGAAAAATAAATAAAATATTACTCTTCGTCATGCAAATCAAAGCGAAATATAAAAAGGCCGACTTTACAAATACCGCGTCGTCGATTATTGTAAACTAATTGAAAAACGCGTCAGTGAGCGTGAAGCGATAAGAGCGGCGGCGATTCCGAGTAGCAACCGTATAAAAGGAGGATAACGCAAAAATCACAGGTTTATACTGTCTCACAAAATGCGTAATGCACAATAAATTACTGCCCGACTGTCACTAAAAAGACGAGGCGAAGTAACGCAAATTGACGATGCTAAAAAAGCGTCTCTTCAACGAAGGACTAAATAAAAATTCTATGTATATTTTGACCTTCCTTGCGGCCATTTTGAAAGTGCCGGAATTACCTCAAACCCATATTACGAAGTTTCATACGCAATATAAGATGCTTTTGAAAAATCCGCTTTACCGACTAGGCCAGAGCAAGATGGCTCCATAGGTCAATTGAAAAATTTTTCGTCCACCTCGTAGGTAACGCGATTTGTCTAAAAATATTGAATTTAGCCAAAAAATACCGTTTCAACTTACTTTAGAAATTTTAACTTTACTTTCAAAAAAACAAAAATAATTTGCACTCTTGAAACGGGTCTAATAAATTCTTTTGATTAAAAAAAAACATCACTTTACACCAAGCGGCCCTGAAGATGGCCGAAGATTGGGCTTATAACACGATCATCCATCGATTAAAAAACCGCACCTCCCAGGTGTGTGCCGTCGTTGCTGTGAGGGGGACACAAAGTTCGCACTCGCTGTGATAAACATATAAGGAAAAAGGATGGTCAAGTATATTATAGGTAGCGCTATCGCGCTACCTATTATAATAAGTTTAACATATTTATTCATTAACTGCAGTCTTTTCCATTCCAAATGGTGTATTTCCGATTTATGACAATTATTAATCGTACATGATTACAATAAAGCTGCATATCTCTGTCGACTTCTGTGCACATTAGTGTGATTGCTGGTTCATTTTAAACCACTTTTGCTGGCAATTTACATCGATTAAACGATTGCTCTCCATGTGCAAGATTTTGTGAAACATATTATAAACACGGCTAAGAAGGATTTAACTTTAATGCAACCCATTTTAGACAAAATTACATCTCTTCAATAATCTAAGGACACTTGAACATAATTTTTAAATCACTTTAGATTACTTTTGAGGGTATAACAAACTCACTAAATTGATGTCTCACATATGAATCCTTGAAAATTTCTTGACTTCAGTTACATAGTTTCTGCAAGTCTATCGAATTAAGGTTAAGACGTAATGTAAAATTTACACAAACACATAGCGTAAAGAATATTTTAGTCGGATTCGTAATTTTGATATTGCTCCGATATTATTTTCAATATTTATGGAAAAATGAGTCTCCATAATGTTTTGAAAACAAATAAACATTAGGTTTAAACCACTTTGCAATACTGCTGAGTGTAAGCAAGAGCGCCCAACTGACGTATATATTTCATTCCCTGTAAATTTTTAGATCTCAGGAAAAAAATTTCGGTCTTTGCAATGCTCTAGAACAAAGGCTAACATGCAGTGTAAAAATTACTCGGATATTATGATCAACATTCATGAAAAAATTATGTCTCTACAATGGTCTGAGGACAAATAAACAATGAATGTAAACTACTTTACATCACTGTTGGATGTAAACAAACGCGCCTACGTGACGTCTCACATTTGATCCTTTGAAATACTTGTAGACTCCAGGGAAAAAATTAGGTTTCTGGAATGCTCAAAAACCAAGATAAATATATATGCAGTGTAAACTTCATGTAAACACCTAGTGTAAAGAAAATTTTAGTCAGATTCGTAATTTTTGATATTGTTCCGATATTACGATTAATATTTATGAAAAAAATTAAGTCTCCATAATGCTTATGTTCAAACTAACAATTGGTGTAAACTACTTAACAACACTGTAGAGTGTAAACATATGCGCCAGACTGGCATATCAAATTTGGTTCTGGTCCATTTCTAGACTTGATAATCGTGTCCCTGACTCGTAGCCGAAGGCAGGCAGAAAAAACAAGACAGAAACGCGTTTTAAACACTCAAATTTTTGACTTTACACTCAAGCTGAATATTAATGTATAGACAATTTGCTTTGACATGCACCCGATATAAAGCACTTTATTTTATTCTATCGGACTTATCCCGACTTCTGGACGGAGAAAGTGGCGAACAAAAAACGCAACAAAAACGTATTTTCCATCATTTAGAACACTGTAAACTTTAAAATTCCGTACCGAACTCCCCATTGAGTTTAAAGAAATTCGGTTTGGTACAATTTGTAGCTTTTAAATCGTAGTACATTCCGGTGTGCCAAAATTCTCTTGCAAAAATTATTTGGTATGATTTATTAATCAAAATTCGGAAAAAACGTGTTTTTTCGCCCATTTTTTACCTCTAATTTCGAACTTTACACCCCATAAATAACTCAATATTGCGTTTTTTAAATGCGGTTTGCTGCGATGTGTAGCCCCTGAGAGGCACTTTATTACTGCTGTATTCAATTCACACTTACTCATAAGCGGGAAAATTTGGCAGAGAAATCTTAGTTAAAATCCGTTTTTTTACACCATCCACTAGAGTGTAAACTTTAAACCCCAGGATCTAACTCACCATTAAGCATAGAAGACTTTGCTTATATACAGAATGTAGCCCTTGATCCGCTCTACATTTCTGTCAAAAAACATTTCGAA
The DNA here is from genome assembly GCA_036768485.1 of Mermis nigrescens. Taxonomy (NCBI): domain Eukaryota; kingdom Metazoa; phylum Nematoda; class Enoplea; order Mermithida; family Mermithidae; genus Mermis; species Mermis nigrescens. The sequence goes on along the minus strand of JAVLUZ010000635.1, from coordinate 367,462 downwards.
AAACTCATAACCGGACTTAGTATCGGACATAAGCAGGTTGAAAACTCGACCAAAAAGTGCTTTTTTACCCCCAGATTTTCGCACTCTTTACACTGCCATTCGATAACTAATGCGAATTTCTAAAAACAAAAGAAGTGCCATCTGTAGAATTCATCCCTCTATTATCCTATGCCGTTCAATTCTTCGAGTCATCAATACTCAGTTGTCCATATGCCGCATTATAAATGTCCCAAAATTTGTCCCATGTTATAACGTTACACAAAAACTTTACACCTTCTTTACACAGTCAGTTTTGCGTTTCAAGAAAAACAAAAAAACAAGGGCAGCGAATTTTTTTATTTTCTTTCTTTTAAAAAAAACCGCACCTTCCAGAAGTGTCCCGTTATAGCTGTAGGGGGTGCACAGGTGTTAGAGGTACCCAAGTATATTATAGGTACGCGCTAACAATAAACCGCCTCTAAATTCGAGAATATTACTTTAAAAAAAATTAAAAAAAGTCTCCCCTAGATTTTTTAACCGTCTACATTTTGAAACCAATCAGACTGCATAGAATGTAAAACTGAGTTAGATATGCTTGGCCACATGAAAACTGTAAAAAAACCGTCTAATTTACACTCCTGTGCAACAACCGATGAGTGTAAAGAAATTTTAAGACCAGATTCGTAACCTACTAATTAGGGAAACATTTTAAAAAAAATTGGCCCTCCGCAAATTATTTGAATTTTTGGTGTAAACTTTACACACTCACGACGCGCTCGGTGTTGAGTGTAAACAAGAAAAAAAATGGGGGCACTAAGTTTTTTTATTATCTACCATTTAAAAAAAACCGCACCCCTCAGATGTGTGCCGTTATAGCTGTGAGGGGGGACACAAATTTCGCACTCGCTGTGAAAAACATATAAGAAAAAAGGGTGGCCAAGTATATTATAGGTAGCGCTATCGCGCTACCTATGATAACACGTTCTACTTATCTGGTTCAAGGTATACTTCTTACTAACACATAAAAACCAAAAGTATCATCAGGCACCGATAGTTTAATTGAGAGGCGTAGTTTGACGTTGAGGACATACCTGGGCTTGGGGGGTCCGGGGGTATGCACCCCCTAGAAACCAAAGTACCCCCTTTGAAATTTTTTTGTTTTTTCGCAATTTTCTGAAGAGTGCTCGATGTGAAAAGTTGAAAAGTGGTGTTTTTTCGCCATGCCACCATTTTAAGGCCATTTTTTGACCTTTGAAAAAATCTTGCACCCCTAAAACTTTGTTGCTGCCCACCTATAGTTGAGAAGCGTAATACTATAGTTCGTGTCATTTAACTTTGAGATTTTTGAAAAAATCCAGACTACCTACAAAAGCGTTTTAAACTGGCACCGTAGTTGTGATATTCCACAGTATATCGAGTTATGAAGAGACGTTTGCCATTCGTAAGCCGCATTTCAGTACAAAAATTTTAAACCACTTTTGTAGCCCGATTTATGTGGATTAAATTTATGAAAAAACCGCAAAGTTAAATGAAACAGACTATAGCTTGTGTTAATTAAAAATCATTACATTGTATGTCACGTCTGAAAATAACAAACTTGGGGTCAGGGAGGGATTGAGGGAGCGGTCGTCCCGAATAGGTCTAAACTCTAAAACACTGGTGAGGGATGAAGAATAGATCATATGATGTTTTGGTTATCGTTTATCGTACCCTTATGGTTTCACCCTAGCTGGATTTTTTCGATTCTTGGGCCCGGTTCCACCAAAAATGACAAGTGACTAGTGACTAGTGACAAGTCTTGTCATGACAGACAAGTCGTAAAAACTAGGGTTCCCCCACTTATTTGTCAAAACTAGTAATTTTTGACAAGTTTGACAAGCAATCCTCTCGTAGTATTGTGAGCATACCTGGACGTAGGGGGTGGGGGTATGCACCCCCCAGAATTCAAAATAACCCCAGAAACCAAAATACCCCCAGAATTCAATTTTTGAAATTTTTTTTGTTCTTTCCGCAATTTTTTGATGCCAATAGATGTGCTCGATGAGAAACGTTGAAAAATGGTGTTTTTTCGCCATACCACCTTTTTTAAGGCCATTTTTTGACATTTGAAAAAATCTTGCCCCCTTCCCCCAGAGCTCTGGTGCCGCCCACCTATGATTGTGAGTGAGCGCTCGTGAAAGTTGCATTGCGTTAAGTAATACGATTCATCGAATAAACTTTCTTCATCGTCCTAGACGATCAGACACTTCTCTCGAGTATGTCCAAGTTTAGTTTCAATTTATTCACGTCGTTTTCACACAAGTTGAGAATTTGAGTACATTTATGTGCATGACTTTTGATCCGCTGGTATGTATTTGTTAATAAAATACATACAATAAATGATCACAATTCATTCAGCTTGCTTAAAAATTAGTCCATGTTTCACGTTATAACCTGCCTACTACAGTGTGACAGTCGGTCAAAGCTGATGAACCTGCTCAACATCAAATAACTCATTTCAGTTAAGTGGGGTTTTTTGAGATGAACTCAAGAACCACTAAACGGATTTTTATGAAATGAAGTGTTTTAGATAGACAATTTGGAATGAAACTATTTTGCCAAAAAAAGTATAGCTAGCTTATGTCTACAATATGCTAGGCTCAAAAAAATGCTCAAACTTTGATTGGTCACCACAGTATAAAGGTTAAGTTTCATATTTTGGAAAATAGCAAAATACTTAGATATTTTTGTGCTCTAGATTTCACTCCTTTTTGTTTTTCGTATCTCTGAATAGTTCGTCCTGCAATTTCAATTTAATTTGTTTCCAATATGGCTGCCCCCTATAAGGTATGCATTTTACTCCATTTTACTCGCGCCATTTTTCATATTTTTAAATGTTTAAGAACATTTTAGGAAGCCCAAAAAAAGCTCGTTCGAATGATATCCTATTTGTCTGATTTACTAAAGAATTCCAGTTTTTCAATATGGCCGCTAGAAAGGCTGTCAATGTCGTACTGTAGCTTTTGATATTTTCAGCTATTATTCTGTGAGTTTCTGACATATTTTAAACTTGTTTTCAGTAAATAGCTATTAAATTTAATGTTCCTTCTAATGAGCTATGTATCATGTTCTGAATCCTTCTACTCCGTCCAGGAAAGATCAAAAACCTCAAAATTATCCATTGTATAGTGAAAACGACGTTAAATCATCATGACGTTCAGAAAATTTTACCATTGATTACGAAATGCATTAATAATTGAAAATTTCGATCATTAATTACCTAAACTTAGACTCGCGAGCTGAAATAAAAGCGGAAGAATTTCATAAATAATTATGAGATTTTTCACTTCTATTCGCATAAGACGATTTCCGCATCATCAATGCTGAATAAGTCTGTATCCAAACTGTATCTATATTTGTATGGATAAAACAGCAAAATAACACTATTTAAGGCAAATAACAAGCCTGATTTCGACTTGTCGAAATTTCACTAGTTGTGACAAGTAAATTTTTTACTTGTCATTTGGTGGAACGGCTAACTATAGTCTGTTCCATTCCAAACGACCCATTTTCGCTTTACGTCTTATTACTGTAGCAGTATATTTTACGGTTAGGTTGTTGCGGAAGTCCATACATAGATGCGCTACATGTTAAACCAAACACATTAAGGATGAATACGAAGAGTTTGAAGCAACCAGCTATCACGAGAGCATAATTGAAGAAGCCGTTTGTGAAGATAAAATCTGTTGCAGTAATAAGACCTTAGCAAAAATGGACCGTATGGAATAGAACGGACTATAGTAGGTAGCATACTAGTAAATTTTACTTTTCAAAACGCATTTTTAACTAGTTTTGACGAGTGACAAGCATATGTACGTGGGCAGCACACAAAATTCTGGGGGCGGGGGTGCAAGATTTTTCGAAGGTCAAAAAATGGCCTCAAAACACAATTTTTCAGCGTTTCTCATCGAGCACTATCCATTGGCATCAAAAAATTGCCGGAAAAACGAAAAAAAATTTCAAAAGTTGAAATATGGGGGGTATTTTGATTTCTGGAGGGAGGTGCATACCTTCTAAACCCCCCACGCCCAGGTATGCTTAGAACCCCCTCCGAGAATCCGACCGAACCCCGAAAATCGAAAGACTTCAAGAATTGGGTTTTTATCATTTTTTGTGATTTTTGCCAGTTTTACACCAACCAGATCCCCTAGAATATGGTAGCTGCCCATGTATGACACGCATTGCTTGTGGAAGGGAGGGGTTTAATTAGATCCCTTCCAGAAAATGGATAGACCCCCAAAATTGAATTTTTTCGCATGTTTTTTGCGATATGCCACGTCGTGAAAATGAACAATTGAGGACAAACGCCGCATCGTCATCTACATGGACTTGAAGGGAAATTCGACAATACCTATATCTGTCTGAGGTTCAGCCCCGAAAATTTGTTTTAAAGTGCCTTTTTGGCCTAGGACGATGGGTACGCGTCGAAAGCACAATTTTTCACCTTTCTAATGATATTCTTTTTCTTAAAAGCACAAAACAGAGACAAAATTTCGAAAATATCGAGTATATTGGACGAAAAATGGCGAAAAATAAGTACTGACGCAAAGCAGAAAAGTTTACTTAAGCATCAAAAAGACTCGAGGTTTTTTAGGGAATCAAACATTCTGAGGGGTCGCGAGAATTTTGCGAGAGGTCAACAGCCATTCTGAGGGTGGTCAAAAACAATTTCAGAAATTGAATTCTGGGGGAGGGTAATTTGGTTTCTGGGGAGCTATTTTGATTTCTCGGGGGGGGGGGGCGGCTTGCATACCCTCCTCCACGCCTAGGTGTGGTGACAAGTCCTTGTCCTGCAAGTTTTTGGTGGAACTCGATTTCTTGTCGGACTAGTACTTGCCAAGCTTGTCAGACTTGTCAAGGCTTGGTGGAATGGGCCTTGTTGGCCTGAATATATGGAACTTAAATTTTACGTCAGGTTTGGTCAAGAAAATATTTCCCTAAAAAAACTTTAAATTCTTGAAACGCATTTGAAAGACCGTAAAAATTGACGTACCGTATTTTTTGGCTAACAAGTCAAAAATTTCAGGCGCTTCGGACCGGATTCATCGTATTTGTATAATTTTTCATTCTGAATAGCCCAAATTGAAGTAAGGCATTGTAGATGTGTCAAAATTTCCTGACGCCACGCGCAAAATTGTTTATTTTCTATAATGCTTTTCGATGCAATTAGCATAATTAAGTATAAATCAAGTTAAAAAGCTTTTTAGCAGAGTCGGGCTTGGCTAAAATGTTGAAGCGTGACTATTCTGAACGACATAGTTTTTGTATACGATTGAAATGAGTTAAATTTTGTCCGGAATTTTCATTTAACTTTTTCTTTAGTTATTTAACAAAAAAGTTGTCAAAAATACCAACAATTTGCGTATGTAGTTGTCGAGGCTTTGACTTCAAAATTTTCGACCCTCAAATTTAGGTCATTCAGCACAAATTCTGAAAATTATTTGCGCTTCACGCCAATGCTTCAATGGAAGTGTATATATACATATATTGTAGCACAAATACACGCAGTGATCCATCTGCCTAAATCACAGAAATCTTACTGCCCGAAATTTTCTTTACGTTTATGAAAGACATACACAAGCAGCATTTCGCAGAAAATTGTAGAAAATTTGGAAAGCTGCAATATTATGGGCAAAAGCTGGGGTTCCGCCACGCCAATACGTGTTCTTGGGGGTTGGGTTGATCCCCCCCGCAGAATGGCTGCTGACCACCCGCAAAATGGCTGCGACTCCAACCCCCAGAATTGTCAAATTATTGGAAAAATTGTAAACAGTATGCTTTTTGAAGTCGGTTTTAACTCATTTTCTGGCTCAAAAGTCTCAAATTTTCGGCGCTTCTCACCATATACATACACATTTTTTGACTTATTTTATTGAATTTTCTCGATTTTTTGACGTGTACCTGATGTTTTTAAGCCCATAAAAGGCACTTTTTGAGAATTTTAGGGCGTGACGCCCCCAGAACTGCCATGCTGTACATGCGTGGTGCCGCCGCCCTTTACGGAAATCCTTGATCCGTCATCTTGTATGAAATAGATTACATACAAAAATAACTATCAAATGCTACTTCGAGCGTACAGGCAATACATTTTGAGTGCTACGCTTTAGTCTATTAACAGATTGATATTCAGAGATTTTCACTGCCATTTAGACCAAGGGGCTCCCAAATACCTAATACCGAGCCTGGATAAGTGCACCAAATAGGCATGTTTTTCTAGATACATACGTATTCTGAAAAAAGCATTGATCTGAATTGCTCAATCCAGGAATTTAAATATGCGCAATCTACATACGCGTGCCTACATTACGTATTGCTTTTACGTTTGTTCAGCTTTCGTTGGCTTTGTATCTTTTTGTATTTTTAAATCATCTTGCGTTATTTTTTATTCATAACCTATTCGTTCATGCATTTTTCTTTTATCGCTTTTTTATTTATTAACCTTGACTTTTGTTTCGTCGTCTCAGGGAATAAAAATATTTGTTAATTTTTTATAAGTATTACATAAAATAAAACTGATAAGGTCAGCCATGTGTTGCAATATAGAAAGGCAAGGTATGAACATTGCTTTGGCTACAGAAGACCCACGCCCAGGATTTGTTCAAGATAGATCTTACGTACCGTTCTGTGAGTTTGAAAGAATTTTTTAGGTTTAAGTTCAATCTTATTTTTTAACTTGGATAAATTTCAATATTTCGAAGTAATAGTAAAGCTACAAGTAAGCAGCGATTATGTAGGTGAAAATCATCCACTCAATTTTTCGGATTTCCCAAATCAACGATTTATTTTTAAAATTAATTTCAAATTTTTATGATTTTCTAAATTCTGCTATCAAAAATGCACGTTGCAGTGTGAGGTTCTGGGCCCCCAGAATAGGAAAAAGGGAAATTTTCTGGTGGAAATGAGGCAAAATGGAAGAGAGATTTTTACCACTTATACTAGCTTTAGGTGATTCTGGGTCAAAAACCTTACTTAATCAACCCCACTTCCCAAACCGGCATGCTGTGCAATTATATTTGCCATTTTCATTTTCAATCATATCATTTATTACTCGAAACTATTGCATAATACACTAGAATATTATCGCACGTTCCCAGGCTGCTATTTTTGTGCTCGCTTGCAATACGTGCAAGAAGGCGTTCTAGACAAGGTGACGCCCGTGCACAATCCAGACCGTGGGAAAGTGAGAAAATTTTATCTCTGCAATGCGCATACTGTATCTGAGACCGTCAATTTGCAACGCATTTCCGCTTGCTTTACCGGTGTGTGCTCTAAATTTCCTCGCTTCCGCTTCCTCATTCGTTATCATTTTGTCAGGTACAATCATCACTTAATCTTTTGCCTCGAATTGAATTTACCTAATTTATTATTGGTTTATTCAAACATTTACTCGCTCTGTTGATCAACTTTTTTCAACCTAACGTAAGGAATTATAATTTATTGATTTTGGTTTTTTAAATGACTGATTAATTTAAATTTTGACATGGCTCATTTTTGCTTCGTTAAAGTAGAGTGACTTTAGAGTATGAAATACTGCAGTTTTTGGTCGCTGAAAGACGGTTGAGTTTCGAAACGTTTTTGTTTTGCGAAAATCAGTCGGATGATTTTACATTAGAGTAATCTGAATGCATTTATGGGATTAAAGTTCGCAAATCGTGATTTTTTTAATGCTATGCATACTTACTTGATGGGGCAAAAATCAAGAATCAAAAAACGCCAAAAATTCATTTCTCGGAATGTGATCTGCTGCATTCTGCGCGCTATGCGTTTCCGTCTATTTTAGTGGTTGGTTGTATGTATATAATTTCTTAGCGATTCCGATTGCTTTGTTATCATTTATCACTGCAATCTTCACTAACTTAATCTTTTGCTTCAACTAATCAAATTAACTTAATTTATTATTAATTATTCTACTATTTACTCGCTTTGTTGATCATTTATTTTTTCAGAACCTAACTTCGTAAGGAATTATGATTTCTTAATATTGGTTTACTAAATGGCAAATTGGATAAATTTTGATTTTAAAACTGTTCATCTTACTTATTTTGCCGTGTTTGATTCGTAACTATTGACTTCATTTGGGGTATTAAATGCTTAAGGCGGTGGTCTCAGAAAAATGCCTCTAATGTTCTACTTTTGCTTACACCTGTTGGATGATAATCCATTAAGTAATCTAAATGAAGTTTTCCGATTAATGTTCGCGAATGGTAATCTTTTAATGGAAAGCATTCATAGATCGCAGAAAAAAATTCTGGGGTTGATGGAAGCAAAATCGTGAAAAAAGCGAAATTTAATTCTCGGAATGGGTTCTGCCGGATTCTGGGGGTTTAGACATTGCCGGCTGATTAATCGGTCATTGAATTCGATATTTCCTCGCTTTCGTTTGCATTTGTCATTTTATCATTCATTAAGTACGTTTGCGTAATATTTCTATTGATCTAATCAAATATAATTATTGTCTATTCATACATTCGCTCGCTTTGTTGATTAACTCTTCATAACCTAGCTTCGTAATAAATTGTAATTGCTTAATATTAGTTTTTTAATAATTAATTGGATAAATTTAGATTAAAAAATGTTTTTTCGCGCCTTTTGTCACGTTTGATTCGTAATCATGAATGAATATAGAATATTAAATACCGCGATATTTCGGTCGCTGAAAAATTTATCTTTCTACAGTTCTGCGAACATCAATTAAAGCAATCTAAATAAGGTTTTTCAATTAAAGTCCGTTAATCGCGATGTTTAATGACCGAATTCTGAGAGGTCGATGGGTAAAAATCGCTAGATTTCGGCTTCTTTATCTACACATACTACGTACATGTGTGAATGAATTATCATCTTTTTATTACTTCATGTCAACTGCACAACATTTGTTGAAAAAATATTTTTTTGAAAGTATTTTTTTCATCGACCGGTTTGAAATTGTTGTTGCTTTCCGTATTCCATTCATTTATCTGAAGTTAATAAACGGAAACATTGCCGCCGCCTTAGACGATTTCGAATTATACCTAAATTTTCAGTCACGTAATCAACATGACGATCGAAGAATTAGCCGCAAAATTAGCAGTTTTGAGACTTCAGAATAATCGGGAATTACAGCAAAATGATTCGAGCGACTCGTTCATGCGACAAGTGATTATAAGCTTCAAATTTGTTTTAGTTTTTACTTTTATGTAGTTTTTAAATCTTACTGTAAAATTTAGATGTTTGGTAAAATTATTTCCGATTATGGAAATTTATTAATATCATTCGACATATTTTTTGACGCGTCGACTTGACAATATTTCTTTCTGTCGATCAAAAAATTTGTTAGGACATCCAGGCACGTAGCTCTGGGGGGAATGGGGTGGTCCGGACCCCCAAAATTCGAAAAAAACGGAAAAATAGGACTTTTCAAACGTTATTTTGTGCTATTTTTGGCCTTTTTGGACCACGGAAACTCCCAAAATTGGTGTTGCCCCCCAAATAGGGCGGCCAACTACGTGCCTGAGGACATCATGAGCAAGTTTGCATCGCGGAATACCGAAATACGTGATGGCTCCGTAAAATTAATTGAATCGCAGGATTTCTACTAATTTTTCAAAAGGGCATAAAGTTGTGCTCGTAGATGCACAGAATGACCTGATCTGAGGGGGTGGGGGGTCAGTCGGTCGGCGGAGGTCAAAAACTGAGCTTTTCTGAGCCAAAATGACCTCAAAAAGTGGTATAATGCTGAAGAGCGTAAAAACTACGTCACTGATCAATTTCAAGCACTTTTGAAGAAGACTATAAATTTTCATGTATTTTAAGCCTTCATTTTGTATCATTTTCCCCAGTAATTTCCCATTTTTTATTGCCCCAATTCGTCCTTGCTTCTCCCGATTCCGTCACTTTATTTTTTGCATGGAATCGACCTTTTGTCTATAAATCACCTAATTTCGCAGAATTTTATTAATATGAAATTTATTTCTTATCACGTTTCATATATTGACGCTGTCCGTCTAAGAAAAATTGTCCTATAGCTAACCTCACATTTATTTAAAGCTTCTAGTGTGCGTCGTCATGGCTGCAATAAAATCTTATTTGTTTTTATTCTCCGTTTTATACGTTTGTAATACAAAAGTCATTATACTTCGCTAATTTTTTGTTAATCGATAGTCGGTTCCATTAAATAATCTGAGATTTTTCCAAGTGGTGAATCTTTTCTACTATTGCTGTTTTTCATGGTAAAAAAATGATGTTTGACCTGATTCATGCGATTATTGGGCAGGGGCGGATTTAAGGGAGGTGGGGGCAGTGTTTTTTGTACAAGGTCCATTTGTCCATGTACAAAGATGGTCCCTAAAAGTCTTTGTACGTTTTGTATACACAAATTCTTGGGCACTATAATATGGTATCAGTAGCGATTTTAGTGTGGTAAAGACGGAGTTGGTCAACCTTTTGTTTGTGTATGTTAGCTAAGTTCTGGGTGTCTGAGGACAAAAATCACTAAGAATCGTCTTAAAACGGCGCGAAGCGCCGAAAAATTTGACATTTTCTCGCGAAATGCAAGTTTTGCCATTATAAAGATATATTTTAGAATTTTTTGCAGTTTTTGTCTTCCCTGAAATCTTTGTACATGTACAAAGATGGTCCCGAAAAGTCTTTGTACATCGGAAAAAATCTTTGCCGAATACGAAAAACCGTGGGTGGGGGGCCGTCCCCCTATTGGCCCAAAAACATCTGGCAAGATAAAGAATGGATATGTAATTTAGGACGATTTTTGGCCGTCGGTGACTATAATTTCTCAAATTTTATGATTATTCTGTTCAATGATATTTCTTTGCTTTCTTGGCGACCTGGAGGTCGTAGTTTGGCGCCAGGAATATGTATTCGTAGAACCAAGCATTTCCATGACTCCTTAAACGGTTTCTAGAATAGAAACAGCCATTTAGACATGGTTTTTTCCATTTAAAGCATAAATTTTCGGAAATTTTCAACTCTTGCATTAAATGCTACAAATACAGGAAATACAGCTGCATTTGGAATCCTTAAACGTCCTTCCTCGTAAATTGGAAAGACTTTTCAGCGTTTCGCGCAACATTATCGCTAAAATTTTTCAAGAAATTGCTGCGCTAAAAGTAATTTAAAAAACGGACAATGTTAAACGCCAAAAAAACAATTTTGGTCGAATTTTGGATTTTTTCGACTGTTCTAAAATAAGTTGGGGTAACGAACGCCTCTTCATTACGAGATCCGTCACTGCCATTGAGGAAGGGTTTGATTTCAAAATGCTCTTTCCTTATTATTTATAAGGTTCTGCTGTTTGAGACCGCGAAAATCATATTTAAGAAAATATTTAGATCTACGAGGTCTAAAAACGTCTGTTATATATTTTAAGAGTCATTATCTCTTGTAATGTGCATACTTAATCAATTAATTCTTTTCAGTATGCTGACTTTCGTTTTGAATTTGATTAAATGAAATAAAGCAGATTAATCTTAGGAAAAAATCTTGGTTTGTTGGTAATCTTAGGGAAAAATCTTGGTTTGTTGGTACGTTGTAGCTGAAATAGAAAGCAAAATGTTGCAAAATGCCTCGAGCTTTTTTTGAAAAAATTGAGCATAATGCAATTCATTGCATTGTATTGCGAGTTTGTTTTGAATATAGTCTGTTTTACATTAGTTTGGGCATAAATTTTAAGAATTTTCTCTAAAGGAAGCCGACGGATTACAACAATTATATATCAAATCAATGCTATAATCGCAATCTGTCGACTTATCGTCGGACATAGTTTCTAAAACTTATACCCAAACTTGTGTGAAACAGACTATAATGCATTTCTGCCTCTTGAATCAATATTGAATATAAAAGAATAAATGAAAGAACGGATGCGGTTGTTAAGGAGCGGACATGTGCTTGGGGGGCAAGGGAGTTGGGGAGTCTAGACCAGATATGTACGTGAAGGGTTGGGGGGTCCTGCTTGACCCCCCGAAGAATGAAAAAATTTAAAAGTTTGTGCAGAAAATGAGGCAAAATGAAGGCCGAAAACGAATGAAAAATGAAAATTTTCTTAAAAATTGATTTAAATAGACCGGAAACTGTGTAATAACGTCGTTTTAACGCTATTTTAGCACTTATACCAGTTTTTGAGGCCTTTCAGGCATTTCTGACCCCTTCAGCCGTCTAATCTGACTCCCCACCAATCGGTGACGCTCTAGTGCACCTATGGGCTACACCTTAAGTATGGAAAAATATTAAATTTTCTGGTACAAGTAGGACAACATGAATGCAAAAAACGGATGAAAATCGATATTTTTCTGCAAAAGCGCTTGACTTGATCAAAAGTAGCTCGTAGTTTGTAAGCTATTTTAGCATTTATACCGGTTTTTTTAGGCAATTTTGGATTAAAAAGCGCTCTGTCTGACCTCACAGATTGCTTATACTGTGAATCTATACTAATTGAGTATCTACATTTTGAATTTATAAATCATTGTTAATCGGAAAAACGATTCCTGCCATGATTCGTACAAAGTCGAAAAATCAGCAAAAAAAAGACGAAAAAACTAGAAAATAAAAATATTTTATCAATAATTGGAAAGTTGATTAGATTTCATTTCCGGTTTTGCTTGAATTTTCTCTTCTATAATTTTTTGAAATTTTTTTCCATTTTTTTAGTCGCCTAATAGCTTCTTATAAATGCGGTTATTTTTTAGAGAAATTCGAGATTCAACGAAGAGATAGCCACTGATTGTCGTTTCGACGGAACTGCTAGTGAATTTAACTCCCGTGCATTTTACGCCCCGAATTTGGTCAATAGCCCTGGTCCTTTTCTCCCAATTCCCCTCCGTTCCGCGCCAAGCAGTCCACAAATGGTCGACCCACGATCGTTTTCGACTCACTCTTCATGGCGCAATCGTGCTCCCGTGGTTAGTCATATTGTTTTCAGCGTTGCATGAATTATTTTGCACTTAAAACGCTAAGATCTAAAAACTCCATGGATTCATAACTCGAGACATAGCTCAATAGAAAGAGCATTCAATTTCCTAAGTATTTTGCCGAAAAATTTCGTGACTTTCTCAAAACGGTAAAGAATTAAAAATCAAAACGTTTGAAAAACATCCTTCAGCCATATTGAATTTTTCCTACTCATCCAGATGAAATAAATGAGTAGTCTTTTGAAAGCCCGTTTTCTGCTTTATCCAAAATGTCCTTAAACATTAAATAACATCAGGTATTTAAGCAGATGCAGCTTGCAGTAATTTTTTCCAATATAATTTTTTTCAATATTTTTTCCAATTTTTTCCAATATAAATATAATTTTTTCCAATATCCTTGTTAAAAATATAAATGCTAAGCCCGCAAGAACGCGCAAAATCCCTTAAGCAGGAAAGTGGCGCATTTTGCCCTGTCTGAGGACGCAAATATTTTGCCAATTTTTAGCATTCTGGCTACTATACAAAGTGACTGGGAGAATGTTCAACTTTCGGCTATTTTTTCAACGTAGTGCTTCACAGACATAAAATAATCTGAATTTTTAGGCAACATAGTTGCATACCAAAATTTTCATCTAAAACATTTTACTTTATCGAAATCGGTTCAGTAGATCTTTAAGTCTTAGCGAAAAATCTGCTTTCTGTGACTGAGGTTTTTTAGTGCACACTTGACAACAGTAGTGGAAATGACGTGTAGTCCATGCTTTAATAAATCTATTTCGATCATATGTCAATTTTCGGCTAAAAATGCTTCAAATATCTGATTACAGCGTTGTACCAATTCGAATTATACAGGGTGGCCCAAAAAAGGCTACATTAATATTCAACAGGTCATAACTTCGGCTGATATGAACATGAGACATTAAACTGGCAACATTAGATAGATAAAAGTGTCTTCTTGCGAATCGTGTAAAAAACCTTTGGCCAGATATCAACGCTTTGTGCGCTACGGCAATTAGTTTACACCCTACTTTAATACTGTTTAAACGCCAATAGCGTCATTGGTCCTGCCATCAATTTGCATCCTATTTTCACGATATTTTAAAATTTTTGCTCTCAATAGGAAGCGTATCTACTCTGGGGGTTCGAAAAATGTGCTACTTTATTTTTGTGACGGTATTTATTGCCAAACAGGTCAAAAAGGATACCTACATAAACAGTAATGTGATACAATGTAGAAACTCTGGGTTTAGAACAATATCAAAGTGAGGTGTAAACAAATAGCCGTAGTGCACGAAACGCTGATGGCTGGCCAAAATTTTTAACGCGGTTTAAACAAAGACATGTTTGTCTATAAAGTGTAGCTGGTCCTAAAGTTTCATGTCCACATCAGCCGAAGTTATGACCTATGACCTATCAAATCAAAATGTAGCCTTTTTCTATGGGCCATTCTGTATAATGAAAAATGGTATTCTGGGAATTGAAATTTTAAAGTGCCTTTTTTGGACTCAGAAATGCTAGATACGCGTCAAAAACATTATTTCGGCGTTTCTAACTATGCTCTCTCTTTCCAGAGCATAAAATCACAAAAAAATTTGAATAAAATTAAAGCATGCGAATAAAGTGAAAAAATAGTCAAAAAAAGAGTATATGGTGCGGGGCGCCGAAAATTTGACACTTCAAGCAAAACGATTGCTAAAAACGCTCAAAAACAGTTCCTTTTCTACGAACTTTTTGGAAACTTAAATCGCCAATTGTGTGGGGGTGGAAAATTTTCTGGGGGGTAATCAAAACCATCACCCCCTGAACATATATAGCGGCGAAGCGTCCTTTTAAAAGGCATTTGAGTTAGTATTTGCGTTTTTTTGTTGTATGGTCCTTCTTGAGGGGCTCAATCGTTCATCTTTTTTGGCCAAAATAACTTCAAAAGCTGGTATAAATGCTAAAATAGCGTTATAATTGTGTTAATCTACAGTTTCTGGTCAATTTTAATTACTTTTGAAGGAAATTTTTTATTTCAATTGCTTTTTTGCTTTCATTTTGCATACGGAGAATTTTCCTAATTCCTACACGTGCGTGTCTGGTCATCACATCATGACTGATCCTAGATGCACAACATGGCCGACCGGTCTGAGGCAGGTCTGATTAGCCACCCTTCAGTCGTCTTCTTAAGATTAAGTAGGTTTAAAAATCTGTGTCTGCACTGAAACCGCCATAGCTTGCAGTTTCTTTTGAAAACTTGCTATTTTGTCCGTTTTTGGCCTTAATTTGTTTTATTTCCCGTAAAGTTTTTGCACTCCATCTTTTTTGAAGGATATATAGACCCCAAAAACCCTCTTCGAACACATGTCAGATTCATGGATAAAGTTTCAGCCGAAAATTTTACTCAATTTTTTCGCCGCATGCATTCGAAAATATATTATTCCCTCGCATGGATCGGGTAATGATCACGATGGTCTTGTTTAAGATTCTTGAGATGCCCATAAATGGCCGGCTTACTCGAAAATTTTTGAGCTTGATACTAAGCTTCGACGATAAACGTCCAAACTCGAGGTTTCCTTTACTTATTTATCCGGTCCTTTTTTTAAATAGACCAACGTTACTTGCTAAACATTCGTTTTTCTAGCCATCCTGCTATTAATGTTCGATAATTTGACACATGATTGTCGTTTAAATCGGATTCAAGGATTTCGAAATAGTTCTGTAGGCTTATGAAAATTATTGTGATCAGAAATTTGACACGATAAACGAGCGATTTCATCGTTTTGCTCATCTTCGAACCTGCTGCTTCCTGCGATGTCAAATATTTTTTCAAGACCCGTTGTACTCGTAAAAATAATTACGAAAAAAACTGACGCTTTTGATCGTACTGATTGTGTATCATTCGTTTTTGGTCTCTCAGCCGTAAAATACAGCCTAGTAGCTTGCAGCGGTCTTAAGGACGTGAATAAATCAAGTTTTTTCGGAGAATCAGGCTTTGTATTGTATTTCTCATGTTTTTCACGCTAGATATAGTATGTAGTGGCTGGCTGGTTTTTGCGAAATGCAAACGATAAGGAATATATTCATTTCCTCTCCTCAGAGCAACCTATAGTCTGTTTCATTTCGCTTTGCGGTTTTCTTTTGAATTTTATCCGCAGAATTCGGGCTACAAAAGTGGTTTTAAACTTTGATACAGTTATGCAACTTCACAGTGGCAAACGTCTCACCATAACTCGACTGGGCCGCATTCCATGGGGGGCGGGGGCGGCCCTCTTGGCCGTAAAAAATTTTGATGGGTAAGATAATGCATGGAAAAATGGAAAAATCGTTCATCTTTGTCGTCAAATCTTCAAATTTTCAGCTCTTTGCGATAGATGGGATGTATTTTCCATAATTTTGGCTCAATCGCTACCAAAAACGACACTATTTATACCCTTTTAAGAGAAGAAAGAAATTTTTCTTAAAAAAATATAGACCATACATGATCTTGGGGGGGTTTCATCCTCTCCCTTCAGAAAAATTCTCTTACCCCCCCGCAATTATTTTTTCACCCCCACCCCACGGTTTTTTTGTATTCGGCAAAGATTTTTTTCAGATGTACAAAAAGACTTTTTAAGACCGTCTTTGTACATGTACAAAGATTTCTGGGAAGACAAAAACTGTAAAAAAGTATAAAATTCCCAAGAATTTTCGGCGCTTCGCGCTGAAATGAGTAATTGTTTGTTCTATATCTCCTAATGGCAGAAATTGCATTTAGAAAGCAAAAATACCAAATTTTTCGGTGCTTAGCGCCGTTTTGAGACAATTTTCAGTATTTTTTGTCCTCACAAACCCAGAAATTGGCTAATAAACCACTACTAAAGGTCGAAGAACCCTGTTTCACCACACCGAAAACGGTACTATATCATATAATAGCACCCAAAAATTTGCATGTTTAAAATGTACAAAGACTTCTGGGACCATCATGTACATGTACAGGGACTTTGTACAAAAACAATTGCCCCACCCAGAATTGGCGATTTTTTTAAATTTCCGAAAAATTTTCTAGAAAATTGTAGAAAAGATGCTTTTTTAAGCGTTTTTAGCTATCTATTTTGCTCAAAAGTGCCAAACTTTTGGCGTTTCGCGCCATATAGCTCATCTTTTGACTATATTCTGTTCAATTTGTTCGACTTCTTTCGAAATTTTTTCATATTATTATGCTCTAGTAAAATTGAGCATCGTCAGAAACGCCAAAAAACGATGTTTTTCGACGCGTGCTTACCATTTTTGGGCCAAAAAATGCACTTTAGAATTTCACCCCCAGAATTTCCATGCTGTGCATGCATGTATATAGCTATTAGTTTTGTTGAGTTCAGAGGCAGTAATACCCCCTCTCACTCCCCCTTCCCTATGCCCATGCATGCTTCCGACGTTTTGGTAAATTTAATTATCTTCGTCTTCACTTTTGTGCTAATTCCTCGTTAAACCCGTATCGTCGTGCTATAATGAGATTTTCTAGGCTATTTCCTTGCCATGCGCGTCTCACGATGTGACGCCGCGTCGTTCTGCCTTTCGATTTTCCGACATGACGCTCACAATGTCGCCATCTTCGTTTTCATCGCAAGTTCCCACGGTTTCTTTCTGCACATTTTGCAAGACTAACAAAGAAACGCAACGCGTTTACGAGAGTCACGTGCTACACGACGAGCAAAATCGCGTGAGGTACATACTTGAGCAGCAAGAATATTCTGGGGGGTCTGGTTGGCTTAAATTGCCAAAAATGGCCAAAAATATTACTAAAAATAGAATTCTGCGGGGGGGTGTAAACCCCGCAAACCCCCTGCACGCCAATGTGTGGTGAGGTAGCGTTAAAATGTTTTTGATCCTAAGCAAGCCATATTTTTTCTTAAATTGTCTATCGGACGTTCAAGGCAAACTCAGGGGCACAGCTAAAAAATCAATCTATGGTTTTTTAATAATTTTCGAATATTTCTATAGAAAATCTTTCCTTTTTCATCGATTTTCTTGATTCGTAACTTGCATTTATCAGAACACTTTCTTTTTGATCGTGGGGAACTGAAACCTCTGCTCAGTCAAGAACATAAATGCACAACACGGCCGATTTTTGAGCCGAAATTGCCTTAAAAATTTGGCAACACCGTTAAAATAACATAAAACTACTTTTCTGGTCGATTTTAAGTACTTTTGCAAAAAACTTTTGATTTTTGTCCATTTTTGCTTTTATTCCCTGAAAAAATTGTCTTTTGTCTCTTCTCAGAAACCCAGACCGTACATTAGCAGTGACCGAATTCTGGGGGGGCCGATTGGGCAAAATTGCTCAAAAATAGCACCGAAAATTCAATTCTAGTGGCTCTACCGATTTTTTGTGGGGGGAGGGTTCGCCGGATTCTCGGGGGTCCAGACCCCCCAGAATCCTCATGCCCATGTGTGGTCGAGACCATACGTGGGCAGCAAGAAAATTCTGGGGGTCCAAGATTTTTTGAAGATCAAAAAATGGCCTTAAAAATGGTGGTATGGCGATAAAAACACCATTTTTCGACGTTTCTCATCAAGCACTATCCATTGGCATCAAAAAATTGCGAAAAAAACGAAAAAATTTTCAAAAATTGAATTCTGGGGGGGTCTTTTGATTTCTGGGGGTCTTTTGGTTCCTGGGGGTCCAGACCCCCACAGACCCCCACGCCCATGTGTGGTCGAGACCCCCTGACCCCTGACGCCTTGGCCGAAAGAGGACGATTATCAGGAAGCCGTCGCACCTTTTGTTTGCTAGTCTTATTCCATTCTAAAATAAGTGAAACTTTTGAATTGATATTATTCCAATTCGAATCATTTTTTCAATATGAAATTAGCAAGAAATTTTAAGCTGCCCTGCTTTGCGCGCCTATGTTTGTAAAATCTGTCAGGCCACCGGAGACAGGGCGCATACGATAAGTTATTGTCCATATAACCCTGACAAAGGCCGAAAGAGGACGATGCGCCTGAGTTCAAAGAGGTTGGCTAGTGGCAAATTGAGGGAAGACAGCAGCGAGTTCCAGTCGTTTGCCGCTTGTAACACTCGCTGAAACTTTTGGTAAGTAATCCTTGAAATAAAGCATTTTAGCAAAAGCAAAACTTTATATTCTTAAATTCAAATTTTAAATTGTCGCAAATATATAATCTTACTAGGTTTTTTTTAAATGAAGAACTGTGTAGTCAGTCTGGAAATGATATTTGTCAAATTTTTGTTAATAATTTTTTCGTTCGAACACCCGTCTGTAATATGACTAGCTGAAGTACTTTCTTTTCTTTCATGCTAATGGATTTTGGAACAACTGTTTTAATGTGTGATATGTCGTGATTATGATATATTATATCTTATATTATGTTATGTAAATATCACGATTCTATCTATTAGGTACCAATAATATGACGACGAGTGTGCAATACACTTGATTAGCGCTTTATTTCTAAAAACGGCAGCTTTTTCTCCCATTTAATTACCATGATCCCTATCTTTAGCCAAATTTAGCTACTTTGCTTGATTTCTCAGCATTTTAATCATAAAATCACGTAATACATAATTATTAGAAGATGCCTTTTTAAAGAATTATAAAAAACATGCAAATCAACGAAATAATTTTCTTGTTTTTGACTTTAAATGGCTGACTCAACGTGTACGAGACAGCTGTTCGATTGAAAACACAACTTGATAGAAAAATTAATTTTTCGCAATAAACTTTTCAATTAAATTGAAAGTTTGAATGGTTCTATAATATTTCCCTCATCAAGATCAAGAAACCTCTCGATACATCTTGCATCTCTTCAGAATCGCTTGGCAAACCTAATTTTCCCGATATAAGGCAATTTTGTAATGCGCTCTTACATAGGTGGCAAGGTCAAACTTTCAGAGGGGTGAAAACCGAAAATTGGTAGATAGCTAAGTGCTGCGCAAAAACGGTCATACACCTTTTTTGGTTTAGAAAATTAGCTTTATAGCCTTTTTAGGCTCAGGAAATTAGCTATACAGGCTTTTGGACTCACAAACATAGCTGTATAGCCTTTTTGGACTAAAAATAGCTATTTAACCCTTTTTGAAGTCAAAAAATAGCTATATATCCTTTTGGAACTCAGAAAATACAACTATCTAGTATTTTTGAGCTCACACGGTAAGTTTCCGAGTCCTAAAAGACTATATAGCTAGTTTTCTGAGCCCGAAAAGGCTATATAGCTAATTTTCTGTGTCTAAAAAACATAGAGCAATGCTTTTTCGTCCGAAACGGCTGTATAGTTTTACAGAGCTCAGGGGAGTAATATCCCCTTCTTACCCCAATGCTTGTGTTTGCGCTCCTTCATAGTGAATTGTAATTTATTTTTCCCTTTATCACGTCTTTTTTATAATCTTAATTTAACAGAAACATTATCACGAACAAAATCGAATATCCATTTACTCGTAGGTGGTTTTGACTTTCTTGGCCAGTCCGAAAAGAAATGAATTGGTTGAAAATGTTTTCGTTGATCTTCTGTAAATACTGGAATATCAGACGTTTACTTACCACACATGGGCGTGACGGGTGTGGCCCTACTAAAATTCAAAAGACATAGAATTCGACAGATCCCCAAAATTGAATTTTCAGAGTTTTTCTCTTTTGTATCATTTTTTATGCCTTGAAATTGTGTTTTTTTATCCCTGTCATTAATTTTCAAGCAATGTTTTGAGAGTCAAAATTTTTGGGCCCCAGACCCTACAGGATTTAGGCACTGCGCTCGTTTGCTGTTAACTATTTGCTCAAGCGTTCTTAGATTATGACCTACTTCATTGGCTGATTTCAAATCAGTAAACTGATTGGCCATTGACCAACCGATTTTGGGGAACAATGATGTTAAACTAAAAAGAACTTAGTTTCATTTCGGAAAGACTTGCTATCCTTAACCTTATTTCCTCTTTTTGATTCCTGTCATTTCGTTGGTTTTTTATTCTAGTATTTACATTTTAATTCAATTTATATTTCATTATGACTACTCCTTCATCTTTGCTTTTATTTTGCTTTTGACATATTCAACTTATTATTTATAACATTGCAATATGGTACATGATTTTATATCATTCAGAACAGTTGCCTCACCTGAGAGCCTTCTTTTTCTAACCTGACATTGTCTATATCTTTTATATGCTGACCTGCATCATAAGAATTATACAGGGTCTTTCGAAATGATCAGCTTCCCTTAGAAAACATACTTCTTGATTAGATACAAAAGAGTTATAATCTGTTTTTGCATGGATCCGCTCGGAACACTAATATCCTTATTACTGTAACGCTCGATATTTCCCCTGCTCGACGGAGTCGGTAGCAATTTTTTTCATGAATATGCATTGTCCAGCAATAAAGGATTCGGGTAATACAGTAAAAAGAAAAATGGTTTGCTGAACGAATTTACCCGCTAGGTTAAAAAGCTAAACTACAGATGTATCATCTTGTGGAGAATTCAATTCTTGGTTCACCAATGTCTTTATAATTTTTTTGTTTACAATGTAGTATAAACTTTGGAATCGTTTTCAAAATAAATCTAAAATAGACTTTTGGTGTTCTTGATTGCGCGTATTTTCGATTTTTGCCTGCCAAAATGAGTTTTGACACATGAGAATCAGAATTTTTGAAATAAGAGACTATTCTATTTCTGGGGCAACGATTTGTGGCCTGTCTAAAGTCCCGAGTTGAACCGAACAGAGAGGATCTGGGTCGAATTCTGAATGGCAGTCGAGAAGACACTAATGCTTAAGGAAGCCGGTCTAACAACGTCTCCAAATAAAACCTTGCACAAAAACTTGATTAGGTACCGCCTTTTCTAATGTATAATTAATCAAGATTGGTTTCAAAATTTGTTGTTTTATGCGAGTTCGATTTAGGCAGGTTAAGGATGCCAATGGTGGTGAAAATAATTAATAAATTTATGACATTATTAAAATTTTTAAGTTTGTTCCTCAATAGTGCAATGAAATAAATAGGGCTGAACACTTGTTATAAAAGTCACATCACTAAGCGTGGAATTAAATTCTGTACAATATGGTATATTTAACTTTTTTGTTTCTTATCTAGAAGTATGTTTTCCCCAAGGGAGCAGATCATTTCGAAATACCCTTTATGGTGATCATACATGGAAGAGCCGAAATTTTGGGGTGCTGGATTGAATCCAGAAATTTCCGAAGGTAAAAAAAATGGCCAAAAAAGTCATGTTAGAGACAGAAAACACCGTTTTTCGACGTTTCTCAAGCTCTATTTTTCGGCATCAAGAAATCGTGGTGAAAAAATTTTTATAATGTTGACCTCTCGCAAAATTCTCGCGACCCCTCTGAATTTTTGATTCCCAAAAAACCTCGAGTCTTTTTGATACTTAAGTAAACTTTTCTGCTTTGCGTCAGTACTTATTTTTCGCCATTTTTCGTCCAATATACTCGATATTTTCGAAATTTTGCCTCTTTTTTTAGGCTTTTAAGAAAAAGAATATCATTAGAAAGGTCAAAAATTGTAATCTCGACGCGTACCCATCGTCCTAGGCCAAAAGGGCACTTTTAAACAAATTCAAAATTTTCGCAAAACGACATGCGAAAAAATTCAATTCTGGAGGTCTATCTATTTTCTGGAAGGGATCTAATTAAACCCCTCCCTTTCACATGCAATGCGTGTCATACATGGGCAGCAACCAAATTCTAGGGGTCTGGTTGGTGTAAAACTGGCAAAAATCACAAAAAAATGATAAAAACCTAATTCTTGAAGTCTTTCGATTTTAGGTGGTCTGCCGGATTCTCGGAGGGGGTTCTAAGCATACCTGGGCGTGGGGAAATCGAGGGTATGCACCCCCTCAAGAAATCAGGTATGCACCCTCCCAGATTTCAATTTTTGAAAAATTTTTTTCGTTTTTCCTGCAATTTTTTGATGCCAATGGATAGTGCTCGATGAGAAACGTTGAAAAATGGTGTTTTTCGCCATACTATCACTTTTAAGGCCATTTTTTTGACCTTTAAAAAAATCTTGCACCCCCCCCCTCAGAACTTTGGTGCCGCCCACCTATGGTTCTCCCCCAAACTTTCCATGCTAGTTTAAAATTATTTGGATGTTTTAAACGATGTTAGAATTTCTTTTTAGTGTCCAGATCGAAAACCTGTCGAGTGTCCATTTTTATTCGTCAGCGACCTGATTTATTGATAATCAAATCTTTTGATGATCTTGCTTTGTTATTTTGGCAATTTATTTGATATTGTTAACTGCTTCGAGCGCATTACTTGACATATAATAGCTTTAATGAATTTCTATTGATGTTTTCTGCAACATTATATCGTCTTATTCTGCTTTGTGTTTTTAATCCGAGTTAAATACTTGTCCGTCAATACTGTAATTGGAGATCGATTCTGTGAGTCTGTCATTGGCGCAATTTTTTCTTCTTCCCGGACGCCGTTTTAGCGCATTCCATTTATATTGTAATTAAAATTCTTGTCGTGCGACTGAGATTTTGGTTGCAAAATAGGAAGATATCAAATAAACAACTGTATTAAATATTGCCTCCACATAATTTTGCTAAAGGCACAACTTTTCGAACGCTCCTGAGTCATGCAAAACGATAAGATAAGTACCTACTGCTTTTTTTGTGAAAAATTCTGATCTCTATTAATCTCAGTTTTGCCCTTTTCATTTTTTACTTCTCGTGGTAAAAAGACATGGATTTAGAACAAATTTTATGTTTGCGCTCAGTTCCTCGGAAATGCCTTCAAGGAAAACATTTAATTTAGGCTGGTCGAAAATATCTTATAGTTCGTTTCATTTAGCTTGGAGGTTTTAGAAAAAATTTAAAGCGCTTACAAAAGAGTTTTAAATTAATACGGTAAATATGATATTCTACAGTAGTATATCGAGTTATATGGAGACGTAAGTCATTGCTAATACACATTACTGTCGTAAAATTTTAAAGCGTTTTTGTAGCCCGATTCTTGCGGAAAAATTCAAAAGGAAACCGCAAAGTTATAAATGAAATGGACTATAGACCCTTTCAAGTTTTTTTTAAAGAATTTCAAACCCAATTTGAGCTGGCACTTTGCGGGACTCAACTGAATAACAGAAAGTTGGTTAGGCGGCAGCTACAACTTGTTCATAGACGCGAAGTTACTTCTGTAGGTACATACATAGGTACATATTTTAAAAAAAATTTCGCAAGTGCATAAGACGAAATAGGAATAGCTTTTGAATGGGAGATGTTTTTTCGAAGGTCTGACTGCTATTTTAATCTGTTTTCTACTCCCCATTTTTAGAACTGCTGGCCTGATTATAAAACTAACTACGTCACCTCATCCCAATTCTAAATATTGGGTCAAGAACTCGTCGCTGCACTGCAGCCAGCATAAATTCAATGACTGAGAACGCTTAAGACACGATTTCCTATAAAATCGACCTTCGTGTACACAAGTCATGATAAGTTGAAAAAAAGTTTCTCTGAAAATTTGATATATGGGTCAGTTTTTCGAGCTAAGAATCATGGCGACATTCATTTTTCATAAAAACGAATATTCATCGAGCTAAAGTGTTCCAAAGTTTGAAAATTTGATTATTTTTACGAAATTTTTGTACTTTTGTATAAACTCAGTTTTCTACCGTTACACTAATGACAGAGCAGTAAAATTTGGTGTGATCATAGGGCCATATGTACCTAATATTAAAAATTTAAAATTAGAATTTTTTCGCATTTTATGCGCTTCACACAAAAGTGTAAAGTCAAATTTTTCGGCTATTTTTTTAATATTTGTTTTTACATTAATCGTGCCCAGTTAGTCAATCTTTGAGAAGCACTAAAATTTTTTACTGTGCATACGTGCGCACATGTGCCCAACATATGTGTGAAGTTTAATAAAAATTGCGATACCCTTTCTATACGAAGTTTGAACATCAAGTGAACAGTTTTTCCCAATATTTTCGAAAAATTCATTTTAATGTTAATTTTGTTTGTGTATCATTTGATACCAAGCAGCAATTTTTAATGAGAATATAGAGTCATACATGGTCTTTCATAAATTCGTAGAATTATAATTTTTACCCGCTTGTTGCACTTTACACAAATGTGTAAAATCAGATTTTTGCTTAATTTTTAAATTTTTTGTAACATAAATTCAGCCCATACAGTCAATTTTTAAGAGGCACTAAAAATATTTATACCAATTACATCTACACATGCCCCCAACCTACGTGTAAAGTTTAATAAAAATTGCGATACCCTTTCGGAGAAAAGTTGAACATCAACTGAACAGTTTTACGCAATCTATCTCAAAAAACTCATTTTTTGTCAATTTGTTTGCCCAACATTTGAAACTGAGCAGCAATTTTTGGTGCAAATATAGAGTCATAAACAATCTGTCAGAAATTCATTGAATTTTTATTTTTTTACATTTGTTGCACTTTACACAAATATGCAAAGTCAAATTTTTAGTGAATAGGTTTTTTGACATTAATCCTACCCATGCAGTTTAATGTTCAAATATTTTTGCTCGTTCATTATAAAATACAATGAAAGATATAGAATTAAGAATTTTATGCATTACTTGCACTTTACCAAAGTGTAAAGAAAAATTTTGTCCCAGCCTTACATTTGATTCAAATAGCAATACCGCTTTTTGTATGAAAACTGAATTGTTTTTGAGCATCCTCTACAGCTTAACCTAACGTTAAATTTATGCCCTAAAAATATTTTTAATGTTACTATAGTCTGTTTCTGAAAACATTTGCAGCGAATTTATGTAAATTGTGTGTATGGTTTGCAATACAGTTGAAGCTCAAGCTACCAATTGTAGCTGCAAGGTTTTGAAACAGAGTGGATAAGCTATTCGAATTTCGATGATATCTCGATTGTAAATTTAATTCAAAAAAACCGACTGAAAATGCCATAGATTAAAGAGCATATCACAATTTTTAAACTTTGCACATAGTTATATGTATTTTAAATGCAAAGTTTAATAAAAATATTTATAGGGTAGTGTATATAAAAATATTTATACATGCACTAAATATTTTTAGTGCAATGGGCTGATTTAATGTCAAAAAAGTTTAAAAAATTCACTGAAAATTTTACTTTGCACATTTGTGTAAAGTGCAACAAATGTAAAAAAAATTCAATGAATTTCTGACAGATTGTTTACGACTCTATATTCGCACCAAAAATTGCTGCTCAGTTTCAAATGTTAGGCAAACAAATTGACAACAAAATGAGTTTTTTTGAGAATGATTGCGTAAAACTGTTTAGTTTATGTTCAACTTTTCACAGAAATGGTATTGCAATTTTTATTAAACTTTACACGTAGGTTGGGGGCATGTGTAGATGTAATCGCTATAAATATTTTTAGTGCCTCTCAAAAATTGACTGCAGGGCTGAATTTATGTTACAAAAAATTCAAAAATTAACCAAAAATCTGATTTTACACATTTGTGTAAAGTGCAACAAGCGGGTAAAAATTATAATTCTACGAATTTATGAAAGACCATGTATGACTCTATATTCGCATCAAAAATTGCTGCTTGGTATAAAATGATACACAAACAAAATTGACATTAAAATGAATTTTTCGAAAATATGGGGAAAAACTGTTCACTTAATGTTCAACTTCGTATAGAAAGGGTATCACAATTTTTATTAAACTTTACACATATGTTGGGGACATGTGCGCACGTATGCACAGTAAATATTTTTAGAGCTTCTCAAAGATTGACTGACTGGGCACGATTAATGTGAAAACAAATGTTAAAAAATAACCGAAAATTTTGACTTTACACTTTTGTGTAAAGCGCACAAAATGCGAAAAAAATTCTAATTTTAAATTTTTCCTATTAAACACATATGGCCCCATGATCACACCAAATTTTACTGCTCTGTCATTAGTGTAACGGTAGAAAACTGAGTTTATACAAAAGTACAAGAATTTCGTAAAAATAACCAAATTTTCAAACTTTGAATTACTGTAGCTCGATGAATATTCGTTTTTATGAAAAATGAATGTCACCATGATTCTTAGCTTGAAAAATTGACCCATATATCAAATTTTAGGGAAACTTTTTTTCAACTTATCATGACTTTGGTTGACCCTCTCGGAAATCGTGTCTTAAAAACTGGATTGTGACGAATGACCTTCCTCATCTTAATGTCCTACACTACCTCACAAATCGAATGTTCCATCCACATGTGGGCATGGGGGTATGCACTCTCCCCCCAGAAGGCTGAATACCCCCAGGATTCCGTTTTTGAAATTTTTCCCGCGATTTTTTGATGCCGATGGACAGTGCTTGATGAGGAATGTTGAAAGATTGTGTTTTTGCCATAAAATGATTTTTGAGACTATTTTTTTACCTTTGAAGAGCTGCACTCTCTCCCCCAGAATTTTGGTGCTGCTCACCTGTGGTCCCATCCGTGTATGGTTATCAAACGTACATGGGCAGCAGATTATAAAAAAGGAAATAACTCGAAAAATCACGCCAAAAATTTAATTAGGGGGTCCAAAACCATTGATTAGCAGCAGCCAATTTCTGGTGGTTCCACGGCAAAATTGTTCAAAAGCACCAGGAAGTCAATAACAGAAATCTGAAATACCAAGCCTTCCCCACATATGAGTCTCGTAGCAACCGATTTATGGGTGTCTGGCTGGGGGTTAACGACAATTGGGTGAACGACAATTAGGTGAATACGACGATTGGGTGAACGACAATTTGGTGTATACGACAATTGGGTGAATGCGACGATTGGGTGAAAACGGGTATGTGCCGAGTGCGCTACCTGGTTCAAGTGCGCTGCCAGGTCCGAGAGCGCTGCCGAGGTCAGGTGAGCTGCCATAGTCGAGTGCGCTGATAGGGCCGAGTGCGCTGCCAAATATGTATATATTTGAAAAATATAGATATTAGATTAGCCAAATATATATTAGACTAGCAAAGAAAAATGCTCCGATGGAACAAAAAAGATGAATATACTTGGAATTGTGGATTATTAAGGATGTAAAAGGAAGGGACTAGGAATAATCTACCTAAAGTCGCAAAATCTGCTAAAAATCACACTTTCTCTAAGCAACGCAAAAAATCGAAGTATATTCTGCGGCCAACAGATTAAAATAAATATTTAACCATAAAATGATTGAAAAAGCAGCACATTAGCTACGCAATAGCTATGGGAAATGATGTTGAGTAAACTAACTGTCTTTCTAAGCCAATTGAATGAATGGTTTAAAACAGTAGGAAACACTTAAGTTGACTTGAAACAGACTAGATGTAGGTACACTAGCATGCCCTTAAGGATTGTGTGCGTGAACTAATCAATCGGCCGCTGCTTTGCTCGCTTTAATGCTCA
Source organism: Mermis nigrescens (assembly GCA_036768485.1). Classification (NCBI taxonomy): domain Eukaryota; kingdom Metazoa; phylum Nematoda; class Enoplea; order Mermithida; family Mermithidae; genus Mermis; species Mermis nigrescens. The sequence goes on along the minus strand of JAVLUZ010000635.1, from coordinate 339,224 downwards.
GAACAAAATAAAACAACTTTAAATACAATACCACTTAATTTTCTATAGATCAGGATACGAAGCTAGTCAGCGTTGCTACTTGCCATTAACTTAAAAAAATAAACATTACAGATTTCGTTTATACACTCTTATCTGAAACTTTGAACATTATTTAAAAAAAGACACTTTTTAGAGGCTGCAGAATATACTTCGATTTTTTGCGTTGCTTAGAGAAAGTGTGATTTTTTTGCAGATTTTTGTTCATCAGTCAGCAAACACATACAGTAACATACCACAATAATGACAGCAGTCCAAGAACGCGGAAAACAATATTGTTCTTAACATAAATTAATTGCCTCTAAATTTAAAAGATGTTGTTTTAAAAAAAGAGACTCCCTAGATTTTCTAACCGTCTACCTTTTGAAATCAATCAGACTGCATAGAATTTTTAAACTGAGTTAGATATGCTCTTGATTGTCGGAAGTATAAAGTTTACTATTTTTTATTAGCTATAGTAAATATATGTTACATTCTAAACAGTCCTGTAAGTTATAGAGGTCGTTCCACATTTAAATTAACTTGGAAACGACATATAACGTACCTACGGGACTTACTTAAGTACCTGGCTACACTTAGCGCTGGTCAAGTTGCTAGGGCGAAACGCCGGACTCAACCACACGACCCTCAATAACTACGGTCTCAAACTCCTCGGACCTAAATTCGTCCGTACCTACGGAGCTATTGGCAGCTATGCCCTAAAAACCTAACGCAGTAGTATTTAAGTAGCCTCGGAATTTTGCCCTAGGTCAGTTGACCTATTTTGGACCAAAATAATAATTAACGCAAAAAGCTTTTTTAAGTTGTTTTCGCCATAGATACCTATGGCGAAAAACTATTTCTTTTCTGGTTCCTAAGAGCACAATGAACAGTGAAAACAACAAAAAAGAGCTCTAAACCAGCCAGTCATCTTACATAAAAATTATGAAATAATTTTTATGATTTTTAAATTGAAATTTGGGTGTTTGAATTTGCGATAAAGAAAATAGTCAAAAGACAGTCACTTGGATTATTTAAGCCGAGTAATAAAATAAGGGCCGTCCACCAATTCCGAACTAAACGCGATTGATCAACAAATGAATTGTGCAAACTTTACAAAACTACTAAGTGTAGAGAATACTAATAGTCAGATTCTCAATTCTGATTTTACGTGGAAAAAAAGTAGAATTTTACTTTATTTTTATCCTATTCGACCTCGCCCGACTTCTGAACAGAGAAAGTGGCGAACAAAAAAATGTACAAACACGTATTTTCCACTGTCCACCACATTGTAAACTTTAAAAATCTGAACCTAACGCCCATTGAATGTAAATATTTTCGGTTCGGGCCAGTTTGTTGCCCTTTGATTGAAGTAGGTTTGTATGTGCCAAACTTATGTTCCGCAAAATATTTGATATGATTTATCAATCAAAATACGAAAAAACCTGTTTTTTTCGCCCATTTTACACCTCAGATTTCGAACTTTACACCCCATTAACAACTCAATATAACGTTTTTAGAACGCGGCTCGCTTCGACGTGTAGCCATTAGAAGTTACTTTATTTCTATTTTATTTAATTAACCCCAACTTTTGGCACAGAAATCTCGGACAAAATCTGTTTTTTTACTCATCCACTAGAGAGTAAAGTTCAAAGCCCTGGTACTAACTGCGTATTGATTGTAGAAAAGTTTGCTGGTAAGCACAAGATAGCCCTTGATCCGAAGTACATTTCTGTCAGAAAAAATTTCCTAAAACTATAACTGGAGTTGTTGGCAGACATAAACATGTCGAAAACTCGGTTAAAATGTGTCTTTTCGCACCCAGATTTTCGCACTCTTTACACTCCCATTCGAGAACTGAGGCGAAATTCAAAAAACGAAAAAGTGTTATCTGCAGAACCTAAATAGATATATGAGTCAAATGAAGTACATGGTTTTGCCAAAAGAATTTGAAAAAATGAAAAAAGTCAGCATTCAGAAGATTCGAACCCATCATTCTTTGTTTAATACCGCATCCGAGAACGGAGTTGTCAATCACTGCGCCAACTCGACATATCAGCAGATTTCAGCTTGATTATCCTATTTTGAAAGATATTCATCATTCTACTGAAGTTTAAGAATAGTGCATTTATGATGATAAAAATAATTATTTATTTAAGACGAGTCAAAAACCTCTGAAATACGAAAAATCTGATCAAAAATATGCAATACGGAGTTATCTATCGGCATTAGAAAATAGATGTAGGTATAATTCAAAGTTCACCTCTTTTACCTCAACAAACACTGGCTGTAGAAAAGTTTAAAGGTCAGATTCGTTATTCTGACCTTACGGAGAACATTTAAAAAAATTCATCATCCACGACGCTCTGGGCGCAAAAATGCTTCTCGGTGTAAACTTTACACTTGTGCTAATACCGCAATATTGGGTGTATAAAAGAAAATAAACTGTGATCTGTAACGCTAAGGTCAGGGCACCTTTTAAGCATAATTAGCATGTTCCGCCTACTTAGCGGAGTAGTTGAAGAGATATCGTTTTTCGTCTCGAACCCTTTACACTAAAACGATCACAGATCAAGAAATATTGCGTTATAAGAAAGAAAAAAGAATTGATTTGAGATTTTGCAACCCTCTACATTATAGAACCGATAGGACTGCACAGAAACCAAAATTGAGTTAGATAAGCTGAAGGACACGCAAAGAGTAAAACGCGTATACTTTACACTTTTGTGCAACAACCATTGAGTGTAAAGTAATTTTAAGGTCAGATTCGTAATCTACAGCTGGGGGGGCAACATTTTTAAAAAAACATTGGCAAACCGCAGATTATTTAATTTTTTGCTTTACACTTTGCTCGCTCATTGCTAACTCAGTATTGAGTGTAAACAAAAGAAAAAAAACACGGGCATCGAATTTTTTAATCATCCATCGATTAAAAAAACCGCACCTCCCAGGTGTGTGCCGTTGTTGCTGTGAGGGGGACACAAAGTTCGCACTCGCTGTGATAAACATATAAGAAAAAGGATGGCCAAGTATATTATAGGTAGCGCTATCGCGCTATCTATTATAATAAGTTTAACATATGTATTCATTAACTGCAGTCTTTTCCATTCCAAATGGTGTATTTCCGATTTACGGCTTATTAATGTACATGATTACAATAAAGCTGCATATCTTTGTCGACTTCTGTGCACATTAGTGTGATTGCTGGTTCATTTTAAACCACTTTTGCTGGCAATTTACATCGATTAAACGATTGCTCTCCATGTGCAAGATTTTGTGAAACATATTATAAACACGGCTAAGAAGGATTTAACTTTAATGCAACCCATTTTAGACAAAATTACATCTCTTCAATGATCTAAGGACACTTGAACATAATTTTTAAATCACTTTAGATTACTTTTGAGGGTTAACAAACTCACTTAATTGATGTCTCACATATGAATCCTTGAAAATTTCTTGACTTCAGTTACATAGTCTCTGCAAGTCTATCGAATTAAGGTTAAGACGTAATGTAAACTTTACACAAACACATAGCGTAAAGAATATTTTAGTCGGATTCGTAATTTTGATATTGCTCCGATATTATTTTCAATATTTATGGAAAAATGAGTCTCCATAATGTTTTGAAGACAAATAAACATTAGGTTTAAACCACTTTGCAATACTGCTGAGTGTAAGCAAGAGCGCCCAACTGACGTATATATTTCATTCCCTGTAAATTTTTAGATCTCAGGAAAAAAATTTCGCTTTTTGCAATGCTCTAGAACAAAGGCTAACATGCAGTGTAAAAATTACTCGGATATTATGATCAACATTCATGAAAAAATTATGTCTCTACAATGGTCTGAGGACAAATAAACAATGAATGTAAACTACTTTACATCACTGTTGGATGTAAACAAACGCGCCTACGTGACGTCTCACATTTGATCCTTTGAAAATTTTTAGACTCCAGGGAAAAATTAGGTTTCTGGAATGCTCAAAAACCAAGATAAATACATATGTAGTGTAAACTTCATGTAAACACCTATTGTAAAGAAAATTTTGGTCAGATTCGTAATTTTGATATTGTTCCGATATTACGATTAATATTTATGAAAAAAATTAAGTCTCCATAATGTTCTATGTGCAAACTAACAATTGGTGTAAACCACTTTACAACACTGTAGAGTGTAAACATATGCGCCAGACTGGCATATCAAATTTGGTTCCTGGTCCATTTCTAGACTTGATAATCGTGTCCCTGACTCATAACCAGAGAAGCAGGCAGAAAAAACAAGACAGAAACGCATTTTAAACACCAGAATTTTGACTTTACACTCGCTGAATATTAATGTATAGACAATTTGCTTTGACATGCACCCGATATAAAGCACTTTATTCTTATTCTATTAGACTTATCCCGACTTCTGGACGGAGAAAGTGGAACAAAAAACGCAACAAAAACGTTTTTTCCATCATTTAGAACACTGTAAACTTTAAAATTCCGTACCGAACTCCCCATTGAGTTTAAAGAAATTCGGTTTGGTACAATTTGTAGCTTTTAAATCGTAGTACATTCCGGTGTGCCAAAATTCTCTTGCAAAAATTATTTGGTATGATTTATTAATCAAAATTCGGAAAAAAACGTGTTTTTTCGCCCATTTTTTACCTCTAATTTCGAACTTTACACCCCCATAAATAACTCAATATTGCGTTTTTTTAAATGCGGTTTGCTGCGATGTGTAGCCCCTGAGAGGCACTTTATTACTGCTGTATTAAATTCACCCTTACTCATAAGCGGGAAAATTTGGCAGAGAAATCTTAGTTAAAATCCGTTTTTTACACCATCCACTAGAGTGTAAACTTTAAACCCCAGGATCTAACTCACCATTAAGCATAGAAGACTTTGCTTATATACAGAATGTAGCCCTTGATCCGCTCTACATTTCTGTCAAAAAACATTTCGAAAAACTCATAACCGGACTTAGTATCGGACATAAGCAGGTTGAAAACTCGACCAAAAAGTGCTTTTTTACCCCCAGATTTTCGCACTCTTTACACTGCCATTCGATAACTAATGCGAATTTCTAAAAACAAAAGAAGTGCCATCTGTAGAATTCATCCCTCTATTATCCTATGCCGTTCAATTCTTCGAGTCATCAATACTCAGTTGTCCATATGCCGCATTATAAATGTCCCAAAATTTGTCCCATGTTATAACGTTACACAAAAACTTTACACCTTCTTTACACAGTCAGTTTTGCGTTTCAAGAAAAACAAAAAAACAAGGGCAGCGAATTTTTTTATTTTCTTTCTTTTAAAAAAAACCGCACCTTCCAGAAGTGTCCCGTTATAGCTGTAGGGGGTGCACAGGTGTTAGAGGTACCCAAGTATATTATAGGTACGCGCTAACAATAAACCGCCTCTAAATTCGAGAATATTACTTTAAAAAAAATTAAAAAAAGTCTCCCCTAGATTTTTTAACCGTCTACATTTTGAAACCAATCAGACTGCATAGAATGTAAAACTGAGTTAGATATGCTTGGCCACATGAAAACTGTAAAAAAACCGTCTAATTTACACTCCTGTGCAACAACCGATGAGTGTAAAGAAATTTTAAGACCAGATTCGTAACCTACTAATTAGGGGAAACATTTTAAAAAAAATTGGCCCTCCGCAAATTATTTGAATTTTTGGTGTAAACTTTACACACTCACGACGCGCTCGGTGTTGAGTGTAAACAAGAAAAAAATGGGGGCACTAAGTTTTTTTATTATCTACCATTTAAAAAAAACCGCACCCCTCAGATGTGTGCCGTTATAGCTGTGAGGGGGGGACACAAATTTCGCACTCGCTGTGAAAAACATATAAGAAAAAAGGGTGGCCAAGTATATTATAGGTAGCGCTATCGCGCTACCTATGATTACTGAAAAACGATGTTTTTCCAGTAGACTACTTATGTAAACAGTATTTATGTACCTGCTTCTGTTGACAAACCTTCAAAAGGAGAGAAGTCGATCAATAAAACGAGTGTAAAACAGGTGACCGCACAAAGGTCATGCACTAATTACCTCATTTCGGTCCGAAAAAGGTCATTGTCTTTTTTAATTTGTACAAAACGACACCTATATATAAGTAATATTAGATGTTTTGATTAATTGGTTGATGATTAAATGATGGATTTCGGGCAAGCCGATTACGTTCTAAATTATAAGCTGGAAAAGTCTTTGATAGAATATAATTCGATAATAAATCCTGAAAAATTTTACCAATATCGTCAAAAAGCTACGAAAATATTGTCTTCTGGTGAATTGAATGAGTATTGGAATTGTATCACGTGTGAAAAATTATTAAAAAACGATGGTCGTGAACAGGTCGTTCCTTCAAATCTTTTCAAAAACGCTTTTGGATTCCACTGTGATCAATTGTACCTACTCAGAGACAAAGTGGTAGGAAAAACATAATTGTACAGATGTACCTACTTACGTACTTGGGTAACTATAGTCTGTTTCATATAATTTTGTGCATGAATTATAAGAATTTTCAGTGACAGTAAGTTGTGGGTTACGATAATTATATATCAGATTAATGCTATAATCGCAATCTGTCAGCTTATTGTCAGAGATGGTTTTAAAATTTATGAACGAAGTTGTGTGAAACAGACTATACATGCTGTTTATTTGGCAGCGCACTTGGCCCTGTCAGCGCACTCGACTATGGCAGCGCACTCGGACCTGGCAGCGCACTCGGACTTGGCAGCGCACTCGGACTAGGCAGCGCACCTGGCCCCCAATCGGTGAAAACATGTTCGTGTTTTATTTTTGTAAATACAGAGCCGCCCTATGTCTACGGAATCGACGTAGGAACGGGTGTGCTTGCCTTCGGGACTTACTTAGGTACTTAAGTACTTAAATCTGCTCTCAGCGCTGGCCCCGATCGCGTAGTTATATAAACTTCGATCGACTGGACCCTTGTAGACCACGGCGCCGCCCCGCCTCCCACCGTTACGTGAGCAAACTTTTACCCGCACCGGTTTCCCGGATCTTCCGCTTCGATTCGCGTGTGTAGTACTAATCGACTGCTCGGGCTCTTGCTCACAACTGCGCAAAGTATTGAATAATGTTGAGAAACAATGAAACATCAACGTCACGGGTTGAACTTCAAAGTAGACATTTCTAGCCGTGTAGTAGCACTCCTGCTACATTTTCACGCTATTATATACCAAAATTGTTTTCGTTAACGACGACTTTCGAAAAAAGATATCGTTTCGTTAACGACGAAGCTGATTAACACTGGAAAAATGGAAATATTTTGCGGGAGAATGGAGCCAGTGGGTTAATGAGTGTAAAAGTGACAGTGATCAACACAACTTTACTAAATAAAGAGTTGGTCGAATGAGGAAAATCATTCGGCAAAATTTGACCATTGTGCTGTGTTTCGTGCAATTTTCCATAAAAGAATTTAGTACTGACAGATCTTCAAAAATTATAAAACTTTCGAATAAATAGAGTAATGGCAAGCACATATGGGCACGGGTTTGGGGGTCGCCGCCACACTCTGGGCGTAGTTCGGGGGTATGCACCCCCCAGAAACCAAAATACCCCCCCCAGAAATCAAAATACCCCCCCAGAATTCAATTTTTGAAAATTTTTTTCGTTTTTTTCGCAATTTTTTGATGCCAATGGATAGTGCTTGATGAGAAACGTCGAAAAATGGTGTTTTTATCGCCATACCACCATTTTTAAGGCCATTTTTTGACCTTCAAAAAAATCTTGCACTCCCCCCAGAATTTTCTTGCTGCCCACGTATGGTCGCCGCGACCTTCAGAAGTCCAGCGACCCCAAAAAATCCATTTTGGCCGCCCGACCACCAGAATGGTCAAAGTTTGCCACTTCTGACCCGCATAAATCCCCAGGATTCTCGTGGCGTCCACCTATGCTGACAAGTAATACCCTGCTTGAAAAGATGTCATCCTTGTAATATGTACGTTGGTAACCGCTTTTTAGCTGAGTGTGCATATTTATAGCGCTGAATATTACATACATACATCCTTAAATTCACCCAATTGTCGCATACACCCAATTGCCGTATTCACCTAATAGACCCCTGGCTGGATGGGTAGATATCGCGAATAACATGCCGAAAATTCAATTCTGGTTATACCTACCGAGATGTGTATGGCGATATTTTGAATTTCGGGGTCTAAAAACCTCCCATGCACATGGGGTCCCATCCAGAACATGCATATGGGCGGGGTCTAGAAGATCATACATGGGCAGCAACCAAATTCTGTGGGTTATCGATTTCAGGGGGTCCGCCGGATTCTCGGGAGTCCAGCCAAACCCCCCGCGCATGTGTGATCTAGATCCCCAGAATGGAAACATGAGAAATTTTCTCGGGAAAATGAAGGCCAAAAATTATTGAAAATCGAAAACTTATCTTCAAAAGTGCTTGAAATTGACCTGAGACTGTTTAAAAAGTAGTTATAGCGCTTTTTTGACTCATAAAATCTCAATTTTTGACCCTCCCCCAGACGGGCTGACCCCCAGATCGGCCATGCTGCGCATCTATGGCCCCATCTCTTCGAAACTCCCACCTCTTCGGACGTCCCATTTCATCGCTCGTTTCATCTTATCAATTGTTCGCCCGCCTACGTCGAAATTCGAAACTTTTCAAACATCACATTCAAAAAGAATATTTTTCGACGTCTCTCGAGTCGAGACCACACATGGGCGTGGGGGTTCGGGGGGTATACACCCCCAGAAGTTGAAATACTCACCGCCCCAGAAATCAAAAATACCCCCAGAAAAATTTTTTTTGCTTTTAGCAATTTTTTGATGCCATTGGATAGAGCTTGATGAGAAACGTCGAAAAATGGTGTTTTTTTGCCATAAGACCACTTTTGAGACCATTTTTTGACCTTTAAAAATTTTTTTCACCCCTCCCCCAGAATTTCTGGTGCTGCCCACCTATGGTCGAGACCATACGTGGGCAGCGAGAAAATTCTGAGGGGGAGGCGTGCAGATCTTTCAAAGGTCAAAAAATTGCCTTATAAAATGGTGGTATGGCGAAAAACACCATTTTTCGACGTTTCTCATCGAGCACTATCCATTAGTATCAAAAAATCGCGAAAAGAACGAAAAAAATTTAAAAATTGAATTCTGGGGTATTTTGATTTCTGGGGGGATATTTTGGTTTCTCGGGGGTTGCATACCCCAAAAGCCCCTCACACGCCCATATGTGGTCGAGACACTAAGCATCCCCACCATAGGTGGGCAGCACCGAAATTGCGGGGGGGGGGTGAAAAAACTTTTAAAGGTCAAAAATGGTCTTAAAAGTGGTCGTATGGCGAAAAAACACCATTTTTCGACGTTTCTCATCGGGCATTATTCAATGGCATCAAAAAATCGCTAAAAAAGCAAAAAAATTTTCAAAATTTGAATTCTGGGGGGTATTTTGATTTCTGGGGGGTATTTCAACTTCTGGGGGTGCATACCCCCGAACCCTCACGCCCATGTGTGATCCCCACCCCTTCAATGTGTGGCGGCCGTTGCCTTCCTGCTTCAAAGTGTTTTATTTTCGAACGACAAATGCTTTTATGCCCCAGCTTCAAGTAGACAGTTATTCCTGAAATCTAAATTCAATGTACGCATGCGCCGATCAGCAGCAGGACACTTTTGTGAACATTTTCTAGGACGAACAAAGAGTGTTTGCGGAGTGTCGAGAGCACGCTTGAATAACAAAGAGAGGGAAGAAAGAGTATGTATGATAAAAATAATACCATTGTTCGCCCTTACAATAAGCAGCGTCTTCCGGCTTCTTTTTTCTCCCATTTTTGTATATAGTTTGCCGAAGAATAAAAAGGACCAGATGTACGCGCTTTTGCCATTTTTATAATACAAAATAAACACTCGGCGAATAAAAGGGGTAAAAGTTCGGATTCATTGTGCGCTGGTCAAACAATGAATAATGAATGATGGCCTTTCATAGCAGCGGAAAAGAAGGCGCAGCGAGTCATGAACAAAATCAGCGTTTCGGCGATGAGCAATGTTTCGCTCGGATGGGCGGAAAAGCCCAAAAATAGAATTTTTAATTTCTAATAGCTTTGGTGGGCGGCGGAAGACTGGCCGGCCTGGCCTACATTAGTGGTCTATGCCCCGAGGCCATTCGGTTACTCACGTTTCCATTGTTTAAAATCTATTGAAAATGCGACAAACAACCGAACGATTATACTACATACAATGAATGAAAATTAGGACATCGCTCGCATTGTTAAATTTATTGCGAAACGACCAAATCTTTTTCAAATATCGCGATACGATCTCATTATCGTTGTTTCGCAATGCGCAGGAACACCGGCTTAATGCAGCGAATCAAACAACGATATGCAAAAATACACTCGGTGGAAAAATTTTCAAATAATATCCGCGCGGATAAACCAGTTTTTGCCAAAATGGTAATTAAAATTTAAATATGGAAAATTTGAATAATAGGCGTGCGAAAAGAACGGAAAATAAAGGAAATAGAACGCCCGACGTAACTGGTCCATTGCTGTGACACCAAAAAAAAGACAAAAACCTGTAGAACAATGAGTGAAACGAAACAAGTATCCGCGAACAATCAAATTCGAATACATTTTTCAATAAAACCCGCGCGGCGATCGAAAGCCGAGTCGTTTGAGGTATAAAAACGCCAAATTTATTTGACATTGTTGGGAAATTCAAGCTGGAATTTTAGTACAAAATCTGCTTTTATAGGATTTTTTAACGAAAAATCCATCATTTCAATACATTTTCTAAGGGTTTGACCCTTAGGTAAAAACGGTCAGGGTCGGCGGGGAGTAAAATCCCAGAAATCCGAAGCAGTAAATTTAGCGTCCACGATTTTTTTCGGCTCAAACGACCAAAATGGTCAAGATACCCTATAAAACGTTTTTCGTGGTAATAACGCATTTTTAAACATTTTAGTCCATTTTGTCTGCATTATATCACTTTTAACATTAGGAAAGGAAATGCAGAATTTGATCTATTTTGGACGCTTTTTTGAGTAAAATGTACACAGAAGTTCTTATACGGCACGAAGCACCGAAAAAGTTTTGACACTTTATACTGCTTTTGACCTCGAACATGATGCAAAAAACGTTCCGTCATTTCAAAATCGCCGGACAGTATCTGTCCATCTGACCCTCCAGCGGGAGGGGAGTATACTCCTCTCAACCCCCTGTTTGGCTGACCCTTTAGCGGGGAAATACCCCTCTAACCCACCCCTATGTGCCTGTATGGTTTGACCCCCGAAATACCTGCCGACTCCCCGCAAAATGGCTGCTGATCCCCACATAATTTTCGATTTCCCAAAATAATATTAGGTTAAAAAACCGCGGAAACGACCGAAAAATATTTAAAAATTTGATTCTGGGGGCCTGGAGGGTTCGTGGATTTTTGGGGATTTTTTTACACTATTTTAAATTCTAAGGGTCCAACCGAACTCTCCAAACGCGCCAGCTTAACGAAAATTTCAATTCAGCCATTTAAAATATAAAACCGAATACCCAGAAAAATCACTCATGTAGAATCGACTGTCGGTACAAATTTCAAGGTAGTAAGCAAGGCAAAGAAGGTTCGGTTGTCGTAAAAGCGAAATTGCCACCAGACGCCGGAATTGCAAAACATGCGCTCATTATGGGCAGCTGGCCCGTCGCTGCTAAGAAACGTTGAAGATCTGGTGTAAGCTGAGGAAACGTCGAAGGCAAAAAGTTAAAGGCGAGCGAACTCGGCTCACCCGACGATCGTCCAGCGATGCCGTTGAACTGCGTCAGAAACGAAGGATTCGGAAAATTAAAGCCTTTAGATTCTACGGGGGCCATGTCTCGATGGCTGGAAACAGTGTAAAGGTTTATCTTCGAAAAGTACTTATTCAAACATACGATGACAGCGGGTTGCATAGATGGGCAGCAGCCATATTTTAGTGATCCGATGGGGGCAAAATCGACGAAAATAGCACCGAAATTCAATTGAAAGTCCATCGATTAGTAGGGTGATTCGCCGACTCTCGGGAGTCCAACAAGACCCTCGTCCATACATGGCCAGCACCGAAATTCTGGGACTACAAGATTTTTCAAAGGTCCAAAAATGGTCTTAAAAATGGTGGTATGGCGAGAGAACAGCACTTTTCAACGTCTCTCATCGAGCACTATCCATTGGCATCAAAAAATTGCGAAAAAAACAAACAAAATTTCAAATTGAATTCTGGGGGATATTTTGGTTTCTAGGGGGTATTCGGTCATTGGGGATGGTGCATACTCCCAACCCCCACGCCCACTTGTGCCCTCGTCCCCCATGCCCATGTATGGTGGCTGGGTTCTGAAACTTTATTACGTTAAAAAATAATGGGAAGGGCAGAAACACTATTTGTTGACATTTCTCACCAAACAGCGCGGCCATGAAAAATAGTCAAAAATAGAATTTCGGGAGTCTGCGAGGGAGGTTTGTTCATTGGGTGTTAAACGCCCGGACGCTCATTGCGTTGATCCCACATAACGCATGATCGAATCCGGGGTTCGTCCAACAGGCGTGCAGCTAACCCAGATACGTTGCTCCCTGAGACTTAGCACCATAGGTGAACAGGACCGAAATTCTGGGGCACGTGTGTGTATGTGTATGTGTGTGTGTATGTGTGTGTGCAAGATTTTTAAAGGTCAAAAAATAGCCTTAAAAATGGTGGTATGGCGAAAAAACACCATTTTTCAACGTTTCTCATCAAGAACTATCCATTGGCATCTAAAAAGCGCGAAAAAGAACAGAAAAATTTCACTGGGGGTATTCGGCTTTCTAGGGGGTGCATACCCCAACCCCCCGCTCACGATTGCTTGGCACAGGCTCTATCCGCGTCGAACATGAAAATTCGAATGTCCGTTTTTCTATCCATTAAATTTAAAATTAACGATAGCAAGACGTGAAGCGTCAAATTGTCTAACAGTGCCCTTTCCTTGTAAAGATTAGGAAATACGATTAAGACCACACCGGTATATGGGCATATATTTGAAAAAAACATGAATCTAGAAATTTTCTGAACTTAAGAAATTAAGAAGCAGGGAAATAAGCAATATAAATTTTTGACATTTATCTAAACGATTCAAAAAATCTAAAAAAATCTTGAAACCCTAAATTTCCTCTGACGGCAGTCCTGATATCGAGTCGATACCGTACGTGGGCCGGAAAGTTGGAATGATTTTTTTAGCTTAGCTTGAATAGCGCCATATTTGATTAGATCAAAGAAGCAAATATGAATAACGATTAGAGTGTTTTATAAACAAATTACATGCATTTTTATTAAAGAAAAGTCATAAAAATAAAATGATTAAACTTCTTGCCCAGTGTTCTTCAACAAAGCTCGTTTTACTGCTAAAATAGTAAAGGTAACATTTTTCGTATGTTGTCGATAAAATTTATAAGTAAAATTCTTTGAATTTTAAGATTCTAGGAAATTTGAAAATTATGAAATTTTAAAAACATTTATGCGAGCGCAAGAACGTATATTTAACCTAAAAACCCCAAGTTACTTAAATAAAGAAAAGCAAACTTATGTAAGTACTAATCCAATGCGGAAACGGGGAAATAATTCAGGTAGCTGTTAAAGGTTGTAAATGGAAAATAATCTGTAAAATAAGCACAGGAGGACATGCAATGCAACAATCGTATGATTCCAAAGATGATGATGATGTAGGTCTTTATCATGTCATAGTGCACATGTACGATCATGCAAGTCGCGTTTAAAAAAACCTTGAAAAATAATAACTTTCTCACCAAATCTTACCTGCAGATAATTGTTCGAGATTGGAAGCGATTGCGTTATTTTGGGAAATAGTTTTTTATATGAATGTTCCTCTTTTCCTGACAAAAATTTGGAACACGTTACGCAAGTCATCATGATTTGTTATGCATCAAATTTATATGGGAAATACGAAATTTTTTTGAGAATTACTTTATCGCCTCTGTTTTACAAATGGCATTTAACAACCGTACTAACAGATACTTCAAAAGTAAGATAAAGCACGTGTAACAAATTAAAAAAATAACCGTAGAAAAATTTTAAAGTATAAGAAGTGAAGTAAATCAATTTCATGATGAAAGTGTAAAGTCATAGCGGATTATTGCAAAATATTTTAGTGAAAAAACTCCTATACCTACCAATCTTCACATACCATACGAAACATTAATGTTGTTCGTGCAAAACTTTCCTTGAAATCATTATTTATTTGTAACGAACAAATTAGAAAAAAACAATCATCATGCCTAAAAATTCTTCAATAGCGCGGTCAAGACGTGTTCTTGGTAAGGAGGTTTGACCCGCCAGAATGGCAACTGACCTCCTGCAAAATGGCTGCGCTCCCAGCATTGTCGATTTTTTGTAATAGTTGTAAAAAGTGTGCCTTTTTAGGCGTTTTTAGCTCATTTTTGGCTCAAAAATCTCAAATTTTCGGCGCTTCGCGCCATGTGCACATTTTTAAGTACTCAATTGGTTTCAAATTTTGTTCGAAATTTTTTTATGTTCTTATGTTCTAGAAAGAGCGAGCATTGTCTATAACGTTGAAAAACAGTGTTTTTGACGTGTACCCATTGTTTTTTAGCTCAAAAGGCACTTTTTAAAAAATTTTTGGGCCTAACCCTTACGCAGAATTCCCATGCCGTTCATGTATGGTTCAGTCCCTTAGTTGCCCAAATTAAAAAAATGTTTCATTCTATGAACATCGTGAAGAAACAAAGTGAGAGAAAATGGTCATTGAATAGAAGGTCCTTTTAAAACCGCTTTACAAGCATTAGCTATCATTATAGCTTATACATATAACACTGGGGATTGGGGACCCACAACTAAAGTTGGTCGTCCCCCCACCCGCGAAGTTAGAAAATTTTTGACCCCATCAATTTTTAGGAAAAATTGAATTTTTTGGCCGTTTTTGGTCAAAAGTTGGAGGTCATTTACCCTACACGCCTGAAAATAGCCGAGGATCCCCACCAAAAATGTCGATGTACTTAAAGCCTGTTGGATTTTCTGCATTAGCACACAAAACTTGCTTTGCATTAAGAACATTCGATAAATCAACGACTGACTGACCGTAAGGAATGAAAATGTTCTGAATTTTCAAAATCTTTGGAAAGAAATATTTAAATAAGCTGACCAAGTAATTGTTTTTCTATTCTCATGAACGTATCCAGTTATTTTGTTACTGAATTAGCGACCGAAGATACAGTATAACGGAAAGTTATCAGGAAGTGCGGAGAGGCCATGCCATAGATGCAAAGCATGGCCGAGCTGGGGGTCAGTCAGCCTGAGTGGCCAATTATTGAGCTTTTTAGGCCAAAATTACCTCAAAAACTGGTAAAGAATAGCGTCAGAACCACGATTCTTTTGAATTTGGCAAAGATTTTTCCCGATATAAAAAGACTTTTCGGGACCGTCTTTGTACATGTACAAAGATTTTCGGGAAGACTAAAATCGTTAAAAAAGGTCTGAAATTCGCAAAAATTTTCGGCGCTCCGCGTGTGTATTCTACCTACCTTTATAATGGCAGAAATTGCATTCCGAAACGAAAAATGTCAAATTTTTCGGCGCTTCGTGCCGTTTTGAGACGATTATTAGTCATTTTTACCCTCAGAAACCCAAAAATTAGCTAAAATACACTACTATAGGTCGAACAACTCTGTTTTTACCACACTTGAATCGCCACTGTACCATATTATAGTACCCACAAATTTGTGCGTACAAAATTTACAAAGACTTTTAGGGACCATCTTTGTACTTTGTACATGTACATGACCTTGTACAAAAAACTGGTCAGAACTATATTATTCCACAATTTCCGGTCAATTCAAGCACTTTTGGAGAAAATTTTTGATTTCCATCCATTTTTCGCCTTCATTTTGCTACATTTTCACCAGATAATTTTCCATTTTTCAATTTGAGAATTTTAATATACCCCTCGAATCTCCTCCTCCTACGTGATTGTCTGGCTGCTAACAAGATGGACTGCAGTCATACACGATGATACGAGTGTACAGCTAAGGCAAACAAACTAAAACAAAAGCTGTCGAGCAAACAACGGTTGGCTGAGAAAATGACATTGCTTGATATCGAAACGCAGCATCATCACAGGGTGATGGAAATTGTGACAGAGGACCGACCACTCAGCTTATCATTTAATAACTTTTTTGATTGTAAACACATACACGATTTGAGAATTTGCAAAGTAGCGTTGCATAAGATACTCTATCATGTCGCGTAACTGAGGAAGCTAGAGATTCAGCTGAGAGGCTTTTAAGCTTTCAATGTCAAGATCAAAGTCCCTAATCGCAATCCAATCAAATTTTTATGTTGCAAAATGACTTAAATAAGTTGTTTCATTAGGTTTATTTTTTTTAATCGAAAATCCATCGCAATTAGCAATTTTTATATAAAAAATTCAATTTCCGAAAAGTTGTAGTCAAAAATGAGAAATTTCGGTCAGGGCATCCGATATCCTTCTAAATGTTTGTGACTGGTTCATATCTAAAGAAAGTGTATTTTTGGCCTATTGGCAGTCACATAAAATAATAATAATGCTTTATTCAAACCCGTAGGTACAATACAATGTTAAGAATAATACGCAACGTTTCGACAGTTAACCTACCGTCGTCGTCAGGCTCTTACAGAATATAAGAAGTTGTGGGCACCAGGAATCGAACCTTACAGCTAAGTATCATTTATTTCTAGAGTCTGTGGTTTTACCAACTGAGCTTCACTGGGCCAGTTGTATAATATTATTTGTTCCTTTTAAAGTAACATAATCATATTTTTAGTCTGGGGCCAAGGGCCTCTCCACATGGTGTATTCTCCTCAATAGGGCTCTATTCCATATACGACTGATCTCAATACTTCTTGAACCGACATTCTGCTCACTAGCCCTCTCCATCTCCAGGGTCTCCCGTATTTTCCTACGGTACCCATTGCTTTCTTCTGCGAGTATTGATGTATGCTCGAAATCTGGTCTACACCCACATGCTATGCAGTGTTCAGCAACCCCACTCCGTTCTTCTTTCAAATTCCTTAGTGCACTCCTATGTTCCCCAAGTCTTTTCTTAAGACTTCTACCAGTTTCCCCAATGTACTCCTTCCCACATTGTAGTGGTACTTTATACACTATGCCCTGCCGTAGATCTAAGGGTCTCTTTGGGGCAACACTTTGTAGTCTTTTCCTGATAGTGTCTTCACTCTTTGCCACAAGGCGCACTCCATATGCTTTGCACACTCGCTTAAGCTTCATGGTTAATGCCCCACTAAATGGTACTACTGCTGTTGCAATGTAGTTAGTTGCATCATCCCTTGAGGGTGCAAGTTGTAGGGCTCTTTGTATTAATGGGCCAGGGTATCCATTAGCTTGAAACTCCTTAAGTATTTTCTGATGTTCACCTTCTTTACTGTGATTTGTTTGGCATATGCTCCTACATCTCATGGCCATTCCTCTAACTATACCTGCCTTTGTGCATTTCTGATGATTCGACTGGTAGTTTAGGTATTGACCTGTATGTGTTGGCTTACGGTACACTGATGTCTCTAGATGGTCATGGGATCTCTTAACTAGTACATCCAGGAAAGGCAGTGTGCCTTCCACCTCCTTCTCCATGGTAAACTGAATAGCAAGATTTTGACTATTCATGTGCTGGAGGAAAGCTTCTAACTCCCGATCTCCATGATCCCACAAGATGAATGTGTCATCAACGTACCTGAGCCACATTGTAGGTTTATATGGTGCTGTTTGCAGTGCCTGTTTTTCTAAATCATTCATGAACAGGTTGCACAGTACTGGTGACAATGGTGAACCCATGGACATCCCATCTACTTGCTGGTAATAATATTCCCCAAGCTGAAAGTAAGTACTCCTGACACAATATTCTACCAGTTTGGCTATGACCTCAGCACTCATAGTTGTTCTTTGTGCTAGGGTAATATCCTGTCTAAGCAGATTCAATACACATTCTATAGCCAACTGAGTTGGGACACTTGTGAAGAGGCTCACAACGTCTAGGCTGACTAGCCATGTATTTTCCTGTATTACCATTGGTTCTATCTTAGCCACAAAGTCGTTGCTGTTCTTCAATGAGCTGGCAATGTTCTGCTGCAGTGGGTTAAGTATCTTAACCAGATATTTTGACAGAGGATGTATAGTTGTCCCAATGCAACTGACAATCGGTCTAAGTGGTACTCCTGGCTTGTGTATTTTTGGCAAACCATAGATATGCGGTGCTTTGCAGCCTTCTTTGATTTTTACCTCTTTGTCCAGACCTTCTTCCTTGAGCAGTTTCTTTAATGCTTGCTCTACCCTGGTAACTGGTGTGCGTTTACCAATGGCCTTGAACTTTGAGGGATCATCAATGATCTGCTGCAGCTTATTGTTGTACTCTATTCTGTCCATCACTACTGCTGCACGACCTTTATCTGCTGGTAGAATGACTATGGTATCATCTGCTTTTAGCATTTTAATAGCTCTAAGCTCTGCCTTGCTGATATTTGCCTCAGGCTTATCAACCCTGTCAATAGCTTGTCTAATCTTTAACCGAAAGTCATCCTTCCGTTCCTGTGGCAGGAAATGTGCTGCACACTCAATAGCTGTTATGATGTTCTTAATTGGGTGTTGACTTGGTGCTATAGCAAAGTTTAAGCCTTTTGCCAGGGCAGTCTGCTCATGATTAGTCAGTGGTCTATGGCTCTGATTTATTACCACCTTATCCAGGTTGAGGTTCTGTTGTCCCTGCCTTGGCATGAGTCTATCCAATTTTGCCTTCACTGTACTGTGCAACCTGTTCATGAATGATTTAGAAAAACAGGCACTGCAAACAGCACCATATAAACCTACAATGTGGCTCAGGTACGTTGATGACACATTCATCTTGTGGGATCATGGAGATCGGGAGTTAGAAGCTTTCCTCCAGCACATGAATAGTCAAAATCTTGCTATTCAGTTTACCATGGAGAAGGAGGTGGAAGGCACACTGCCTTTCCTGGATGTACTAGTTAAGAGATCCCATGACCATCTAGAGACATCAGTGTACCGTAAGCCAACATATACAGGTCAATACCTAAACTACCAGTCGAATCATCAGAAATGCACAAAGGCAGGTATAGTTAGAGGAATGGCCATGAGATGTAGGAGCATATGCCAAACAAATCACAGTAAAGAAGGTGAACATCAGAAAATACTTAAGGAGTTTCAAGCTAATGGATACCCTGGCCCATTAATACAAAGAGCCCTACAACTTGCACCCTCAAGGGATGATGCAACTAACTACATTGCAACAGCAGTAGTACCATTTAGTGGGGCATTAACCATGAAGCTTAAGCGAGTGTGCAAAGCATATGGAGTGCGCCTTGTGGCAAAGAGTGAAGACACTATCAGGAAAAGACTACAAAGTGTTGCCCCAAAGAGACCCTTAGATCTACGGCAGGGCATAGTGTATAAAGTACCACTACAATGTGGGAAGGAGTACATTGGGGAAACTGGTAGAAGTCTTAAGAAAAGACTTGGGGAACATAGGAGTGCACTAAGGAATTTGAAAGAAGAACGGAGTGGGGTTGCTGAACACTGCATAGCATGTGGGTGTAGACCAGATTTCGAGCATACATCAATACTCGCAGAAGAAAGCAATGGGTACCGTAGGAAAATACGGGAGACCCTGGAGATGGAGAGGGCTAGTGAGCAGAATGTCGGCTCAAGAAGTATTGAGATCAGTCGTATATGGAATAGAGCCCTATTGAGGAGAATACACCATGTGGAGAGGCCCTTGGCCCCAGACTAAAAATATGATTATGTTACTTTAAAAGGAACAAATAATATTATACAACTGGCCCAGTGAAGCTCAGTTGGTAAAACCACAGACTCTAGAAATAAATGATACTTAGCTGTAAGGTTCGATTCCTGGTGCCCACAACTTCTTATATTCTGTAAGAGCCTGACGACGACGGTAGGTTAACTGTCGAAACGTTGCGTATTATTCTTAACATTGTATTGTACCTACGGGTTTGAATAAAGCATTATTATTATTTTATGTGACTGCCAATAGGCCAAAAAATACACTTTCTTTAGATCCGATATCCTTACTTTTGAATAAAAATCCAAAGGAAAATGCTCGATTCGCGCTGCAAATAATCGGTCTGACATTTGACAAAAAACTAATGATAACCTTATCTTAATATTAAATTCGAAAAATTGCAAAAAAACACCGAAAAACGCCGAAAAAGTTTCTCTAAAATCAATGAAAAATAGTTTTTATTGAATCATCAATGAAAAAACGGATAAAATTTCAAGAAAACTCAAATGAAACGCACCAAGAAAGACGCCGCTGAGCTTCGTCCGCATAATTCTTTCCCGTTTTCTTCCTCTTCGGCCTATACTTATAATCGGGGTGTTCCAAGATATGCAAATTTCGCAGTCGCTTCGCTTCGTCGATAAAAGGCCGTTTTTGATCGTCGGACAACAATTTCCACAGGTGGCCCAGGCGCTTGCTTATTTCCGAATTGTGCAATTTCGGATTTTCGGCCAAAATTCGTTTCCGTTGGCCCCTCGACCAAACCATAAACGCGTTCATGGGCCTTTTGACGTGCGCCGCCGAATTTTTCAACGACGTCGACGATTCGATCGGCGGCGACGACGACGACGACGGCGGCGATTCGTTTTTCGACGACGAATTTTCCATGTCGAAAGACCTTTCCGGCACGGAAATTCGGGAATCGAAATTTCAACAGAAAAAAGAAATAAAAACGAATCCAATTATTTATAGGTACGTATTTGGAATCCGGCGGGGGCGACGAAACATTCGATTTTGATTAACTTATCAAATCAGCGACACGGAGGAAAGACCGACGATTTTCCCAGGGCATAATTGCGCAACAATTTTTCATCCAAAGTGAAGGGGAGTAATGTGTTCGACAAACGAGTTGGTTGGGCTTTGTCGAATATGAGGAAAGATGACACACGAGTTGACATTTTATACATTACGCCATTGTGTACCAATCGCATTATCTACGCGTATAATGTGAATGGCGATGACAAAGGGACAATGAATCGTGCGTGTACACATACAAAACCCGTCTTCGATTACACATACGTGTTCGCGAATCTCATGTTGTACAATAGTAAAATATTTTGTAAAATGTTGGCTTACTGTACACCACTACACATAACCGAATTATTGTGCGCGGAGGTTATTCGTTTGCGTAATAATGATAGTAATAAAAGGCCAAACAGGGTGGGTTTCTACGACAGATTGAGTATACGCGAGCATTGTTTAAAATACCGGGGCGACGAACAACTGGGTTCCGGCGGTCGAGGAACAATGGGTTCTCGGAGGAACCGGAAATTTGCGAATTTTCGGCAAGCGTATACTTTTTTCAGGAACGGAGACGAGCCGAAGCGAGGATTTTTTCGAAACAGTGCGTGGTACACTTGACAAAACGGCGAAATAAATATTTGTGTGTGTGCGGGGGTCATTCGGTCTAAAGCCCGAAACATACTTCACGCTGCGGCGACGACGGCGCAAATTCGCCGCAGCGGTCGCCAGCGCCGAATTCGCGCTGACCCATGGCATACTTCCTGGCGCCGCGCGGCGCGGCGCGAAGTTTGCGCGCCGCATTTAAAGGCAAACTTCAAGCGGCCCAAGGCATACTTCGAGCGGCCGCCGCGCCGCAACCAAATTCGCTGAAGTCCAATTTTTTTGCCGCTTTTCATGGCACACTTCACCGCGCGGTGAGAAGCAAATAATGTCATTTTTAGCTATTTTTCGAATTTTTTCGCCGCGCCGCAGAAGCCCAAACGTTTGGACTTTCCTCGCGAATGCTAATGAGGTGCGCCGGTATCGATCTGCTCTGAATCTATAATTAAGTACGTATCTTCGTGACAGAGGCGTAGCCAGGATTTTGGTTCGGGGGCATAAACAAAAATTTTTTAAGACTACTTCTGCATTGAATGCCAGTAACGTTACGCATAGTTAAACTGAGTTTTTCGACCTTTAGTAGTGTAGCCCAGTGTTCTTTTTGTACAAGGTCCGTTTGAACATGTACGAAGATGCTCCCCAAAAGTCTTTGTACATTTCAGAGACACAAATTTTTGAGTACTATAATATGGTACGGTAGCGATTTTAGGGTGGTAAAAACAGTTGTTCGACTTTTGGTAGTAATCTTAGCTAATTTCTGTGTCTCTAAGGGCAAAAATCACTAATAATCGTCTTAAAACGGCGCAAAGCGCCGAAAAAGTTGACATTTTTTCTTTTGAAATCCAATTTCTGCCAGTATAAAGCTATATAGAATACACAATTACTCATTTCGGCGCGAAGCGCCGAAAATTTTACGAAAATTAATTATTTTTTTGCAATTTTTGTCTTCCCAAAAATCTTTGTACCTTTACAAAGACGGTCCCGAAAAGTCTTTGTACATCGGGAAAAATCTTTGCTGAATACAAAAAAATACTGATGTAGCCTAGCTAATTTATGGTTTTCTGGCAATCAAAAATACAAAAAGTGTAAAGCGGCTCGAAGTACCGAAAATTTTTGGAATTTCTACCGTTTTCATGTAGAATTTACGGCCTTTCTATTGACAAACATTTCGGAAATTATAAGTGGCGCAAAGTGCCGAGAAATTACTCATTTTTTACCGCCCTTAACATTTGTTAGCTCTGTGAATACTAATAGTCTGACTGACAGAGCAGAAAATTATCAAATTTGTACAAAACAATTTGACACTTTATGCTTCTAACAAGAAAACTGCGAATTACTTTGTCTGAAGATATTTTGAGTGATTTAGGCTTTCAAATGCAATGATAGAGCTTTACAAAAAGAAAGAACAGTAACTGGCGGCGCTATGCGCGCAAAAATTTGACGTTTTTGCGCTTTAAACTAAATTTACAGCGCTTAAATTATACAAAAAAGACAAATTAATGCCGGCGCGAAACGGCGGAAATTTTTAGAAATTCCTAACTCTTTTACCTGGCTTGTTCTCCCTAAAATCTCGTTGCACATGTACAACGAGACTTTACGGTAGCGGGGGTCTGGGATGGCGCGCTCAAGCGTTCCCAGTGGGGTCAGGGCAGAGTCCCGGAAAATTTTGTAAAAAAAGCATTTTATTCTTAAATAGTAACGTTAAAATTTTCGCAAAATCGGCCAAATCTCGGTTGTGAATCAAGCAAGCCCAAAAACACTTGAAATTGATAACTTCTACATTGCACAAAACTTCTGAGCTGAAATGCGTTTTTTGGCCTTCGCTAATTACATAGCGCCAGGGCCGGCCCGTGGGTGAGACGAACGAGGCCTGTGCCTCAGGCCTTAGGACAAAAAAGGCCTCAAATTTTTCATATTTTTTATCTAAATTTTAGTTTGATGAAATTCTAAATTAAGTGTAATCAAATCATAACACAGAAAATGGATCGAGGCCTCCCTGGCTTAGCTGTGACAATAGGTGCCTACCACACCGGGCGTGGGGGGGTTTGGGGGGTATGCACCCCCAGAAATCAAAATACCCCCCCAGAAATCAAAATACCCCCCCCAGAATTCAATTTTTGAAAATTTTTTCGTTTTTTTCGCAATTTTTTGATGTCAATGGATAGTGCTAGATGAGAAACGTCGAAAAATGGTGTTTTTATCGCCATACCACCATTTTTAAGGCCATTTTTCGACCTTCAAAAAAATCTTGCACCCCCCCCCAGAGTTTTCTTGCTGCCCACGTATGGTGCCTACTGCTTTTCTTTATAATGTTGCTTGATATGAAACAGTACGGCAAATTGCAGACAGAACTTTGTCATGACTGGATGACATCAATGGGCGCATACGTAATGAAGGACACATACGTAATGGAGCTCTTTTTATCAAGTTGCATAATAGTAAAAATATTAACAGTGTACGAAATTTTCTTCACGCGCTGTGAACCATATTTTACTCATGTTCATAAGCATTTTTGTGGGAATTCTTGTAGATTAGAACACGTGATGCTTCTGCATTTTTAAAATGCAATGCTTGCGTTTTGTTTCCACTTCTCGAAATTTTGCTGATATACTGAAAGGCTTTAGTCTGCATACAGAAAATTGAACTTTTTTTGTGTTGATAACTTTGACCGGTTTATCCTAATTTCATTTTGGCTGTACGAGTTACATTTTTGTCAAATTGCGTGTGTTGAATTCTGATTATTTTCTATAAGTGATAAAAATTCCCCATTCTCGATTTGTTTCGTGCGAATTTTTTCTCCTTTTGTTTAACCTCCGATGTGAAAAAACGGCAGCAATTTGATTATTAAGGTTTTGATAAACCAATAGGTTACAAAACAGTTTGAAATTGACTTTTTCAAACATCTAACTGATACAGCCCTAGACTTCTTTGAACGAAAGATTGATTTTACTTCGAAATTTTTGTGACAAATTCGGCTTTTTATTTATTATTAGAAAATTAAGCTCAAAAAGTGTCAGCGACATTGAGCAACACTGCAGCGACCTGTAAATTTGTTTAATTAATGGTAATGATATGGACATTGATGCAAGTGACTTGGCAATTGAATTGATCACGCTTTCAAAAATCATTAGTGTCTGAATCGAAATTCGACCTAAGTATGCTTGATACATCGAAATTCTTTCACAAAAAAGGACTAGCTGAAATATTTCCAAATTTTGTATCGCATTGCGAATTTTACTGAAATAGGCCCCATTTTTTTGTTCTCGCCTCAGGCCTCGCTGATGCACGGGCCGGGCCTGCATAGCGCAGCAACGGTTCGCTGCCAATAAGATATAGAAAAATGTATCCATGAAAATTTTGTTCTTACCGTATTCAGGCCCATTCGGGGCCTTCTTATTAACAAGATGCAGTTCAGAAAACAGGAAATACGCAAAAACATAAGAAAATTTGGCCATTCCTTTTATTTAAAATAGGATTATGTATCCTGGTAAAGAAAGACAAACAAAGCAAAGAATAGACAAACTGGTACACAAAAGACAAACAAAGCAGAGAATAGACAAACTAGTACTTAATCATTTTCGCACTATTACTATTATTATGCTCAACAAGCATGCGCAGTTTCAATCAACGAACAAATAGTGCATTACATTACTAAAGTGATATGAAGTGCTGGATTATTTTAGCTAATTCAAACTTTTTAATTCGTTAGATCTATATAACAATAAATAATAATGACTCGGCGCGAAGCGCCGGATAATTTTGACGTTTTTGCCTTTTTGAACTCAGTTTTTGAGTTTTCTTTACACTCATTATTGCAACAGAAAAATCAACAATATTTCTGAAAAAATTTCGGGGGGGCATGTGCCCCCAATGCTCTCCCTGGCTACGCCTATGCTACGTGAGCGCAAACGATCTTCGTCGATTTTGAAATGTGGTAGTACTGGATTTGTACGTTTTTGATCGGACTTTCTCCAATTTGTTGTGTAGCTTTTAATTATGGCGTACATACCTGTCTTTTGAATAAATAGTGTTGAAAAATTCATGCAGGATGCAAGACGTTCAGTCATTGATTCTGGAAGTTTTGTCGTTTCTTGTATAGAAAAGGTGCATGAATCCTGAATACTTCTGACCACTCGGTTGTGTGATTTTATTTTTACTGAACGCATTTTTTGCTTAGGATCATGGATTTCGATATAACACTGATAAATGAGGTGCAGAATTTTCCTGCACTAAGCAGATAACAAGCAAGTGTAAAACAAACTTCCTCCTCCATCTCTTTCAGAATGATATCGTGTGATTCTGTTAACCAGCCGACATCAGTGGTACATACATACATATGTACATGGTGTCCTAACATGGTAACTTACATTGTAAATGCATAAATGAATTTAAATGAGCTTTCGCCGATTTTAAAAAAATCGATTATGAAAGAAATCAACGCGCTACCATGGCGGCAATTCACGCGGAGTATGCCAACATCGAGCGAAGCGACGTAGGGTCGCCCAGTTGGCGCCATTTTTTCTTGCCGCGCGGCGACTGCGCCGCGTGAATGAATAGCGAAAAACATTTGGCTAGCCAGGACACGAACCTGAGCTTTCTGGTTACCGGCCAAGCGTGCTTCCAACTACACCAAGCCGTAATTCGAGAAACAAACTTTATGAAGTATGACTATAGTCTGTTTCATTTATGCGAGAGCTTTTTCAGTAAATGTTTTCGGAGGTTATCGTAACCCATTCTTTATTATTTACTGTAATTCGCTAGATCTTACTTTAGCCTCCTAGCAAAGAAGGGTTCTTCAATAAAATTTTTGCGGCATAATTTCTTTTCGTCTTCTATCAGATCAATCAACTCACAGATAAAAATCGCGCATTCAGCTATCCTGAGTCGACACTTTAAACACAATAGACTAAGATGTTAAGAAACGCCGTGAACTCCCACATAGCGCAGTGGTAAAAACGTCCGCTTGTAGACAAAGCAACCCGGGTTCGATTCCAGCCGATAGCTTTTGTTTAACGCACTTAATGCAGTATGTCCCATCACTGATTAAATGTTAAATTAAATTTATATGGGCGTATTAGTGCATTTAAAATGGAAGAATTCCAGCCACTCGCCCTCATTGAGCTGATCTGCCGAAGTACAGTAATTCGTCTTGTTTAGCTTACTGTAGCCCTCAAAAGAATTGACTGAAAAGCTCTCGAATAAATGAAACAGACTATAGGTGACGCGAAGCGGCAGATGAATTTCGCGCCATGACGTCACATTTTTGGGTATACTGTGACCGCAAACCCCCTTTGCGGCGCAAATCGCGTGAAGCATGTTTCGGGCTTAAGGGGTCAAAAATTGAGCTTTTTTGGGGCCAAAAGGACCTCAAAAAGTGGTGTAAGCACTATAGCGTTAAACTCCGTTATAACACAGTTTTCGATCAATTTAAAGCACCTTTGAGAAAAATTTTTATTTTTTATCCGTTTTTGGCCTTCATTTTGCCTCATTTTCCAACAAAATTTTCCATTTTTCCATTCTGGGGGTCAGAGGGCCCCCGACCTCCCACGTGCTTGTCTGGTCAGGGGTCAATCTAGGAAAGGTCAGCCGGAATTTCTGGAACGAAAATGGTGTTGGAAATCGGTATAAACGTTAAAATTGCCTGAATGCTGACTTAGCAGACAGTCTATCGTCTATTAAGAGCGTTTTTACCGGAAAATATTTGTGATTTTTTTCCGTTTTTTGAACTTAATTTTGCCCGGAAAATTTCCTATTCATGAACCCAAAGTCTCCTATTTGTATGTCTGGTCAAGTCAACTTACAGAAAGAGAAACATTAGAATCTTACATGCTAAATTAATGAACCCAATTTCAATATGAAAATATCAGTGCAGCTCATCAATCAATGCGGTGATCACTTCGTTTTAGGTATCGATTCATAAAAAATGAAGATTTTTTATTTCATCTTTATTTATCTTTTTAATTTTTATGTATTCATTTCATTTTATTGTTTATCATTTTCACTTTTGTATTTTTTATTGAGCGAGGATTTTCTAACTTTGCGAATGTTATTTAGCTCATATGGCTTTAGGATATGCTTAGCGCCCAGACACGTAACGTAGCTGTTGGGATAGGAAAAGATCGAAAATTCTCGGAGCTCATTTGAAATAGCGCCAGAATAGATTTCAGCACACCTTTGAGCTGATAAGTCCAAAATTTGTTAACTATTTTCGTACTAATTTTGTCTTCTAAGAGTCCACTTTTCAGCAAGCCATCGTGAATAAATCAACATTTTCTGACGTTTCCCGCAAAATTATCATTTTTCAGCATTGGTTTAGCAATGGCAACAATTCAGTGCAAAATGATTTTTCAGCAGGCTCAAGATTGAATATAATGTTCTGAAATCATTTTTTGGCCATTTTATACGACATATTTGTGACTATAATTGAAATAAAGATATATTTTTTTATTTTTAAAGCAATTTTTTCACCTTCAATATGCAGTGCTAGCTGAGAAAAGCGCAAGAACTCCATTAGTGTTGCCTATTTATAGTTGTTGAGACATCCGACTTCAAAATTTTAGCTCCAAATTCAGAAGGCCAGCCACGTACAGATGTGTTCTTGGGGTTCATGAAACGTCAAAAACAGTGATTTTGACGTGTACCCTTAGTTTTCTAGCCCAAGAAGGCACTTTCCAAAAATTTTTCGGGCCTGACCCCCTCCTCCCCAGCATTCCCATACTGTACATATATGGCCACGTGCCTGTTAACAACGCAAAAGGTTAAAGTTAGTTAAGATCGGTTTCCCGGATTTGACCTTACCTATAATATACTTGCGTATCCCCAACATATGTCTACCCCCGACAGTTATAACGGGGCACATATGTACATCTGGGAGATGCGGGTTTTTTAGTAGAAAGATAATAAAAAATTCGCTGCCCGCGTTTTTGTTTCCCTTTACACTCAATACCTACTGTAAAGAAGGTGTAAAGTTTTTTGTGGGTGCACGTTACAGTGAATTGTGTTTATTTACATCAATATTTAACTTTTCCGGGAGGTATGAAGTCAAAAATCGGGTGTGTTGAACGTGTTTCTGTCTTGTTTTTTTCTCTGCCAACTTCTCCGGTTATGAGTCTGAAGATGATCTCAAGTCTGAAAATATACCAGACATCAAACGTGATACGCCAATTGAGCGCGTCTGTTCACACTCAAAAGTGGTGTAAAGTGGTTTACATTAAATATTTATTTGTCTTCAGGCCATTGTGGAGACTTAATTTTATCATAAATGTTGATCGTAATATCAGAGTAATATCAGAATCACGAATCCGACTAAAATCTTTAATCACACTCGGTGGTTGTGTAAACTTTACACTGCAAATTAACTTTAGTTTTTGAGCCTTGCGGAAGCTCATTTTATTTTCAAAATGTTCTACGCAAAGTCAGAATTACGAACCTGACTCTGAATGTCAGTTTTCTCTACACCGAGTAGATCTGTGAATTTGCACTATTAATTTATTGTTCATCAGTAAAGTTTGCACTAAGATAATGCTGATCTTCAAAACAATATTGTTTCCCGCGTTCTTGGACTACTGTCATTATTATGGCATGGTATGTTATCATACGTGAGCAGCAAGAAAATTCTGGGGGCGGGTGCAAGATTTTTCAAAAGGTCAAAAAATGGCCTTTAAATTGGTGGTATGGCGAAAAAACACCATTTTTCGACGTTTCTCATTGAGCACTATCTATTGGCATCAAAAAATTGCGAAAAAAAGAAAAAATAATTTTAAAAATTGAATTCTGAGGGTATTTTGATTTCAGGAAGGGGGAGGGGTATTTTGGTTTCTCGCGAGGGGGGTGCATATCCCCCAACCCCCAAACGCCCAGATGTGTATGTTACTATATGTGTTTACTGACTGATTCGCTCAAGTCATGCAAATTTAAAGTAGGGTACTAGCAAAGAAAAATTCTCCGATGGAACAAACAAGACGAATATGTTCGGGATTATGAATTATTAAGATTAAAAAGAAGGGGACTAGGAAAAATCTACCTATGTATGTGCCTTAAGTCGTTAAATCTGTTACAAATCAGACTTTCTCCTAGGAATGCGAAAAATCGGAATATATTATACGGCCTCTGAAAAAGTGTAACTTTTAAATAATTTTCAATGCTTCACACAAGAGTATATACATCATCTAAAATGTATACTTTTGTGAACAGCCTGCAAGTTGCAACGCTGACTGGCTTCGTATCGTGATTGATAGAAAACTAACTGCAATTTTATTCGATGTTTTATTTTGTTATCATGAGCATTATAGCGAGCAGACCTGGCGTCAATTGGTTAGCGCATGCGGACACACCTGGGCGTGGGGGTCTGGGGGGTATGTACCCCCACCCCGAGAAACCAAAATACCCTCCCAGAATTAAATTTTTGAAAATTTTTTTATGTTTTTTCGCAATTTTTTGATGCCAATAGATAGTGCTCTATGAGAAACGTTGAAAAATGGTGTTTTTTCGCCATACCACCGTTTTTAAGGCCATTTTTGTACCTTGGAAAAATCTCGCATTCCTCCGAATTTCGGTGCTGCCCACGTATGCATGCGGGCATGCAAGTGTACCTCATGTAGTCTGTTTCCCGTACAACGCGTTACCCACTGCTTCAAACAAACAATTTCTTTGATTGTCTTGAATGCATCGACGTTTGCTATTTCATTTAATTGGCTTACAAAGTCGCTCCTGTTTTCCCATAGCTACTGCATGGCTGCGTTTTTTGGTTCAATAATTTATTTTAAACTGCTGGACGCAGAATATACTTCGATTTTTTGCGTTGCTTAGAGAAAGTCTGATTTTTAGCAGATTTTGCAACTTTTGGCATATACATAGATAGCTTTTCCCAGTCCTCTCCTTTTACATCCTGAATAATCCGTAATCCCAAATATGTTTGTCTTTTTTGTTCCATCGAAGCAAATTTCTTTGCTAGTGTTAATTTATTCGAGGAGTATAGGGTTATGCTAAAGTTAAGTAGAGGGAAGGATAAGGTTACTTTACAATATTGAATATTTGCATAAGTGCGATAAGTGGGTTTCGATAGTTGAAGGCAGGTCTCAAGAGGGAGGCTAATTTAGCTTTCGAGCAGCTGACTTTGATAAGTAGGTAGGTACCTATATGATTAAAAGAGAACTAATAATCTTAAGTTTATTCGTAATGCGCTTAGATTGATCTGATTCAGAATCAATTTCAAGCGACCGTTCAATTTTTCGTATTTATCTAAATTGGGGTAAATTTAGTTGTGAAAGACCATCGATAATGCATGATTTCCTGCTTATGAAAATCCAAAATCTATCCAAAATCCCCACTTGCCTTGCATGTCTGCCCCGTCTTACATACAATCATTTTTGCTAATATTTATTTCGGCAGATTCGCAGATTATTGCGTTAGCTGCAGCGCAATTGGACAGTCGGATTATTAAAAATAATACCCAAGCACATAAATGTGACGCGATATTAAATGGCGAAGGACTTCTTACATCGTTCAAATTGGTATAAACGTAAAACTAATGCAAAATGCATAATTAAGTCTCTGGTCTATTAGAATTACTTCTGAAAGAAAGTTGCGATTTTTGGCCTTAATTTTGTCTTTTTATCCCGAAACGATTTCCTCCTTTGTCTTTTTGTGGGTTTTAGACCTCAACTATGACTCGAGCTAAGAAATACGAATAACGACATCATTCTGTGGACACTTCGAAACATATATGTAACCGGGGGGGTATACGCCTATATACGCCCAAAGTTGGACGTCCCCCATCCCAAAGTCAGAAAGTTTTTGACTCCCTCCAAAATTTTTGGAAAAAAGGTGAGTTTTTCGGTAATTTTTACGTGTTTGGTCGTCTTTGGCTAGAAATTACAGGTCGTTTACTCCCTCCTACTTAAAAATGGCCGGGGACCTTCGACTCAGAATTCTGAGCCCTTACATGTACATATGCTTCGAAATCAACTACAACACTCGCGTGATCGGATGGCCAATCATTTTGCCTGTGATCAGGTATCGGCGTTATGGGCTCAGAACCGTAGTAGACCTTTGCCGATAAAGGGCGCAGAATCGATCCTTTGTAGAACACGTAATCTATACGATCCTGCGGTTCGGGAATGGTATATCCCCAGCCACTTTGGGACTTTTGGGCAGTCGACCAAGTATTGCCCGGTTGGCCCAATGAATCAGCGTGTAATTCGCGAAACGAATCGGATAAATTGAGATTCTGAAGCGCTACTGTTACGGGCCATTGATACGTCCAATCGCAATGTCTACTTTTTGTGGACTCGACGTGGTCCAAATGAGACGGCGTATTGAGATCACCCAAGACCAGCATCGGTTCCTGGTCAGCCATCTGAAATTTTAAGCGTTTTACGGTTTCATTTTAAATTTTTTAAACTTTTTACATTTGTGTAAAAAATATAAATAATATCAAGTGCAGATTGAAAATTTTTAAAGTAACGGTAAGATCAGCAAAAGGACAACTTTTTAAAATTTTTAAGGGGATAATAAGTATTAGTTGCGTTTCCTTTCATCGTCAGGAGCATTTTAAGGATCTTTTGGAATACCTATATTGTTTATTGCTGATGAAAAAATCGCGATATCAAAATGTCATCTATCCTTTTTGAAATCGAACCATAATGAATAACAGTTGAGTGCAAAAGTGTGTTGTATGAGTTTATCTGCCTTAAGTGTATCAGACTATTTTGTTTTTTTAATTTTATTTATTATAATCCATTTTATCTTTCATTTATTATTTATATATTTACATTTTATTTATTTTTTAAAATTTTTTCCCTAAACTGGCCACTTTATTTTCTTTTATTTTTCGTATTTTCACCAAAACCGAAAATTTTGCGATATTAACCTGCGATTGTCTGCGATCATAACTTAAATTCTTTATCAAATAATCAATCTTGCGATTTTTTAAGATTTTCAAAAAATTTTGATTTTGAAATTCATCTTATATTTAACGAATTTTTTTATAGAAAAGGTTATTTTGTGAACTCACCATCAAGTCTGAAACAAATGCGGGATCAGCGATAATCGCTTTGATGCCTTGCATTCGAGAACTGCCCGAAAATTCTTCCCCAGCCAGAATCTGCTCTTCCGTTGTCACCATTTTATTGCACAAGGCGTACGGTCCGTAATCGTGAGAGTCTAAATGCAAATCCCAGATATTGAGATCGAGGTAGTTCTCGGCACTGCTGCAAGTCTTAATCCGAACTTTGGCCCTGTAGGCGCTGTTATCTCCCACTAACTTCAACTGACTAATCACCTCAGTCGTTGCTGAGTCTGTTAGATTTAGTACCGAATCGTCAACGAATTCGTGTCTGGTCACTATTGCAACATCGGTATAGCCATTCTTTCTTCCCAAAGCTGACCATTCTGGACCTGAATCATAGCGAAAACCGGATATGTTTAGCTAAGCCACACTGAAGAATTTTACCACATATGGACAGCTCTAAAATTTAGGGAGTGGGAGTTGGAAGGGCGAAGAAGTACCATTTTTCGACGTTTCCTAAGGAGCTACATCATTGGAATCAGAAATCGCGAGAAAAACAAAACAAAAAAAAACATTATTTTGGAAATCCTTCCGAACTCCTTACGCCCATGAGTACGTTTCAACGTTTTGTTTTTAAGGCCATTTCGTCACCAGGCAATGTTGCAAGCACTAATTTACCGATTACCACATTATTTAGTAATTTGCCATATTACGGATGCTATGCCAAAAGCGGTAAGAAAGATCAGAGTAAGAGAATCTTTCCTAAAAAATCTTCGTCAAAATGCATATTACGGTATTTTGGGCTATTTTGACATTTATACTGACTTTTGATTTCTTCCAAGCTCAATGAAAATTTCTGGATGATCCCCTGAGGTCATTGTGACGTTGGTTCTTTTTCCAGCGTATTTGCTATCTCGATGAGGAACTGAAAACAACCTGCAATTTTTTCCCGGCCAGGGGCCTGTCTGAGGTTCAGGTTTCGGTGGTTCAGTGGTACGCTTCAGAGGTTCAGAAATGTTCTGTTGCACCAACGACTTCTAGAAAGGTTGGTGTTTCAGTGGTTCAGAGGTACTTTCTAGAGCTTCAGTGGTTCAGAGGTATATATATTTAATGCGCACCACGTAGACGAATAGTAAAGCGATATGTACTCATAAAGTGTTGTTTCTTCAAATTTTGGCGCATTTTCTGCAGAATAATCAGAGAATTCATTACATACAGATAATTGAAATCGGGAAACGCACGAATTTATGTGAGGGTCATTCTCAGCAACAATCACAAATGAAATAAAAATTAAATTTGGCGCGACTTAGCTGAAGCAATCGATTATTCATTCTCCAGTAAGCAGCTAGAAATGCTAAATTCCATATTTGGTTTGTGGAAACCTTGGCTCGATCTTGTTTCAGCTAGAAAATTGTTTATTGAAGGAACGATCAACCTTTAGAAATAACTGCACTAAGCGCCTTTGAACCTCTGAACCACTGAACCACTAGATTTTGGTGCAACAGAATCCTTTCTAGAGGTGCATATTGGACATTTCTAGAGGTCCTCTGAACCTTTCTAGAGGTCCTCTGATCCTTTCTAGAGGCTCAGAGGTGTAGACGTTGGTGCATCAGAATCAGCGCGCCTCTGAACCTCTGAACCTCTACAAAGGTTCAGAGGCGTTTGGTGTAACAGGCCCCAGGTTTACTAATCAAGCAATTTTTTTCTTTTTAGCATAACTTCTGAAAAAATCTGACACTGAGCTGCAATAGATTTTTCCAAGCATAAATACGATCATCCATAAACTAAAGGAAAAGTTCAAAGGAGCCAGCCCAAGGGATCAGCCAGCTCCATGTATACATAGGCAGCAAACAAGTCTGAGGATTCGATAAGGGCAAAGTCGTAAAATATTGCGCCGAAAATTTAATTCTGGGGAGTCTATCGATTAGGGGTTCTTTCCAGATTCTCGGGAGGTCCAGCCAGACCCCGTGCCCATGTGTGGTTAGCTACTGTACATAAACGAACATTGTTTACTGCTGACCCACACAGAATGTAATTAACCTCCCACAAAATTTTCAGTTTTCCAGAAGACGTAAAAGTGAGTTTTAGCGATTTTTTTGACATAAAGGCTTCAATCCTTTTCTATGCGTTAAAAAACCATTTTTTGACTACGTGTCTTACGATCTAATCCAGACATTTACGTAGGAAAATCGAAAATGGTGTTTTTGATGCTTACCCTATAGTCTCCGTTTCACTCGAGTTTGGGCCTAATCTATGAACTATTTATCGATGACAATAAGCTGAGATGTATTTATTTGCATTGATCTGATGTATCGAAATTTGTCAATTATAATTGGCGATAAAACCTCTCAAAATTTATACCCAAACATATGTAAAACAGACTTTTTCAAAGCTTAATATAAAAAAGAACGTTTATCCACTGTATCTTGGTCGCATGTGTATACAAAATAATCTGCCAAAAGTATACCTTTTGCCTTCAAATAACTTTAAAAAGTGGTGCATTCGCGTAAAGACTTATTCAATTCATTGTCCCCTTCTATATGTGTTCCATCCAAACTAGCCATTTTCATTAGTGGATAAATTCTAACGAACTATGTGAAAGTACACTGAAGTATAGATACAATGAAGTTATAAATACAGTGCCTAGATTATTTCATAAAATTAAGTTCTCGGGTTGCTTTTTTGATCTGCGAAATCGTGTGAGCATTGTGCACACACCTGGGCATGGGGGGTTTAGGGGGTATGCACCCCCCAAGAAACCAAAATACCCCTCCCGAATTCAATTTTTTAAAATTTTTTTCGTTTTTTTTTGCAAATTTTTTATGCTAATGGACAGAAACGTCGAAAAATGGTGTTTTTTTCGCCATACCACCATGTTTAAGTCAATTTTTTGACCTTTGAAAGATCTTGCACCCCCTCCCAGAATTTTCTTGCTGCCCACGTATAATCGTGCAGTACAAGTTCATCCTTTTTATGCAATCTATTTAAATTTCTCAACGAATAGGCTCGAATTGCTGTATAGATCAGGAGTAGCAAAGAAAAACGCTCTCATGGATTAAAAAAGACGAATATACTTGGAATTGTGGATTATTAAGGATGTAAGAGGAGGGGGGACTGAGAAAAAGCCATCTCTGTATATGCCTAAAGTCGCAAAATCTGCCAAAAATTAGACTTTCTCTAAGCAACGCGAAAAATCGAAGTGATTCATGCGGCCTGCATATTGAAATGAACTATTGAACCAAAAAACGACTGAAAAAGCGGCAAGTTAGCTATGCAGTAGCTATGAAAAATTAGATGGAGTAAACTAGGAGCGACTTTGCAAGCCAATTGAATGAAATAGCAAACGTCTATGCATTCAAGACAATCAAAGAAATTGTTGGTTTAAAGCAGTAGGAAACGCATAAGCTTAATTGACACCAGGTTTGCTTGCTATAATGCTCATGATGACAAAATAAAACACCTTTAAATTAGGGATGCAACGGATCCGGGTTTTCCGATAATATCGGATCCGGATCCGGATCTGTACAATTCAAAATAACGGATCCGGATCCGGATACGGATCCATAAAATACAAAATAACGGATCCGGATCCGGATCTTTAATTACCAAAATAACGGATAATACGGATCCGGATCCATGAATATATACATTATGAACGCTTAATTTTTTTAATACTTAAATTTTTGTCCGAAAGTACGGTGCTCATTAGTTTCAGAAGCAGAATTACTGTAGGATGATGAAATAAGTAAAGCTGCATGAGCTTGGTTTTTTCTGCGTCACTAAGGGCGAAAATCACTACCGTCTTAAAACGGCGCTAAGCGCCGAAACATTTGACATTTTTGTTTTTTTAAATCCAATTTCTGCCATTATAAAGATATATACAACACACAGTTACTCATTTCGGCGCGAAGCGCCGAAAATTTTTGAGTATCTCAAACCTTTTTTGCAATTTTTGTCTTCCCAAAAATATTTGTACATGTACAAAGACGGTCCCGAAAAGTCTTTGTATATCGAGAAAAATCTTTGCCGAGTACAAAAAAAAACACTGGTACCACCTGTATGAAGAAGCATCTGCAAACTAAGCATGCGGCGGATTATAAAAAGTTCAAAGCAGAGGAGTCCCCCAGCAGATCGAAAAAAGGAAAAAGGTATTCTTGTTAAGCACAGATTGTAGAAGATTCGCGTCGCATGTCTAATTTTCTTTGCAGAAAAACGCGCAGATTTCGAAAAGACTGCTTTGAAACAGGAAAAACAAAAAGTGCAAATGACATTGGAAGCATGCTTACTTGCTGTATGAAATATTTTATTTTTATGAGACGATTCCTAATTAACTTATGTACGATGTAAAAAATGGAATAACGATAATTCAAGATCAATTGATATAGATCAGGGGCGGATTTAGGGGGAGCGGAGGGGGAGGCGGCCGCCCCCCCCCATTCGGCCC
This sequence comes from Mermis nigrescens, assembly GCA_036768485.1. Classification (NCBI taxonomy): domain Eukaryota; kingdom Metazoa; phylum Nematoda; class Enoplea; order Mermithida; family Mermithidae; genus Mermis; species Mermis nigrescens. The sequence continues at coordinate 302,314 of JAVLUZ010000635.1, read as the reverse complement.
AAAATAGTGCGCAAAATTAAGCATTTTTGAGTGATTTTTTAGCGATTTTCAGGTTGAAACAGCTAATTTTTCCGCCCAAATCAGGGTTCCGCCCCCCTTAGGGGTACCGCCCCCTTAGGAAAATCCTAGATCCGCCACTGATATAGATGAGCGGTTAGTTGGACTTTGAGCAATATACCGTTTTCTTTGGTTGCAGAAAAGCTGCTGTTTCTTAAATACAATTTGCCTGTCGTTGAATTTGAGTATTAAGTCAATCAAAGTAAAGCTTTTGTCTCATAATGATGTTGTTTCTTCAATACAATTTAAGGTTTAGTGATCTTTTATCATAATCTCTTGGATCCGTTTAGGATACGTTTTAAACTAAAAATAGCGGATCCGTATCCGGATCCGGATATTATTTTTTAAATACCGGATCCGGATCTTAATTTTTCAAAATACCGGATCCGGATCCGAAATAATACCGGATAATAACGGATCCGGATATCCGTTGCATCCCTACTTTAAATACAATAGCAGTTACTTTTCTATCAATCACGATACGGAGCAAGTCAGCGTTGCAACTTGCAAGCAATTTACAAAAGTAAGCATTTCAGATCATGTGAAGCATCGAAAATTATTCAAAGAAGGTGACACTTTTTCACAGGCCGCAGAATATACTTCGATTTTTTGCGTTGCTTAGAGAAAGTCTGATCTTTAGCAGATTATGCGACTTTAGGCATATACAGAGGTAGCTCTTTCCTAGTCCCCCCTTTTACATCCTTAATAATCCATAATTTTAAGCACATTCGTCATTTTTCTTCCTTTGGAGCATTTTTCTTTGCTAGTACTCTACCTTTAATTAGCATGATTTGAGTAAACCAGTCAGTAAATACACTCGGTAATATGCCACAATAATGACAGCAGTCCAAGAACGCGGAAAACAATATTGTCCTGAACATCAGCTTCATCTTTTTTTAAACAAGAGAACCTACCTTATTTAAACAGAGCAAAGGTTTTCAGCATAAACTTCAAGCAAATATTGAAGGTAAAAAACACTTATGCTCAGATTCGTAATCCTCACGTTACATGGAACATTTTGAAAAAAATTAGCTTCTGCAACGCTCTTAAACTTAATTTAAAATTCAGTGTAAAATTTACTAGCTGTAAAGAAAACATACACTCAGATTCGTAATTCAAACCCTATGGAACATATCCCGAAAAAAATTCACGTTTTGCATCGCTCTGGAAGTGAAATAAATTCGTAGTATGAACTGCACATTAACAATAAATTAATATTGCAAACTTTACGCAACTACTGGGTGTAGAGCAAACAAACAGTCAGATTTGTAATTCTGATGGACGTTACACGTACAAAATCTTTGAAAAAATTTAAGCTTTCGTAAGACGCTAGAAACAAACTTAATTTGTAGTGTAGACTTTACACAACCACAGAGTGCTAAGATTTTGGTCGGATTTGTAATTCTGATATCACCCTGATATTATGATCAACATTTGCAAAAAAATTTAGTCTTATAATGGCCTGAAGACTAATAAATATTAGATGTAAACTATTTTACATTACTGTTGAGTGTTAACAAACGCGTCCAACTGGCGTATCACGCTTAATTTCTGGAAGATTTTCAGATTTAAGATCATGTCCAGACTCATAATCGGAGGAATTAACAGAAAAAAACAAAACAGAACCATGTTTAACACTCCCAATCTTTGACTTTACACCTTCCGAAAAAGCTAAATATAGATGTAAATAAACGCGATTAGCTGTGACGTGTACCCCTTAGGAAGTACTTTATTTTTATTCTATTCGACCTATCTCGACTTCTAAACGGAGAAAGTGGCGAACAAAAACGGACAAAAACATATTTTCTACCATCCACCACATTGTAAACTTCAAAAATCTCAATCTAATTCCCCATTGAGTGTAAAGAAATTCAATTTGAGCCAATTTGTAGCCTGTAAATCATAGTACGTTTATATTTGGAAAAAATCTGTTCCGCAAAATATTTGAGATATTTACCAATCAAAATAGAGAAAAAACCTGTTTTTTTCTCGCCCAGTTTATACACCTGAATTCAAACTCTACACCTGATAAATAACTAAGTATTCCACTTTTTCAAACGCGGTTCCATGTAGCCCTTTTAGAAGGTGTTTTATTTCTATTTTATTCAATTTATTCCGACTTATAAGCGGGAACGTTGGCAGAGAAATCTTAGACAAAATCTGTACTTTACATCATCCACTGGAGTGTAAAGTTTAAAGCCCAAGATGTAACTATATACTGAGTTTACAAAAGTTTGCTAATAAGCTGAAAGCAGGTTATAGCGGTAGTGCATTTCTGCTGGGATAAATTTCTAGCGACACTTAATCGGATTTGTTGTCAGACAAAAAACAGGCCAAAATGTGTTTTTTCACCCTCAGATTATATACACTCTTCACGCCTTTGAAAATGAGCAAATTTAAAAAAAAATAAAAAATATCGTATTGAGCTTAGTCATTTGTCAACGTTAAGAAACCAGATTGAACAGAATGCAAAACTGGGCTAGAAAAGTCGTGTGACCGACCAAAATTTACAAAAATTATGTTATGACGTTACAGTACAACTTTACACGCTCTTCTCACACTGGGTAGAAGTGTGCGGCATCGAATTTTTTATCATAGCGCGTTAGCGCGTACCTATAATATACTTACCCCTAAAAAGTTACTGTCCCCTACAGCTATAACGGGATACTTCTGCATTGTGCGGTTTTTTAAGAGATAGATAATAAAAAAATTCGCTGCCCGTGTTTTTTGTTATTTTTAAATCAATACCCTGTGTTTCACGAGCGTGTAAAGTTTTACTGTAATGTCATGACATATAGATTTTAAAACTTGTGGTCGGTCACACGACTTTTCTAGCTCAGTTTTGCACTCTGTACAGTCTGGTTTTTTTAAATTTAGGCAATTGAACGAGCTCTAAACATTTTTAAATTTTTTTTGTTAAATGACTTATTCTTGGAGGGGCAGTGTAAAGAGTGGAAAAATCTGGGGTTGAAAAAACACATTTTATTCGAGTTTTCGACCTGTTTATGGCTGCCGAATTCTTTGCATAAGAGTCCCGCAAAAACCTCTTTATGGAGATGTACTACGGCATCAAGGGCTACCTTTGGTTACCTGCAAACTTTCTTACGCTCAAAGCGGACTTAGGGGTTCAAACTTTACACTCTAGTGGATGGTGTAAAACAGATTTTGACTCAGATTTCTCTGTCAACATCTCCGGTTATAAGTCGGGACAAATTAAATAGAATAAAAATAGAGTGCGTTCCAAGAAATACACGTCGCAGCAAATCGCGTTTCAAAAACTCAATGTTGTATTATTTCTGGAGGTATAAAGCTCGAAATCAGGGGTGTAACATAAGTGAGAAAACATGTTTTCCCCTATTTGTTGATTGCACACTATCTCAAATATTATGCGGAACAGAAGTCTTCCTAATACAAACGTACTACAGTTTAAGGGCTACAAACTAGCTCAAAGCGAGTTTCTTTAAATACGCTCAATGAATAGTTAAGTTCATATTTTTAAAGTTTACAATGTGGTGCAAGGTGGAAAAATACGTTTTTGTCCCTTTTTTGTTCGTCAATTTCACCGTTCAGAAGTCGGAATTAGTCGAGGAGGATAAAAATAAAGTACTTACCAAGTGGTATACGTCACAGCAAATTGTGTTTATTTACATCAATATTGAGCTTTTTTGGGAGGTGTAAAGTCAAAAATCGGGGGTGTTTAACGTATTTCTGTCTTGTTTTTTCTTCTGACAACTTTTCCGCATATGAGCCTGGACATGATTAAAAGTCTAAAAATGTAACAGGGGTCAAACTTGATGTGCCAGTCGGGCGCGTTTGTTTATACTCAACAGTAGTGTGGGGTTTACATCTAATATTTATTTGTCTGCAGACCATTGTGGAGAATTTATTTTTTAATAAATATTGATCGAAACAGGATTATGAATCCGACCAAAATCTTCTCTACACTCAGGGGTTGTGTAAAGTTTCGCACTAAAAATTAACTTAAGTTCTAGAGCGTCGTGGAAGCTTACTTTTTTCAAAATGTGCTATGTAAGGTCAGTATTACGAATCTAACTGTTAGTCTTCTCTACACCCATTAGTTGTGTAATCTATACACTATTTATTTATTTCTGATGTGTAAGGTTTACACTACAAATTTATTGTACTTCCAGAGCATTGCAAAGCGTAAATTTTTTTTCAAAAAATATCCCGAAAAATCAGGATTACGAATCTGACTGTGTATTTTCTATACATCAAGTAGCTGTGCAAAGTTTACACTGAAAATTAAGTTTAGTTTTAGAGCATTGCAAAAGCTTAATTTTTTAAATGTTCTGTGTAATATTAGGATTAAAATTCTGAATGCAATTGTTCTTTACACTCTGTAGTTGGGTCAAATTTAGGATCTAGTATACAATTTACCCACCAACGTTTTTTGTGTAGTGTGTAATATGCAATGTGTTATGTGTAATGTGTATTGCGTAATGTGTCATGTGTAGTGTGTAATGTGCAACGTGTAAAGTGTTCATATTACACATGACACATTACAATACATTATGGATCGGCTAAAAAACGTTGGTGGGTAAATTGTATACTAGATCCCAAATTTATGCTGAAAACACATCATCGGTTTAAATAAGGTAAGGTTGTCCTGTTTATGAAAGATAATGCAGATGTTAAGACTAATATTGCTTTCCGCGTACTTGAACTGCTGTCATTGTTGTGGCAAGCAACCGTATGTGTTTACTGAGTTACTCAATCAAATCATGCCAATTGAAATTAGGGTACTAAGCAAAGAAAAATGCTCCGATGAAATAAAAAGGACGAATATACTTGCAATTACGCCATTAAGGACATGAAAGCAGGGGACTAGACTATTACTAATAATAATTATTATTATTTCCACTAAAAATACAACTTTCGCTGAAGAACGCAAAAAAATCGAAGTATATTCTGCGGCCTGCAGAAGGGATATTAGATGCAAAAAATAATAAAATGAAGAATTTATTTTAAAAGAGATGCGATCACTAATCAAAAAACGGCATAATGTGCATTCTTATGCTAGCATGGCACGCATTGCTATGAGGCAGCTATAAACAAGAGGGTGTGCTTGTCATAATTCTTTTATGGATCCATTGACAATTAAATAAATCTTGGTTAGATATTCAAAGAAAAATTTGATTTTGATAAGAAGTTAAATTTGATATTAAAATACATAAAAGCGTCATTATTATATCTTTTTCTGAGGCAGTGAACGAGGTTTTGTGAGGCGCGCTTTATATAGAAGCCGCAGGATATACGTCGATTTTTTGCGTTTTTCAGCCGAAGTCGTATTTTTAGTGTATTATTACAACTTTCACAGGCAAACATAGGTAACTTTTCTCTAGTCCCCTACTTTTACGTCCTTGATGATGCGCAATTTCAAGTATATTCGTCCATTTTGTTCCATCGGAGCATTTTCTTTGCTAGTTATCTATATTTTAGAAAAACCGCATAATACATAAGTGTCCAGTTATACCGGTGGGGGTTAGACATCATAAGTGGGCGGCACCTAAATTCTGGGGGGATGCAAGATTATTCAAAAGTCTAAAAATGGCCTTAAAAATGGTGGTATGGCTGAAATAACATTATTTTTCAACGTTTTTCATTGAGCACTAAGCATTGGCATCCAAAAATTGCGAAAAAAACAAAAAAATTTCAAAAATTGAATTCTGAGTGGGGGATATTTTGGTTTCTGCGAGATGCAAACCCCCGAACCCTTTTCCACGCCTAGTTGTGGTAGACATATGTTGGGTACCCAAGTATATTATAGGTATGCGCTAACCCGCTACCTTTGATGTGTGCATAGATTCGATTAACTTTCGGAAAAAACACTTCTCATTATGATTGGAAAATACTTAAAAATAGTTGTGCGAAAATAAAACTTGAACGAATGGTTTCGTACATAGATTGTTTATTATGATAAAACAGAAATAGTCGTTTATTTCGATAGTGCATCTACGAAATTCGCTCTTAATACCTATTTATTACATAGTTTTTTAATTTTCACTAATTATACGTTAAAGGCTCGTTGTAAATAAAAGTCGATGGATTTTTATTTTTCACGCGTCGAATTCTTACCTAAGAATTTAAGTAAATTTTGTAGTTTTTCTAAAGAATTGACCTCCTGCAAAGCGGCTACGTCGGGGTAAAGGTACAAAATATGTTTCGCTACTTTGAATAGTCCATTTTCAACATTTTGACCGAATTCCCATGTATTAAATGTCATAACTCGCAAACTAAATTTCTCGGAAGCAGATGTTGCTAGCTGTTCTTGAGAATTGTCTGTACTCTCATTATCAGCGACAAATATCTCAAGCGTACCCCGTCCAAGAGACGAATGTCCAGCAAGCATTATTAGAAAAGCAGCTGCGGACGTTTGCATCCTCAAATAAATCCTGGGGAATAAAACTATGACAGAAATTCATTTAAAGCCCGTTTCACACAAGTTTGGGCATAAGTTTTAAAATCATCTCAGACAAAAAGCTGACAGATTGCAATTATAGATAGCATTGATCTGATATTTAATCATCGTAATCCACCGGCTTACTATCGACGAAAATTCTCAAAATTTATGCCCAAGCTTATGTGAAACAGACTACAAATACATGTTTAGTTCTACTCATATATTTTATTCTATTTTTACATTGTGCTTTTGCTTTAATTTTAGCTTTTTCTGTTTCAGTTTTCCTTTTTCTAAATCTAAATTTAAAGATCTTCAGTCAAAATATCAACTTTGATAATGTGGCTCGTTCGGTTGCGATTTTTAGCAATGTCTGAAGTAAAAAACACACTTAAACTCCGAAAAGAGTATAAAGATTAAATGGAATATAATTGCTTTGAATTCATAGCAGGATTTTTCAAAAAAATTGTAAACGCCATCGTAATCGAATTGTGTTAGTAACGCGCGTCAGGAAAATTTTAATCGTGAAAATGAAAGATAAAAGTGATATTTCAATAAAACTCTCCACAATAATCAAAAGTCCTTTTTTACCAGTACAAGAGCATCTGACTTCTAGGGATCTGATGGGGGCGGGTCAAAAGCACACGTGGGCGTTGGGGGGAGTTTGGGAGGGGTATGCACTCCCCAGAAGTTGAAATACCCCCCAGAAATCAAAATACCCCCAGAATTTAAATTTTAAAATTTTGTTTGCTTTTTTGGCGATTTTTTGATGCCATTGGATAGTGCTGGATGAGAAACGTCGAAAAATTGTGTTTTTTTCGCCTTACGACCACTTTTAAGACCATTTTTTGACCTCTGAAAATTTTTTCACTCCTCCACCAGAATTTTCTTCCTGCCCACCTATGGTGAAAAGTCGCGAAAAAACATCACAACGTCAATAGTTTATTCTGGACCCTGCTTGTGGTATTTTAAATTTTAAATTCAGTATTCATAAGAAATCGCCATACTACTGCGCACACAGCTATTTTCTGTCAGGCATACCGATTTAGAGATGATAAAAATCGGATTTCCATCAGACAGTATGACACTGTCGAAATTTTCATGAATAAGTTACAATTTTTTCTAAATCAATTTCTTGCGGCTCAAAAACGCTGTGGTGTGTGTACCGCCACGAAAGTTTTCATGAATTTTTCCGACTGTATTAAATAAAATAAAAATTTCATTTATGTTATAAAAATATAGGTGCATACTGTAATATTGAAATTATTATAAAAGAAATCAAATTTGGTTGAGCTGTTAATTCTGCCAGGTCAGAAGCTTTAGGTTGTTGGATCCACCAACAGTTTCGAGGGCGCACGTGAGACATCAAAGGAATAATGAATACACAATCGTTGTTGCCAAGGCCAAAATATCAGATGAAAATCAAAAATTTCATATCATATTCATATTAACTTTTCCTCATTCCATTGAAAACTACATAGAAATTTATATTTTATTGAAAAATTCATGTTCCGATCACTTCCATTACATCCCTCCGTAGGCTTGAAAACCGTAGAAGAACGTATTTTTCAAAATTTCATTTACAAGTCATAATTGAAGTTGTCGAGCAGTAGAATGTTAAAATGTTCCTACGTGAAAATGCGTGGAAAGAGTACCGCTAGATAAAAAGAAGGCGGCAGATTTATCAGAAATAATAGTGAGAAAGATCCATATTAACAATTTAATCTTTATTCATGATGACATTTTTAGGCGTAAAAAATGTAATCAGGTATTTAAACTAAGTAGGTACCCTAGGTACCTATCAACCACCTCGCATATGACAAGAAGCCTGGCATATGCCCAATGCAGAGCAGCACAGTAAACGAAGACGAAAATGTTTACATTGTACTACACTAAGCGACTACTGAAATTGCGGCTTCATAAATCGGTGGCATCATATATGTACCTACGCTTTTTATCACTCTAGCGCCATATTATCGAAGTGGGTAAACACGTAGGCACCTCTACTTATCGCGCAGCGCGTTTTCCTGCCACATTACTACAACTCTCTTATCATGCATGAAATGGTTCTGGTTTATTCTGGTTTTAGCTTCGTACGCATTTTAGCGCATGCGTACATCCTAGTCACAAAGCAGTTATCACAACCAGCTTGAGAGTCGAGTAAATGAGCGGGCGATGATCTTAGGAGGTAGAGGTACCTATAGTCTGTTTCACACAAGTTTGGGCATAAAATTTGAAAACTATGTCCAACAATAAGTCGACCGGTTCAATATTAGCATTGATTTCATATATAATTATTGTAATCCATCGGCTAACTCTAAAATTCTTAAAATTTATGCCCAAACCCATGTGAAACAGACTATATACCTAATATATATGTACATACAGATAGCTAAAGTGTAAAGAGGAACAATTTATGTATGCATGTACATATACATAAGTGTGGGTGTACATTACTGAATGTCAAAATGGTATCAAAAGCTGGCGTAAACGCTGAAATATGAAACAAATTAGGTGGAAGATTGCGTTTCTGAAAAATTCAAAATACCTGTGAATAATTCAATCTTTTATTATGGACCTCTTAGGTTTTTAGAATGCGAATTATCTTAATCGCACCACTTAATAGGTTACGGTCGAAAATTGGATAACTAGTGTTCATGCAAAACGTTCTATTAGCTACATGGAAAAGTTTGCACGAAGAGCTCAGCCAGAAGCTTAACCGTATACCATCATGTTTTAGCAGTCGAAGTGCACTATCATGGCATAAACTCTTAGTCCATATTAAGCTATGCCTTCTTAACATTTTCTGAAAGCTATTACTTTCATTTAGTGCAATTTTTTATGCTCTTTCTGAATATGTATGTTATAGCAAAGAAAAATGCGCCGATGGAACAAAAAAGATGAATATACTTGGAATTATGGATTGTTAGGGGTGTAAAAGGAAGGGATTAGGAAAAAGCTACCTAAAGTCGCAAAATCTGATAAAAATCATACGTTCTCTAAGCAATTCAAAAATCGAAGTATATTCTGCGGCCCCTAAATAGTGTCTCTTTTAAATAATTTTCAAAGTATCAGCGTAAGAGTGTATAAACGAAATCTATAATGTTTACTTTTTTTAATTTCCGGCAAGTAGCAACGCTGACTAGCCTCGTATCCTGATGGATAGAAAACTAAGTGGTATTGTATTTAAAGTTGTTTTATTTTGTTATGAGCATTATAGCAAGCAAAGCAGGGGCCGATTGATTAGTGCACACAATCGTTACGGGCATGCTAATGTAACTATATTTAGTCAGTTTCAAGTCAACTTACGCGTTTCCTACTGTTTTAAACCAACCATTTCTCCAATTGTCTTCGATGTTTGCTATTTCATTCAATTGGCTTAGAAAGACTGTTAGTTTACTCAATATCATTTCCAATAGCTACTGCATAGATAAAGTGCAGCTTTTTCAATCATTTTTATGGTTAAATATATATTTTAATCTGTTGACCGCAGAATATACTTCAATTTTTTGCGTTGCTTATAGAAAGTCTGATTTTTATCAGATTTTGCGACTTTAGGTAGATTTTCCTAGTCCCCTCCTTTTATATCCTTAATAATCCACAATTCCAACTATATTCATCTTTTTGTTCCATCGGAGCATTTTTCTTTGCTAGTACCCTACTTTTAATTAGCATGATTTGAGTACATCAGTCAGTAAACACATACAGTAACATGCCACAATAATGATGGCAATCCAAGAACGCGGAAAACAATATTGTTCTTAACATCAGCATTATCCTTTTTAAACAAGGCAAACTTATATTATTTAAACAGATCAAGGTTTTCCAGCATAAACTTCACGCAAATATCAAGTGTAAGGAACACTAACTCTCAGATTTGGAAGTAAAATAAATTTGTAGTTTAAACTACATATTAACAGCAAATGAATGGTGCAAACTTTACACAACTACTAGGTGTAGAGAAAACTAACAGTAAGATACCCAATTCTGATTTTACGTAGAACATTTTGGAAAAAATTAAGCTTCCATAAAGCTCTAGAACTAAAGTTAATATGCAGTGTAAACTTTACACAACCACATAGTGTAAAAATAATTTCAGCCGGATTCGTGATTCTGATATTACTCTGATATTAAGATCAACATTTATTAAAAAATTAAGTCTTCACAATGGCCTGAGGACAAATAAATATCAGATGTAAACCACTTTACACGACTGTTGAGTGCAAACAAACTAGCGTATCACATATGATTTCTGGTTCATTTTTAGACTTGAGATTATGTCCAGACTCATAACCCAGAACTTGGCAGAAAAAACAAGACAGAAACACGTTTAACTCCCCCATTTTTTGACTTTACACCTCCCGAAAAAACTAAATATTGATGTAAACAAACGCAATTCGCTGTGTCGCCTACCCCTTAGAAATTACTTTATTTTTATCCTTTTCGACCTCGCCTGAATTCTGAACAGAGAAAGTGGCGAACAAAAAAATGGACAAACACGTATTTTCCACTGTCCACCACATTGTAAACTTTAAAAATCTGAACCTACGCCCCATCGAGTGTGAATAAATTCGGTTCTGGCCAGTTTGTAGCCCTTTGATTGAAGTACGTTTGTATATGCCAAACATGTCCCGCAAAATATTTGATATGATTTATCAATCAAAATACGAAAAAAAACTGTTTTTTCGCCCATTTTACACCTCAGATTTCGAACTTTACACCCCATAAACAACTGAATATTACGTTTTTTTGAACGCGGCTTGCTTCGACGTGTAGCTCTTCAAAGTTACTTCATTTCTATCTTATTTAATTCATCCCGACTCATAACCGAAAAAGTTGGCAGAGAAATCTTAGACAAAATCTGTTTTTTACTCATCCACTAGAGTGTAAAGTTTAAACCCCTGGTACTAACTGCGTATTGATTGTAGAAAAGTTTGCTGGTAAGCAGAAGATAGCCCTTGATCCGTAGTACATTTCTGTCGGAAAAATTTCTTAAACTCATAACCGGAGTTGTTGGCAGACATAAACGAGTCGAAAACTCGACCAACATGTGTCTTTTCACCCCCAGATTTTCGCACTCTTTACACTCCCGTTCGAGAAGTGAGGCGAAATTCAGAAACAAAAAACTGTGTGATCTGCAGAACCTAAATAGATGAATAAGTCAAATGAAGTGCATGGTTATGCCAAAAGAATTAAAAAATGAAAAAAGTTATTAAAGAAGACTTGAACCCATTATTCTTTTTTTAAATCCACATGCGAGAACGGACGTCAGCCACTGCACCAACTCAACTCGCAACCAAGGTTTCAGCTTGATTATGCTATATTGGAAAATATTCATCATTCTACTGAATTTTAAGAATAGTGCATTTACGATAATAAAAATAATTATTTGTCAAAGACGAGTCAAAAACCTCTGAAATAAGAAAAATACGAGTCTACTGAGTGGCGAATATGGCAAAAAAATTTTTTTTGTCCCAGACTCTTTACAATAAATCGCCTCTAAATTTGAAAATATTACTTTATAAAAAATAAAAAAGTCTCCCCTAGATTTTTTAACCGTCTACCTTTTGAAACCAATCAGACTGCATAGAATGTAAAACTGAGTTAGATATGCTTGTGCACATGAAAACAGTAAAAAAACCTTCTAATTTACACTCCTGTGCAACAACTAATGAGTTTAAAGAAATTTTAAGAACTGATTCGTAAACTACTAATGAGGGAAAACATTTTTAAAAAAATTGGCTCTCCGCCGATCATTTGAATTTTTGGTGTAAACTTTACACACTCACGACTAGCTCGGTAATGAGTGTAAACAACAAAAAAAGGTATTTAATTTTTTATTCTCTGCCTTTTAAAAAAACCGCACCTCCCAGATGTGTGCGGTTGTTGCTGTGAGGGGGACACAAAATTTCGCACTCGCTGTGATAAACATACAAGAAAAAAATATGGCCAACATAGTTGGGCGGCTCCAAAGTTCTGGGGGTGCATTGGCATCAAAAAATTGCGTAAAAAACGAAAAAAATTTTAAAACTTGAATTCTGGGGGTATTTTGATTTCTGGGGGTATTTCGGATTCTCAGGGGGTTGCGTACCCCCCCCCAACCCCCACGCCCAGGTATGATGGCCAAGTATATTATAGGTAGCGCTATCGTTCTGTGAAAATTATTTTTGAAAGAGGTATAATTGAAAAACTATCACAATGCATGAGATTAGGCACCTGTTGGACATTATGCAAAAACAAGAAAAAGTAGATTTCTGTTGTGTTAAACACATCCAGGGGATGCATTTAAAGAGCTGGAAAGGAATAAACCACTAAATTTTTTTATTAGAACCTTATTTTCCCATCTTGAGTTTTTGTGATATTTCTGTAAATAGGCCAGAAAATGCCTATTTCTTACTACCCTATAACTCCTCTTCGAGCTAAACCATTAAAAACGATGTAACTGAAGCCAAAACGAGGCTAGACAAAGTTTTGGGCACATGGATAAGGTAGAACAGAAAAAAATGTCACGAAAGTGATTCATTATGCCTCAGGCATAGGACACGGCAAACGGAGGGTTTTAAGCGCAGTCCCGCATGCGCGGCACCGCGTGCACGATGGCTGATTTTGTAAGGCTTTTTGGTAGTAAATCAGCGGGCATGTCTCCAAATTGGTTTCCATGTATATACATACATATGTAAGATAATTTCTCATGTGTAAGCGGACATAAATTTTGACAATTTTCTTCACAATACGCCGACAGATTACGATAATTCTATTATCGATCACTGCTTAATCGCAATCTGTCTGCTTATTGTCTGAATCAGTTTATAAAATTTATGCCCAAACTTGTGTGAAAACAGACTTTTACATACATATGTAGCTCTAAAATCACTGGGATGTAAAGAATCTTACAGGCGGATTCATCATTTGGGTGTATAGCAATTATCTTCTTCTTGAAAAATTTGATCGATATATGTAGTCTGTTCTATTCCAAACGGCTTATTTTTGCAAAAGTCTTATTGCTGTATTAGTTTTTCACTGCACAAATAGGCTTTTTCAATTAATCTCTCGTAGCAACTGATTATTTCAAACTTTTCCTGCTGATGTGTAACGTGGTTTTAACATGTGGCGAATCTGACAAATTGCCTTAGGACACTAGACCGTAAAATATTTTGCTTCAGTAATAAGCCTTAAAGCAAAAATGGGCCGTTTAAAAAGGAACAAACTATAGTAATATAACTTCAACGTTTCTGCAGACCTTGCTTTCGTAGGTGCACAGCCCAGGAAATAATTCCAAATTGGAAATCAAAACCATATGGGAAGGCATGTTTGCTGTTGCAATTTTTAAAATAAATGTTCTTACTTACTGTAATTTATTAAGAATAAAAAAATAAATAAGGATAATCAGTGTCAGGGTTGCCAACTTGGCCGGAAACCGGACATTTATGTCCAGTTTTCAGGCTTGCTGTCCGGTTTTGTCCGGTCGACGGTCATGGCCGGTTTTCGATGTCCGGTTTTTTAAGCAGTTGGTCCGCTTTTGTCCGGTTTTAAAATTTTGTCTGAATCAGGTTATTGCCATGCTGCATGTTCTTGTTTCACATTTGCTTACTGTAGGAAGTAACCATACACACCACACACACTGGCTAGTGGCTAATCATCCGCTCCGCATACCTTCTCAATATCGCTCGACCTTGTTCACCTCTAACTTTACTACTTACACATTAAGTCGTCAAATCACTTGCTATTCAGTCAGTCAGTACTCGCCACACATGGGCGTGGGGGGGGTTTGGGGGTATGCACCCCCAGAAGTTGAAATACCCCCCCAGAAATCAAAATACCCCCCCCCCAGAAAATTTTTTTTTGCTTTTTTAGCAATTTTTTGATGCCATTGGATAGTGCTCGATGAGAAACGTCGAAAAATGGTGTTTTTTCGCCATACGACCACTTTTAAGACCATTTTTGACCTTTAAAAATTTTTTCACCCCCTCCAGAAATTTTTTCACCCCCCCAGAATTTTGGTGCTGCCCACCTATGGTACTCGCCTCATTTTGTGTCTTTGTGCTTTATGTAATTCTGTACTTTGTTTGTCACTCGCTATTGGTTTTTTACCTATGTAAACTGATCGCTGCTTTTCAGGGCATAATTCTAGTCAACTATGCCATCACCAGTTAAAAAGAAACGCCAGTCCGGAACTCATGCATTTGTCAAGTCTTGGCTTCGGGAACCAAATTTCAAATTGTGGCTAGTAGAAAGCTCAGACTGTTCTGCTCACTGTAAATTATGTTCTGCTAATCTACGCCCAAAACGCAATGCTCTTCTTGATCATGTTCGGCCAAGCACATTAAAGCCATTAGTGACTTCGAAAGTTGTGAACACCTGCGCCCATTAACGAGTGCCCTCGGATTTACATATCGAAAAGAGCAGGCGAGCTCTACTGCGGCAGTTAAGAAAGCTGAATTAAATTTAGCAGTATTTATCGTTGAACATTCCTCTATACTTACAATTGATCATCTCGGTGAGATGGTTAAGCGGTTATCGCCTAATGATTTGGTTGTTGGAGACATTAAGGTGAATAGGCGCAATTGGCTTAATCATACTTACTGCTTCCAGAATACAGGGTGGCTTACTTATTTAAAACCGATTTTATTTTAACCCATTGTTCTCAATTTTAACGAATTTGTTTCAGTTGGGAGAACAGTCATGAAGAATTTATTAATGTAAAGTATCATTGAAAATTGATGAATACTACCCTATATAAATCTGACCAAAGTTTGTTTGTCAACAGCTGATTTTTTTAAAAATTATATTCTAATTTTGATATAAGCCTTAAAGCCTTGAATGTTGAACTTTTTGATGTCTGTTTGTTTAGTTGCACCGTACGAAGTGTACTGCTTTGATCACGTCGGTTTTAAGTCCTGCGCTGCGGGCCGAGTTGATTGAAGATGTTCGTAAGAGCGTGTATTTTTCGTTAATTGTTGATGAGTGTACTGATGTGTCAGCGCTTTCAAAACATTACTTCATTTGCATTGTCTGCTTTAAGTCTTCCCTTTTCTAATGCTAGCGTTGAACGTGCTTTTTCTGTATTAAATTTGCTGAAGACCAAACTACGAAATCGCTTAGATGTCAAAACTACGGATGCTTTATTACGTGTTCGTTTTTTACTATGTTGGAAGGACGAGAATTGTTGCACCTTTACTGTTACTGATCCAATGCTCAAATTATTTAAAACTACAATGTACGGTCGTAGCATTTGTGATGATGATATCGTATGCCTTGATGAATCCTTATCACTTTCTGATGAGGCCTTGCTTAATGTGCAAAATGCGTTTAATGTGATAGATAATTAAGTGCAATAGTTAATTTGAATAAATTTCAGCCACCTTGTTATTTATCAAGTGTATATATTGTTTGTCCGGTTTTGGCCGGAATTTTACTGCGCTCATGTCCGGTTTTGTCCGGTTTTATATATTGGTATGTCCGGTTGGTCTTTTCAGAGTTGGCAACACTGATCAGTGTTGCCAGGTTGGCGATTTTAATGTCATTTTGGCACTTTTTCACAGGGTCCGGCAGGTTTTTGGCATTCAAATGCAGGCACTTTTTTGTGGCCTGCTTAAGAGCAGTTGGTACTTTTGAGCAGAATTGTATTTTGATCCGTAGGGTAAAAAATTGCCTTTAACAAAATTAGCAAATTATTACTGTCGTTTATGTACGTTGAGCGATGCGTTCAGAAGTTAGGTATAGGGTTTACTTCATTTTGGTAGTTTTTGGAGGCCGTTCGAGGCATTTTTTAGCGATTGAGGTTGTTTAGTGCCTATGCTTAACCATTGGTCGGGGGAAGCAGTTTCAGGTTACAATACCTATTGAGTTTTTTTGACAAGAGCTCTTGGCCAGGGCTGGCAAAAGTGGGTTTTTGGGGTTCTAAAAAATCTTGGGTTTTTGGGGTTTTTGGTATTCTGAGACGCAGGTACTTATGTAAGGCTCTAAATCATGTTTTAGTAGTTATTGTAAATGAATGAAGGTTGTTTTTTGGCATCTGGCGCCGTAGGCAGACAGCGCACAGCACACAGTTATACAGCATTAGCACTCAACTCTCAGCAGCAAGCATCTGTGATGCCGACTATACCCCTGCCCTGGGCTGGGCGTCGGGGTTTATGCATCCCCAGAAGGCAAAATACCCAACAAGAAATGGCAAATACCCAACAAACAATACCCTTGAAATTTCATTTTTTAAATTTTTTCGTTTTTCTTGGTTTTTTATGCCAATCATTAGAGCTCAACGAGGAAAGTTCAAAAATGGTCTTTTTTGCCATAACACCATTTTTATGGTCAATATTTGATTTTTGAAAGAATTTTGCACTGCACCCCCGGACCTTTGCAGCCGCCCATCTAAGATGCTGACTGCATCATCCTAATGATTAAAAGATGAATTTGTTTGCTGAAAGGGCAATACAATACCCCATTTCTGCCCATTCACAGGATTGTATAGCCAAAAGTTGGACAGGAGGAGAAGGGACTGTTTTTGTTGGATGGGGATCTTTTTTAAAAAAATCAAGGCATTTTTGTAAAATCATTACAACGAGTTTTTGAGCTAGATTACTATGTTTTTGACAATACAAGTTTTGGACCTCTTAACCACCGTCAAGTGTCAAGCTTTTTAGTGAACAAGTAATTTTTAAGGCAGGGTACGGTAACTTTTTTAAATTGAAATGTTGATAATGATGTGCGGCCTGGCCTGGCAGTTTAGCTTTTTCGAATAAAGCTTTGTTTTAAACGTGTCCTATTTTTTATGTTGGGTCCTTTATGTGACACAAAGTCAGCCGAATTAATGTTTATAGGTGTATGAAGTCAACTCTGGTGTGTATCAGGAAAAACCCAGGAAAAACCCACCAAAAACCCCCAAAAACCCACCAAAAACCCCAAAAACCCACGAAAAACCCCAAAAACCCCAAAACCCAAAACGCAATATTTTCAAATCTGGGTTTTTACCAGAGTGAAAAAAATCTTTAACAAAAATTTTTTTTCGAAAATTTTTTTTCACTCACATGGTTTTCCGACAGTTTTTTCGACCTCTAAAATAAAGATTATTGCTTGAAAAGGCATAAAATCACGTTTTTTTGAAAATTTAAGGTCACCTTATTCTCAATATACTCCAAAACTCCTTACTTGTTGCCATTTTAGTAAACAAGTTCAACAAAACTTTCGAAAATCATTTCCGGGTAACTTTGCATTGCATGCCAATTATGAATTCAGCATTGATTTTCAATTTTTGCAAACTTTTGACTGCAGTTTTTGGTCATTTTTATACGAAGACCGCCAGAAAATTTTCCAATTTTTTCGAAAAAACCCATATTTATCCAGAAAATGGCAAACTAAAACGAGAACTAAAGACTTCTTTTCCATATTTTGAGATTTTTCTAATCGAAATTTCGAGATGGGTTAAAATTTTCGGCTTGGTTTGCTTCAAATTGTGGAAAATTTTTGTAATGCGAAAATGCCTTCTACAATGGTAAAATTTCAAAATTTTCCGGCGCTTCGCGTTGAACTGATTTATTTTAAATGTTTTTTATTGATGTTCCCGTCGCGCCAATTGCAGTACTTTTATCGACAATTTACTCTAAAACTTAACTATTATTGAAAACCTTCATCTAGTGAACAGATTTGGTCAATTTTTGTAATGCGAAAATGCATGTTAGAGAGCCATTATATCAAAATTTTCGCCGGATTAATCTTATATTTGTTATTGATGTTAAGGCCGCGCCATGCCGATCGCAGCACTTTTATTGACATCTTCTTTTAGAACTTTACTAAGATCGAAAATTCTCATCTTCTGCACGGATTTTTGAACAATTTTCGGAATGCAAAAATGCGTTTTAGAGAGGTAAAATGTTAGAATTTTTGCGCTTTGCGCCTAATCGATTAAATTATATTTTTTGCCATTGATGCTTAGGCTGCGCCGAATCCGGCCAATTTTTGTGATGCAAAAATGCGTTTTAGAGAGTCGAAATTCTGAAATTTTCCGGCGCGCGCCGGATTGATTTTATTTTACATTTTCTACTGATGTTACGGCCGTGCCAGCGCCTATCATCGCACGCTTATCGACCGCTTGTTCTAGGACTTTTGTATGATTGAAAATTCTTATCTTCTGCACGGATTTTCGGACAATTTCTATAAAGCGAAAATTGCAGCAATTTTATTGCAAAAATGTGTTTAAGAGAGGTAAAATTTCGATATTTTTCTGGCGCTTTGCGCCATTTCGATAAATTATAGTTTTTATTCTTCGATGAGACTCCAGAAATCGGCTAAAGTGCACTAGTGGAGGTCTGAAAATGCAGTTTTAGGAGAGAACCACTGTTTTTTGTACAAGACAAAGATTTTGGAGGCTCGTACAAAGATTTTCGGAGCCATCTTTGTACAATGTACAAAGACTTTTGGGGCAAAGTTATAGTAATTTTAACACGTTTTAAAGTATTTTTTAGCAAAATTTCAAAAATTTTAGGCGCTTCGCGCCGAATATCATTATAACATTGTATTTAGCTCCAAGCGCTGGCATTAAACACTACAAAATCTATCTTTTAGCATCTTTGTGCAGATTTAAGCATCGTTTACATCTATTTCTACTGTTTTATAAAGATTTTATGCAGAAAAAAGAACTATTAGACAACTTTGCACTGTTTTCTGCCGTTTGAAGATAAAATGGACTCTTTTATCTTTGCGTTGCATTTAATCCATAAGCAAATTGGTGTCTATTATGGATTCACTCAACACATTGCAATCGCTTTATTATTTATAATTGTGTAACACAAGTTATTTTAACTTACTGAGTCGAATTTTATGTGTAATTTCAACCTTAGAATCATGAAAATTTTGGCGTTTCGGGCCGGACTAATATAACCAGCTGAATTCAGGACAAATTTACACCTTTTGCTAAGCCTGCGGGTCATGGATAACAATCTAGTAGTATGTAAAAATGTGTACATTCAATAGCATATCTATACGTTATATGTACAAAAAAATTTTTTCGCTTGTACAAAGACTTTTCCAGAGATCTTTGTACATGTACAAAGAGGCTCGTACAAAAAAAAACAGTGGATGGAACACATTACTGATCGTCATATTTATTGCAGTACACTAAATTTACAATATAACAAAATAATCAAAAACTCGTTTTGGGTCTCACCATTTTATGTGGGATGGACTTTCTGCGAAAAATATTGGCTTTTTAATATGAGAGCTCAATTTTTAAGCGTTTTACCCCAAAAATGTGAACCGAAATTTGAAATATGAAAAAATATTTTGGGTATGGTTCACATTGTGGACCGAATCGCTAGGAAAAAACAGTGCGGGTAATTTGGGGCTACTTTCTTCATCACTTTTGCGCGGACTCAATGGCGTAGCCAGTGGAAGGGGAAGGTGAAGAAATTTCAAGAAAAATAATTTCTTTTCATTGCTTAAATAGTACAGGTCGATGTGAAAAGCCCCAAAAACACGTTATTAAACGGCCCCGCCCGTTTTTATGGGTTTCAAAAATCTGGCTACGCCTATGCTGCAAATGGCTGAAAAACTTTAACCAGCAGAGATAATAAAATTTTACTTCTTGCAAATGTTATTGAAGTGGATGTTCCACTTACTACAGAAACCTTAATTTGCAGAATCTCATTGGCTTTATGTTATTTGCAAAATAGGGAAATAATTATGTGCAGAATCTTTAATTTTAATTAAATTATGATTTTAAACTTTTCCAGATGTAATTCATATTTCGGCCCAGGCGCTTAATCTATCTAACTGAAAAAGTGTTGATTTTTTAGCAATGCTGGAGTACTTAATGAGGCATCGGTTTTTAGGGTCTACTTTGATCGGCATTCCCATAGCTGGTTGACACCTATCTACCCTTAACACTGTGACACGTTAAATATCGATAATCAAACGAATCTTGTAAGGTAAACGATTTTCTTAGGTTTTCCGTGCGCCGATTCCATCGGTGATATTTTTAGACTGCGGAGATAAGCGCATAAGAAGGTTAAATATATATAAGCATTAGGGATGTGCCGGTTAACCAGAACCGGAACCGGCTGGAACCAACCATTTTTTTGGAACCGAGAACCGAGAACCGATTTTTTGATATTCTAAGAACCGGAACCGGAACCGATTTTTGACTTTTCTAAGAACCGGAACCGGAACCGATCTTTTTTGGAGTCGGTTATCGGTTTTTTAAAATTAGAGTTAAAAATCAAACTTCATAAAATTTAGTGAAGATATGAAGCAGCAATTCAACCTATTATTACCCAAAAGTTTACAGACTAAAACTTGGTATTGTTCCGGGTAAATTATATTTTAAAAATAACAGTCGTTCTGCTTTTTCACCATGTAGCCTGTTTCTGAGAGGGTCGTAAATGATTTCAGTGCTACTGAACAGCTGTTCTGATGGAACGCTTAGTAGCTGGCGCCGCAAGCAGGGGCGAATCTAAAGGGGCAGGGGGCCGCTCCCCCATTTGCCAAAAATATTTGGCGAGATAAAGAATGGATATACAATTCGCAATTATTTTTTGTCCCTCAATGACCATAATTTCTCAAATTTTTTTTGGCGCTATGCGCCGGATGATACCTATTAATGACATTTATTTATTTTCTTGGCCACCTGGAAGCCATTTTCTGTTCATGTCGGTTTCAAAACAACTTTAGCAGCAGAAACAGCTATTTTTGCTTAGTTTTCTTCTATTTTCGATTGAAAATTTCGATGTTTCGCATCGAATGCTATAAATACAGTAAATCAGGCTGTAAATCATGCTTCTTGACGTCTATCCAACTTAATCTCACAAAACTTCCAGCGCGTCGCGCCAAGGTTTTTTTTATTCGGCAAAGATTTTCCCCGATGTGCAAAGACTTTTCGGGACCGTCTTTGCACATGTACGGAGATTTTTGAAGGGACGAAAATTACTAAAAAGGTCTAAAATTTGCAGAAATTTACAGCGCTTCGCGTCGAAATGACTGATTGTGTGCTCTATTTATCTTTATAATGGCAGAAACTGCATTTCGAAAGGAAATGTCAAATTTTTAGGCGCTTTGCGCCGTTTTAAGACGATTCTTAGTGATTTTTGCCTTTAGAGACCCATAAATTAGCTGAAATACGCTACCCAAAGTCGAACAACTCAGTTTTTATCATACTAAAATCGCTACCGTATCATATTATAGTACCCAAAAACACCCGGGCAATGCCCCATATCGCCCTCAACCGGCAATGGGCCGGACCAATCCTGCAACGGGGCGAAGGGTCTCTGGGATGGGGGCTATGTTTTGTACATGGGCATAGGTACATGCTGAAGGCCGATTGACAGTCTAAATATGACGACTTGAGAAGCAAATGAGGAAACTAATTATGCTACCTATGTACCAAGTAACCTTTTTCCAAGTGCATGACAACTCAAGATAACCCTTTTTGAGAAGCAGTCTAACTTTTTGAGGACCGACTAATCTATTTATGAAAGCATCAACCTTTTTTAGGAACCGACCAACCTTTTTTAAGTGGCAGAGAACCTTTTTTGCGAACCGACCAACCTTTTCATGGGAGCAGCCAACTTTTTTGGAAACCGACCAATTTTTTTGGGAACCACTCAAATTTTTAAAGGGAGTAGCCAACCTTTTTTGGGAGCAAATCAACGCTTTTTTGAGGGAGCAGCCAATCGTTTTTGGGAACCGACCAACCTTTTGAAGGGAGCATGCAACCTTTTTTAGGGATCGGCCAACCTGTCCTAGGGAGCAAGCAACTTTTATCGGGAAACAACTAATCATTTAAGGGAGTAGCCAAGTTTTTTTGAGAACCGCCTAACCTTTTCATGGAACCAGCCAACCTTTTTTTGGGAACCGACCAACCTGTTTAAGAAACCAGCCAACCTTCTTTGAGAACCGACCAACCTTTTTAAGGGAGCAGGCAACCTTTTTGGGAACCAACCGACTTTTATTGAGAACCGACCAACCTTTCTAAGGAACCAGCCAAGCTTTTTAAGGGAGCAGGCAACCTTTTTTGGGAACCGACCAACCTGTTTAAGGGAGCAGGTAAGCTTTTTGGGGACCGACCAACCTGTCTTAGGGAACAAGCAACCTTTTTCGGGAACCAATCAACCATACGGAGCAGCCATGTTTTTTAGGGAACCACCCAACTTTTTCATGGAACCAGCCAATCTTGTTGGGGACCAACCAACCTTTTCAATGGAACCAGCCAACCTTTTTTGGGAACCGACCAACCTTTTTAAGGAACCAGCCAACCTTTTTAAGGGATCAGCCAACCTTTCTTGTGAACCAACCAACCTTTTTAAGGAATTAGCCAACCTTTTTAAGGGAGCAGGCAACCTTTTTGGTAACCGACCAAACTGTTTAAGGGAGCAGGTAAGCTTTTTTGGGGACCGACCTACCTGTCTTAGGGAACAAGCAACCTTTTTCGGGAACCAATCAACCATACGGAGCAGCCATGTTTTTTGGGGAACCACCCAACCTTTTCATGGAACCAGCCAATCTTTGTTGGGGACCAACCAACCTTTTCATGGAATAAGCCAACCTTTTTTGGGAACCGACCAACCTTTCTAAGGAACAAGCCAACCTTTTTTGGGAACCGACCAACCTTTTTAAGGGCAGCATTTTTGGAAACCAGCCAACCTTTAATATATTCAAGGAATCAGCCAACCTTTTTGGGGGACCGACCAACCTTTTTCAGGAACCAGCCAACCTTTTTAAGGAACCAGCCAACCTTTTTTGGGGACCAACCAACCTTTTTAAGGAACCAGCCAACCTTTTTTGGGAACCGACCAACCTTTTTAAGGGAGCAGGCAACCTTTTTTGGGAAGCAACCAACCTTTTCATGGAAGCAGCCAACCTTTTTTGGGAACTAACTACCTTTTTAAGAAACCAGCCAACCTTTTTTGGGAACTGACCAACCTTTTTCAGGAACCAGCCACCTTTTTAAGGAACCATCCAACCTTTTTTGGGGACCGACCAACCTTTTTAACGGAAGTAGGCAACCACTTTTGGGAAGCAACCAACCTTTTCATGGAACCAGCCAACCTTTTTTGGGAACTGAGCCTACCTTTTTAAGGAACCATCCAACCTTTTTTGGGGACCGACCAACCTTTTTAAGGAACCATCCAACCTTTTTTGGGGACCGACCAACCTTTTAAGGAACCAGCCAACCTTTTTAAGGAACCATCCAACCTTTTTTGGGGACCGACCAACCTTTTTAAGGAGCAGGCAACCTTTTTGGAACGACCAACCTTTTCATGGAAGCAGCCAACCTTTTTGGGAACTAACCTACCTTTTTAAGGAACCAGCCAACCTTTTTAGGGAACCGACCAACCTTTTTCAGGAACCAGCCAACCTATTTTGGGAGCAAACCAACTTTTATAAGGGAGCAGGCAACCTTTTTTTGGGAACCGACCGACCTTTTTATGGAACCGGCCAACCTTTTTTGGGAATCAACTATCTTTTTGGGAACCCACCAACCTTTTTGAGGAACCAGCCAACCTTTTTAAGGAACCAGCCAACTTATTTTGGGAACCGACCAACCTTTTTAAGGGAGCAGGCAAACTTTTTAAGGGAGCAGGCAACCTTTTTGGGAACCAACTAAACTTTTCATGGAAGCAGCCAACCTTTTTGGGAACTAACGAACCTTTTTAGAACCAGCCAACCTTTTTCACGAGCCAGACAACCTTTTCTCAAGAACCAGGCAACCTTGTTCAGAAAGCAGACAACTTTTTATTCTAAAACCAGACTATGTACCATTTTTCAGAAACCAGGGAACCTTTTTCAAGAACGAGGCAACTTTAATGAACCGGGCAACCTTATTTCAGAAACCAGAAAACCTTATTTTCAAAAACCAGGCAACTTTTCTCATGAGCCAGACAATATTTTCTTCAAAAACCAGACAACCTTTTTCTGGAACCAGTCAGTCTTTTTCAAGAAGCAGGCAATCTTTTTCAGGGATCGGGCAACCTTTTTTCAGAAACCAGATAACCTCTCAAAAAACAGGTAACATTTTTTAAAAACCAGGCCTATTCTTGACTGTTTTTGAAATAGCTGGGGCACTGCCATCCTTAGGAAAATCCTACATCCGCCACTGATTCAGAAAGTCGCATAATTTAGTGTAAATGAATAAGTTTCAAAAATTCCTGGTACTTCATGCTAGATGTAATTACGGCATTGCTTATATTAAGAAACCTGTAAAATTGAGCTTAAAAGGACCACAAAATGTTTGTAATTTTCTTGCGCTTTGCGCCAAATCCAATTTCTGTTTTGCTTATCTTCAGAGAGCTTCAAGAGATAAAATTATAAAAACAGTCAAAAATTCCCATTACTTTGCTGCAAAGTTTTATAAAGTGCACATTGATGCACTGTTTGTCCTAAAAAAACTGCAAAATTGAGTTCAACAGAGTAAAAACGCTAAAATTCTTCTCAAATCACTATTATTTATTTTATCACCACAAGTTAAAGATATGATTCCATGACGCAAAACACGTCAGAAAATGTCGATTTATCGCATAAGCTGGCTTATAAACGTTATATACATTTTCAAGATATTAGTAGTTCTCTTTCCCTGAAATAAAATCCTGGCCGAGGGGCTGTTTAGATGTGAATCATATTATTTTTGAATAGATCCACGATTTCTAGAGGGGATGGGGTGGAGTAGAAATAACTTTTTTCGAAAAATAGCAAGAAATATTTTCAGCGATGTCAAAAGTTATGCTCAAACCAGCGACGTTCACAGTCTAATAAGTTTGCCCTACTATAATTTATTTAATAGTGCTTCTGAAACAAACAAGGATCTAAACAAGTAGAATTTTAAACAATTCAAGTCGAAATTCAAAGTTTTTCGTCGCATTTTAAGTATTGGCTTCAGAGTAAGTATTTTGAAAACGTTTAAAGTTTAAATGCTCAGAATCTCAATCAAGTAATAGTCCGACCTAAAATGTCAAAAATTTTGATAATTTACATCACATATTTTTATTTTGCAAATTATGTTGGGCTATTTGAAAATAACGCCGAATCTGCGCTTATTTTTGAGAGCACTGTTCATTTTGTCTGAAGCTGATTTATACTTGAGTAACCCAGCTGTGTAGCACTAAGCACGATACACTGCACGTCATCTAATCTCCCGTCTACTGCTCATATATATGTAGAATTTTGCTTAGTAACATTTACGCGTTGAAATTAAATAGAATTAAATTATAATTAGTGCGACCGACGTTTGTTGCCTCAATTTAAAGCACGGTTTTTTATGCTCGGCAAAGATTTTTCCCGATGTACAAAGACTTTTCGGGACCGTCTTTGTACATATACAAAGATTTTTGGGAAGACAAAAATTGCAAAAAAGGTCTGAAATTCGCAAAAATTTTCGGTGCTTCGTGCCGAAATGAGTAATTGTGTGTTCTATATATCTTTATAATAGCAGAAATTGCATTTCAAAAGAAAAAATTTCAAATTTTTTCGGCGCTTCGCGCCGTTTTAAGACGATTTTTAATGATTTTGCCCTAAGAGACCCAGAAATTAGCTAAAATACACAACCAAAAGTTCGAACAACTCTTTTTACCTCACTAAAATCGATACTGTACCATATTATAGTACCCAAAAATTTGTGTGTACAAAATGTACAAAGACTTTTGGGGACCATCTTTGTATATGTAAAAGCAGACCTTGTACAAAAAAAACACTGGTTTGAAGTGGTTTTATAATCGGTTCACATTAATTCAAGAATTTCCATTCATGTATAAGATTTTTTGAAGTAGATTATATCTATTTATTAACATGGGAACACCTTCGGCCCAGCTTTTTTTATCACAACCCGCATTAGCATTCTTTTTAACTAATATTTTTTTCCATTAGCACAGAATGACTTACATTAGCACGCTCTTTTTTAACTGTATCACACATATGGTGTCAAAAAGATGCATGTTCTTTTGTTTTTCAATACAGCTGTTTGAAATGACTGATATTCTGCAGATCAATGGTTTGTTTGTGTTATTGTCAGTACAATTAGATTTGAAGCAATCAAAACATTCACGCTAAGTCACAATTATTGACTTCTTAATGCTCAGTGGACACAGAAAGCTGAGACTTTCGTATCTATTACCACATCAGAAATGAAAAGGCAGTTGCCCAGGGGCGGATTTAAGGGAGGGAGGCGGGGAGGGGCGGCCGCCTCCCACCCATTGGCCAAAAATATTTGGCGAGATTAATAATGGATATGCAATTTGCAATGATTTTTTGTCATCAGTGACCATAATTTCTCGAATTTTTCCGGGCTACGCGCCGGATGATACCTATTAATTACATTTATCTACTTTCTTGGCGACCTGGAAGCACGGTTTTGTTTTGTATTTGGCAAAGATTTTTGCCGATGTACAAAGACTTTTTATGACCGTCTTTGTACATGTATAAAGGTTTTTATGAAGACAAAAACTGCAAAAAAGGTCTGAAATTCGCAAAAATTTTCGGCGCTTCGCGCCAAAATTAGTAATTGCGTGTCCTATATATCTTTATAATAAGAGAAATCGCATTTCGAAAGGAAAAATGTCATAATTTCTGGGCGCTTCGCGCCCTTTTAAGACGATTCTTAATGATTTTTGCCCTCATAAAACCAGGAATTAGCCAAAATACACTACCAGAGGTCGAACAACTGTTTTTACCACACGAAAGTCGCTACTGTACTATATCATAGTACCCAAATTATTGTGTGTAAAAAATGTACAAAGAGTTTTAGGGACCATCTTTGTACCGGTACAAACGGGCCTTGTACAAAAAATACTGCCTGGAATTTTCTGTTCATGTATATAGGTTTCAAAACAATTTTAACAGCAGAAACAGCTATTTTTGCATAGTTTTCTTCTATTTCCAATTAAGGTTTTCGATGTTTTGCATCAAATGCTGTAAATACAGGAAATCAAGCAGTAAATCACGCTTCTAGATGTCTATCCGCCTCAATTTTACAAATTTTTCTGGCGCTTCGCGCCAGATTTTTGTTAAAGTCAAAAAATTTAATGATTTTTTCGCACAAAAATTGTCTAAAATTTTAAAAGTTCTAGAAAAAATATTGCGTCAAAAGTGATTTTATGTAAAAGTATACAATGGGATGCCGCCCCTCTTAGGAAAATCCCAGATTCGCCACTGCAGTTGCCATATACTAATTTAATCTGACAACAGACGCTACTGCGCTTTCTGTATGAATTGAATGATAAGTAAACAAACATTAGAAAGCTAATTTTGTTTTCAATGAGCAGAAAACAATGTGAAGTTGTCAGAAATTAAATTATTTTGTGCTGGAAACCTTTAAACAAATAGACGAGGAAAATGCATAACCATTTAGATTACAAGAAGATTGACTGGGAAGTGTTCAAATGGTGCAGTTGGGGCTAAATAAACAGTAAATATAATACTCAGCGCTTAAGCGCCAAAAATTTCTTGGGATTTTTGCTGAAAAAAACGTTAAAAATGCATAAAAATTACTGCACTTTTGCTCTAAAAGGACTTTGTATCTGTGTGATGTTAAAAATCGTGCTCCAACCACTTTTTCGTTTTCCGTTTGCTGGAGGCCAGGAATCGAAAAACAGCAGAAGCCAGAGCCAGAACCGGAGCTCCGGTCGATCCCTAATAAACATTGACAAAAATTCACGAATTTTTCAGGGTCTAGTTTCGACCTTACGACTCACATGTTGAGAAATCAACCGTGAAGTTAATTTAATCATAGATTTTTATGTCTGACTACGAAATTGAGCATATAATTTTGATTTATTTGCAATTATTCTGTTTCATTGAAAATTTCTTGCAAAGAAGTGCTGAAAATGCTTTTATTATTGCGTATACTAATTTTTTACGATATCCGAGCAGGCCCTTTTCCAAAACGGACCGCTTTCTCTCTAAAATAAAAAATTTTTTTGAATTCACAAGTATCTCCCGAATGAAAAAATGATAAATTCCTGAATTAAGTCTAAAACATCGCCAAAACAGGTTTTTGAGGTAATTTTGAGCAAGAAAATGCAAATATTTTAGGCGCTTCGCGCTGAATTTATTGTGTATAGTGTATACAGTTTTGGTCTTATAAACCGCTCAAAATCACTCAAATTTGAGTTACACATCGAGAGCATGTCAATTTTTCCGGCGCTTCGCGCAGGATTTGTTTTTCTGGTGTAGTTTTTATCTTCTAAATTGCTCAAAACCGATCAATTTCAAGATATGATATGGAAAACATGAAGTTTTTTCCGGCGCCTTGCGCCGGATTTATCGTTTATCTATAGCTTCTGTCTCCTATTCGATCAAAACTGCTCAAATTTGATTTATGACATGAATGACATAAATTTTATTCCGGCAAAATTTTTTGTTCATGTATAATTACTGCCTTCAAGCCCGCTCAAAACCACTCAAATTTGAGTTAGACATGAAGAAAATAATAAATTTTTAGCACTCTGCACCAATGTTTTTGTTTTGTACAAGGTCCGTTTGTACATGTAAAAAGATGGTTCCTAAAAGTCTTTGTACATTTTGTACACAGAAATTTTTGGGTACTATAATATGGTACAGTAGCGATTTTGGTGTGGCAAAAACGAGTTATTCAATCTTTGGTAGTGTTTTTAGCTCATTTCTGGGTTTCTGCAGGCAAAAATCACTAATAATCGTCTCAAAACGGCGAAATTTGATATTTTTCCTTTCAAAATGCAATTTCTGACATTATAAAGATACAATGCAATTATTCATTTCGGCGCGAAGCGCCGAAATTTTGCGAATTTCAAACCTTTTTTGCAGTTTTGCCTTCCAAAAAATCTTTGTACGTGTAAAAAGACGGTCCCCAAAAGTCTTTGCATCGGGAAAATCTTTACCGAGTACAAAAAAACCGTGCAGTCTGCACCGAATTATCCATTTCCTTTTTTGTTTTTCTTAGCAAAACACAAACATTAAATACAAAGTCGAAGTTAAGAAATTGTTCGTCGATGGAACGGTAGAAATTAACATTTAATTGATTTGAACAGTAAATTTGTTTTGTATGATAATAAAATGAAGTGAAAATTTTTTGAAATTTTTGTAACAGTTTCTTCGCCATTGTGTAGAGCTCGCCAAGATACGGAAAAATGTCTTTATTTTAGTCCATCTCCAAATAATTCTCGAGATATCTGACTTCAAAAATTTCCCGCCCTCCCCCAAAATAAAATCCTGAATATGGACCAGTATCAGAGTATCCAAAAAATTAGGCAACTTTTTTGAAAAGTGACCAACCAACCTAAAAATTGGATGCCGCAACGGGACGAAACTCTGGCCATTGCCCAGGTATGCCCAAAAATTTGTGTGTACACAATGTACAAAGACTTTTAGGGATCATCTTTGTGCATGTCAAACGGACCTTGTACATAAAAACTGCTTCGCGCCAGAATTCTGATAAAGTCAAAGAATTTCAGTGATTTTTAGCGCAAAATTGTCGAAAATTTTAAAATTTTAAGAGAAAATATTGCGTCAAAAATGATTTAATGTAAAAGTACACATTGTAAAACGCCGAAAAAACGCTGTTTCGCGCCTTAAGGGCAAATTTTTGGACCTATTTTCGACTGTTTTTGGAAAAGTTGGCATACTGCCCCTTAGAAAAAATCTTAGATCCGCCACTGGCTGCAAGATACTGCTTAGCTATAAATGCGAGAATCTGCAAATTCTTCGACTTCACTTGCCATCATTGCAGCAGATCTTCGTCATGAATTAAGCATTTCGATTTCGTATAAGCCTCCAATTAAGAAACACATAGATAATATTCAGTGATTTATAAGTAAATTGTCAACTAGACGTAAAACTTATTTGAACGTGCAGTTGCCAGATAGAAACGACTTCCTGAATAATTTATCTGTCAATTACATCGTCGCATGCTCCGGTGAAGTCAAGCTATCAAGAGCGTACATACTTTAACACAGGAACCGATAACCGGAACCGACAGTTCTCTAGTTGAACCGGAACCGGAACCGACGGTTCCAACTTACGGAAGAACCAGAACCGAAACCGGAACCGAAATTCTTGCTTTCCAAGAACCGGAACCAGAAAATAAAAATTAAAAAATCGACTTTTTTAGCCCAAATATGGCTGACAGCTCGAATATGGCTGAAAGTATTTCATTATTTTAATTAAAATCGACGTTGCAGTCTAAACATGACTGAGAGTATATGTTGAAGAATCATCTGAATTTGTTATTAAACGAAAACATTTTTTCTTAATTAGTTTGAAAATAAATAAAAAGAGTAATATTATCAGAAGAACTAAACATCCAATTATTTGGTTAGAAACACTTCCATTGAAATCAACTCTTTCGAGACATTTTTCTATTTCTTTTAGAGGAAAATCTCGATTTCTACTCGTAAAATTAAGATCCATTTTTGTTATTTATTTTAATTTTATTCTTTATACTTATAAATTTATATTGCGACCTGCAAAGACTCGG
This sequence comes from Mermis nigrescens, assembly GCA_036768485.1. Taxonomy (NCBI): domain Eukaryota; kingdom Metazoa; phylum Nematoda; class Enoplea; order Mermithida; family Mermithidae; genus Mermis; species Mermis nigrescens. The sequence continues at coordinate 271,412 of JAVLUZ010000635.1, read as the reverse complement.
CCTCCACGTGGCGCAGGTTGGACCCTTTGCTAACGCAAAGGTGACTAACTGAGTCTATTTATTTTTTTATTAAAACATAAATTGAGGATAAAATTCTTCCTTCCTATCCACATCGTATATAGATATTATATACTTTTTATCGAATATATGTTTTTTCCAAATTGCGTATTTATGTCGGCATATGTATAATGTATAGTAATTGACTGAGATGTTTTTCTCAATTACGTAATCTTCAAAATCGTAATGCGTTGAAAACCCTAATTGTCCTATACTTATCACTAGAACACATTTTTGGGATTTGTCTGCTAATGTTTTACATAAATTGAAGACAAAAGTGCGACACATCATTTTATTGTTGCACGTAAGAAAATTAACTAAGAAATAGTTTAATCTTTTTCCAGGACAAAACTGAAAAGTCTGTTCCAGCATAATCCGTTTCAACATTATTTTCTCGGCATCCATAACTTTTAAGAAATTTGCGTATTTTTCGTTTAAGTACACCCATTTAATTATTATCATATCTATTTCGTATATTTTAGCCTTGGGCCAATCGTCCGGTTGACACGCGTTTAGAAGCAGCTGCTTTGCGGTCGAATTTTTGGCAACGAAAGCTCTGACAAAACGCGAATCGAACTTGTCGCAAATTTTCAACTCGACCGGATTGACGATTTTCAACACGCTCATAGTTTGCTCAAATGTTGGGTTTGTTTTTACAAAAAGCGGGGTGGTGAGAATAAGGTTACCGTCAGAAATTGTCAGAACGATTTTGTGAGAAATGGGCCAAAAATTAAAATTTTCTATAATTTCCAACCATTTTCGACATACTCTTTGCAGTTTCAGTCTCGTTCTCCCGTCCAAATACTTGAATATTTTAACCAATAGCTCCGGGGGTAGCATATTTAATTTAAGTTTTTTCTTTATTTTGAAAATCTTCATTTCTGTGTATACTAGTTTTATTTATACAAATCGATTGCTTTTGTACATATATGCATGTATTTATACTTTACACTAAAGTGAATATCAAAAATTGGTCTACTAATTTTTATATCGTGTAGGGTCGTGAAGTTGATACACTAATATTACTAGAGCACGAGTGGACGAATGCCGTACGATTTTGACGCCAAGATGCGCTACGTATTGCGATTGGATAGAATGACGTACCCTTGCGAGCGACGCTTTTTATTGAATTTTTTAACCCAACGGCCCTTTTAAGGGCCTTAAATGAACAGAAGTGTATATTTGGCACGTGCTATTTTAGTAGTGTTGTTAAGATATGTTCAGCTTGATTTAGATGTTGCACGTATTTTGCACCAGTTACAATAATTTTGCCGCTTGAAAACAAAATTGCGGTAGTGTTTCTCATTCTGTAGACGAGACCCGGGAAAATCTCGGGCTCGTATTCGCTCTTTCTATTCACATTTTTGTAAAAGTCTGATAGATTAATTGGAGAATTTAAACTGAATGAACCGACAAACATGTGAATTTTGACTTTGAGATTAGTATTTGAATCGATAATTTCTAATCCTTTCTCTAATGTCTGTTTAGCTTCTTCAACCGTTTTCGACCCAACGCATACGATTTTTCCAGACTCGAAAAACAGTAAAGTTGATTTTGGGTTAGTCATACGAAAAATTAGACCTGGAAATTTGTGAGGTTCGTATTTAACATTAGGATAATCACTGTGAATGCGGTGTAAACTGATTCTTTTTTTGCTGTCAACACTGCTGACGATATTCTGCACCTTCATTTTAAGTACTGTACATAGGTACCTACCTAAGTACGTAAGTATATATGGTAGACGCGCAGCATAAGTTTTACGGGTGCTTTAAGATAGGGATATACATGTAAGTAAGTTTTACGGATAACGTTTCAAGACTCTTTTGCCTGCTTCTTGCATGGCTCTGTTAAATTCGGTACACCTCGGACACATTTCTATATGTATGTACAGTACCCCCAAATTTGTTTCAAACACATCTCTAGTCGAACTACGATTTTGACAGTATTCGCATAACTGAATCAAAAGCGTGTACATCGGCCTTTGTAGATTTTTGCCGCACAACTCAATAGGGGGTCGAATTGCCCTCCCGTAAGGTTTTACGTCCTCATCCATAAATTGCTGCTTTTCATCAATTTTTACTTTTTCGGTCATCTTTTCCTCTACTTTTGGTATTACTTCATCCCTTTTAGTTTCCACTTCCGCGAAGGGTCGCTTTTGGATCTCTTTCATTACTTCCTCCATTTTTGTTTTAAAATACTCAAAAATATCGCTAGTATTTATAGACTTTGTTTATAAATATACGCGATACCCAGAATGTAATATATCAAAATGGCGTCAAAAGGAGAAGGTATTTACAAGCACATTGTCTCACACATTTTAAAGTACGGATACATGGAAGAAGGAAAGTTGGGCAGGTACTTTTGGTTGAAAATGAGACCTGAGTACAGACAAAAGCGAGAGAAACGGTCATTTATTAACGAATTGGAATATTACCTTAAAATGAGAGATTTTGAATCGTTATGCCAGTTTTGGCACGAATTTAACGATGAAACAAAGGAATTTTATGAAAACTTTTTCGAAAAGTGTATCAACGACCATATCATATATCAAATTCTGCTAGGATAAAGGCTATAGTCTGTTTCACAATTCCTTTAGCAAATATTATGTATGTACATACATATGTTGTATTGTAATACACGTACATAGAAAACAACAACAATTATCGCATCGCTTCATCTCGATAATCGACCTGAAAAATATAACAGATACGGATACACTTAATACTAGTTTAGTCTTAGTTTAACTCGGGTCGGATGGGCCGGCCATCCCTGCTGAGTCCGTTAGTTCCTGAATTTTACATTCCAAACCAGTGTATTCTCTCCCCTTCCCACTTTACACCATTTGAGCTAGGCTTAGGAGGGTCTGGGGTTCCCACTCACTGAGCATAGGACACGTTATTTGGGGGTCCATCACAGGCCACCCAGAATTTTGGCCTCATTTAGGCTCCTCAACTATTTTTTAGTACACGAATCCTACCCCACCTTCGTCCGCCAGAAATTAGTCTACTAAATTTTTAGTACATCAAATTAGGGTCGCTAGGGTTCTTTAGACCTCCCAAAATTTTAGTACACCAATTTGGGGTCGCTCAGGTCAACTATTTATTAGTCTACCAAATTTTTAGTACACCAATTTGGGCGTGCCCAGGCCTGCCCGCCGCCTATGCTACAACGTGTCCTACTTGGGCTCCAAAAAAGGAACCACTTTACTCAAAAAACGCAGAATTATTCAAAAAGGCGGATTTCTACCATTAATATTAGGTCCGTTACTCAGTATTGCCGGTAATTTACTAGCAGACATTATTACAAAAAGATGAAATTTGCAAAGAAGATGGTTTTGGTTCCTCAAGATGTATTTTCGAATCAATCTAGTACTGAAAAATCCCCAATCCAAAAACAGATTGATGAATTTAAAACTGAACTTCAAAAAATTTTAAATAGCAAAGAGAGCCCTGAGCAACAATTTCAGTTGTACTCACAGCTATTTACTCGCTATTTAAATTTAGAAGCTGAAAAACAACAACCGCAGCCTTTTATCCTTAAGGAAGAAGAAGAAAAATTAGAACCAGATTGGTACGAATCAGTACTAAGAGATTTGCCAAAAAGTAAGCAGAAGAAGGCAAAACTTTTAGTATCGCATATTCAACATAGCAAATTAATCAATATTAATGACAATGGTGAAATTGCAATCAAAGGGCAAACAATTCCCAATTCTCGCATTATTGATTTAATTAATGATTTTAGTAGAGAACGTACTAATACCGCCAAACCCCCATTGGTGCCGAGGAATTGGCTCAAGCCCTGTCTATGGAACAAATTCCACTAGACTATATTGGGAATCCAAATAGACTTAAAATGATTAATGACAAAATGGAGTACGATGAACCATTGCAAGAAGAGTCGAGTGGCGTAAAACGCAAATTGCAATTGGAAGAACCATTAGCAAAAAGAAGAATTAATACTGAGGAGCCAATTGCCTTCAAATCAAAAAGAAGGCAACGTAGACCAAAATCAAAAGAACAGCTATATAAGCTACCACCACCCCCAACATCCATACCCGAATGGGAGTGGCGCTTCAAGCGCAAATTCAAAGATTCGTTAATACCCTCGGTAAAAAGATTTAAGAAGGAACTGATGCGCAAGCGTAAGATCAGTTTACCAGAGAGGCGTTTGGAAAAACGTTTTAAACATGAACCAATACGTCATAAGCGCAAACTAGAACTTATGACTGCTGCAAGAAGTTCATTACCAAAACGATTAAAGTACTCTCCTTTGTACAAGGATGACGATTAAAAAATTTTATATAAAAGAATCAATATTGCAAAAATGATTCATATTACTAGTTGAAATGAACAAAAAACGGTTGTTTGAATCCATTTACAAAAATTTGGATAATCCATCTTCTTTTGCGAGTGTGAAATTGTTATATAGTGCTGCTAAGGTGAAAGATCCCTCGATTACTTTAAATCAAGTCAAAAAATGGTTATCTGCGCAAGATACGTATACCCTACATAAACAGGCTTATAAAAAATTTAAGCGAAATAAAATTTTTGTGTTTGATATTGATCATCAATGGGAATTGGATCTTGCCGATCTGACTTCACTCAAGGATTACAATGATGGTTTTAAATTTATTCTTACATGCATTGATGTATTGAGCAAATATGCGTGGGCGCAACCAATGAAAAATAAATCTGGTGCTAATGTTGCCCATGCTTTCAAGAGCATACTTGCTGATGGACGTAAACCGTGGCGTATTCGTACTGATAAGGGAAAGGAATTCCTCAATCACGAATTTCAAAATTTGCTCAAATCGGAGAATATTGATTTTTTTACATCTCAGAATGAAGATATTAAATGTGCTATTGTAGAGAGATTTAATCGTACGCTAAAAAATAGAATGTACCGTTATTTTACCAAAAATGCAACATACAAATGGATCAATATTCTGGATAAGTTGGTTCGAAACTATAATAACACTATTCACCGGTCAATTAGAATGAAACCCACGGATGTTAGTGTCGATAATGTTTGACAAGTATTAAATACATTGTATGGAAAATTAAAACATAAAAAAAGCCCAAACTATCGATAAATGATTATGTGCGCATTTCCAAGTACCGTCAAATATTTGACAAGAGCTATAAACCTCAATACACTGAAGAAATTTTTAGAATTTCTCACGTAATCAGTCACCAAACTGAGCCTGTATATAAACTGGTGGATTTGAGTGGTGAGGACATTGTTGGAACGTTTTACGAACGAGAGCTGCAGAAAATTAAGTATACTGAGAATCGTGCTTTCAAGATCGAAACTGTGTTAAAAAGACGACGATTGCAAGATGGGCAAGTTCAATTGTTGGTAAAGTGGTTTGGATATCCAGAAAAGTTTAACGAGTGGATTTTGGAATCCGATTTAGAATGAATGGTGCTGAAATTGCAAACATTGTCAGAAAAGATACCCTACTGAAACGTCTCTTTCTTGGCGTCTTTGCCAGTGATCAATTACCTTCGCAAATTCCATTCCGTCCATTGGCGCTGATCGCCAATACAGACACTCATAATCGAGCTGGGCAACACTGGGTTGCTTTTTATTTTGATCCAGATGGCAGCGTCAATTACTTTGATTCATTTGGACTAGCGCCTTTTGTGGATTCATTTTTGTTATTTATGTCTAGAAATAGTAATACACAGTATTGTAATAAAACGCGTTACCAAAGTTCCTTTAGTGCCTCTTGTGGTTTGTACTGTATATTTTTCTTATTTCACTGTTGCAGAAATTTAAAAATTAGTACAGTTTTAGGATCCAATTTATTTCGTAATGATAGCATTGTGTGTGAATTCATGAATAATACTTATAACGCTTGTCCAACTACGTGTCGTTTTGATTCTTCGCAAATTTGTGTACCTTACTGGAAGATGAAATTTATATAAAGCGCGTTTGCTAGTGTTTTGATCATTTTAGTAAAAAATTTGCTTATGGTTATGCAGGATTCTAATCAATTTTACATCACCCTACCCAGCAATACTGAAAAAGATGGTACTGCTTCGAATTTTAGAGTAAAATTGCCTCATAGAGTTTTACTGGATGGCGATTGGGAAGTTGGCCTGGTAGAACTTATTTACCCGCATTCCTGGTATACAATTAAGCAGGGTGAAAATTATATCATGTTACAAATGGAGTCGAAATTCGAAAGAATAATTTTCCCCGCTGGAAATTACAAAACCATTGAGAGTCTTGTCAAGGTTATTAATACCGCTATTCAAAATGGTCTTAAACAAATGCAAAATAAAATTGATTATAACGCCATTCTGCGAATAGAGTATAATGCTCCAACAAATCAGCTAATTTTTTTCCTTGATCCTACGATCATTAAGGGTGTTTATGCAAATAAACAACTATCTCGCATTTTGGGATTTGATCAAATAATATATCGATTTACGTCGGACACTGAACCTATTCGGGTATACAGTACTAATGCACCTGATATAAACAAGCATAATATTGACACCATGTATGTTTACAGTAATATTGTAGAAAATCAAATTATTGGCAATATTGTGGCTCCATTACTGCGCATTATCGAAGTACAAGGAAAATTTGGTAGCATAATAAACAAAGTCTTTGATAATCCCCATTACTTACCCCTTTTACTGAAAGACATAGCTTGGATTGAAATCAATATAAAGACCGATCTTGACGAATTTGTTTCATTTGAATTTGGAAAGACCATAGTAAAGCTTCATTTTCGTAAACGCTCTGCTTATTTTCAATAAAAAAGCAAATGCATGTTATTTATGTGCCCGGCAGTGCCAATGATTGGTTGGAATATTACAAAAGCACATTATCCGAAAATCCTCAGTACCAATTGGGTGGCGCTATCAGAGGTTTCAAAGCTTATACTCCCTATCACAGGGGGAGGGGCTAGGCAGTTTTTTCAAGAGCCTATATCGATTAGCTCTACCTTTATTCAAAACTATTGGAAAGCATGCGTTAGTAAGCGGATCAAAAATTGCTGCCGATGTAGCCACGGGTCGTAAATTCAAAGAGAGCGCTATTGAGCATGGAAGGTCTGGCGCGGCTCAGGCGTTACGCGATACCGCCGACCGCATTCATCAATCTGGAAAGGGTATTGGCGTACGTAAAAGACAATCAAAAGTTAGAGTGCTTAAAAAGAGAAAAGCGCAGCACAAAACCCTCATTTAGAAGAAACAAGCGACCTAAATCGGTTGGTTTGGACGTTTTTGCCGACTAATAATGAGTAAACTATTGGATGAAAGCTCTATACCTAGTAGTAAGAGCGAGTTAGATCTTTTTACTGTTCCAACAACGCAAGTGGCTATTCGAAGATCGTTTTGGTCCGAGGTTCAATTGCAAAATCCCTGTACTAATGACGGACCTTACGAGTTTCGATTGCCTCCCGACATGTACATGATAGACTTATCTAAAAATTACATTTATTTTGTGATTCGTATTACAAAACCCGATGGCACTGCGTGCAAATTAACCAAAACGCAAGGAGCCTTAGGTGGCGATCTTGTATTACCTATAAACTTGATAGGAAAGACGTTTTTCAAACAAATCAAAATCTTCCTTAATGGGAAACTGATTTCCGACAGTGGTGATAAGTATGCCTATCGTTCGTTCTTAGAAACGGAATTGAATTTTGGAACAGATGCAAAGAAAAGCCAATTACAAGCAGCAATGTATTATTCCGATTACGATGATGAGAAAATGGGTGAAAAACATGGTTATTATAAAAGAATGGATATTTTTAAGGATAGTGCATGGATTGAAGTGATGGCACCAGTGCACGCGGATTTAATGCTTCAAGATAGATTTTTGATAAACCAATGCGAGTTGCGTCTTGAGCTGTACAGAAACACTGATAAATTTTGTTTGATCGACAATGCCCAAAACCCCGCTACGGATTATAAAATAGAGGTCAAACAAATGTGTTTTTATGTTAAAAAAGTTGAAGTCACTGAAGGAATTTCACTCGCCCTTGAATCAATGCTACAACATACAACTTTAAAATACCCAATCAGACGCACACAAATTACAACACTGCATGTAACGGAGAACCGAAGGTCAACGCCTTTGAATTCTTTGTTTAGTGGGCCATTGCCAAGACGCATAGTTGTTGGTATGGTAAATGCTGAAGCAGCAAGAGGATCGTATGCATTATCTCCATTCAATTTTCAAGATTTTGGAATTTCCGAAATTAAAATTGTCAGTGGTGCAGCTAGTGTACCCTCTACGCCTTACAGGCTAGATTTCGACAGAAATCAATTTCTCCGTTCCTATGTTCAATTGTTTGATGGTTTAGGAATTGCTCAGGATGATAAAGGAAACATGATTAGTGTAGGAAGATTTAAAAATGGAAGTACCTTTTTTGTTTTTGAACTCAGTGCCGATGGAACCGATACCAATACGTGGGAATTGATGCGAGAAGGAACAACTAGTTTAGAAATGCAATTTGGGAAAGCCTTACCCATTGGTGGTATTGAATGTATAATTTATGCTGAATTTGATTCCCTATTGATGATTGATCACACTCGCCAGGTTTATTTTGACTACACTGTATAAGATTTAGTCAATTTTCGATTGGATAACAGTGTTATTTAGTTGTTGCTAGGCAACATAATGACTGATGACGTCAAAAAACCTTTATATACTAAAAATTTTGGTAAGAAAATCATAAATTTATCATAGCTAGAGTCGCTAGGTTGGTCTTATTGTACTGCTCTGAATTTGTTAATCATGCGTTTTGAATTTAATTTGGGGACCGATTTGTATTGCCTTGTGTCAAAATGGAAGGGCGTTGTCACTGTCGCTTTTCGAGTTTGCCAAGTTTTTGGTAGATCGCCCCTTTATCCCACGACACATGGAATTAATATGGTAGAAGATCAATACGAGAAGCTGGTGAAAGCAACAAAGCAAATTATGGACGGACTATTGCATGGAAAAATTATGGAAGAACTCGATTTGTCCAATAACACATTTGCGTTGATTGAAACTGATGTTGTATCAAACAACAGATTATTGATTATTAAGAATGATAAGAAGAAGCAACAGGCTGAATTGACGCCAACTCAATTTAAAAATTGGCAAGACAAGAAAGATGATATTGTGCAGGCGATCGAAAATATGAAAAGTAAATCTTATATTAATAACATTTTTTTGTTTTAGAATTTATTCATTTACCTATAGAGAATGGTGATGGTCAACCGCCAGAGAAAAAGTTCAATTCTTCAACAAAGGATGAAAAAACAAGTGGTAGTGATTATTTCATTTTTTCTAATTGGCGTTTTTTATACTGTTGATGCATTTAGATGCATTTTTAAATTATGACTCGGGATTTGGAACTCAACAGGATGAAAGTACATTGAACGAACAGGAACAACTGCATCTGTATACACCCCAGCTGATTGAATGGAATCAGGACAGTGATATATACCCACGTGATCCATTGTTTTCTGTACATAATCCGGTTTATGATGACAATTTTACTCAGTAGTCTGTGTGCACAATGCGTGATAATTGATATGTAAATTCTGTGTCGCTTGCTAGCATCTGCGCCTATTATGCTTTTTTTAGAAATAAAATAGATAGAAGTACGCATAAAATTGATTGCAACATAATTATGTATTAACAAATGGTCAGGAGAACCCATTACCCATTGAATTGTTATATTTTTGATTAAAAATTAGCAATACGTAACTAAAAAATCAGGCAGCTGCACATAAGGATCGTTAAGTAGCACTTGCTTCCGCATGTCTTTCCGACACCATTCTTCCTTCTGCTAAAATCCTTGCATTCATTTCCGATCCCATTTCTCATAGGAGAAAATGGAAGAGGCCTGTGGGATCTTCATGGGGTCATTCAGTGGAAAATCAGTAAATACTTGGATACCCAGGAGACTTTGAACCAGGTATTTTTATATGAAGGAACTAGAAAGCGCTTTCAGATCAACCAAAAAACACTGAATCGGTTTGCCTCATGCTACAAGCCATAGCCATAAAAAACTCATGGGGCATCATAAAAAAATTTCATGCTGGCCATTTACCTGAAGATTTTTGACATGAAAAAAGTGCCAATTTTGCACAAAATATTCAGCTAAAGGAACTTTCCTTTATTTAGTCAAAAACTGAAAATCTCAGCTATTGCTGGAAATGACACTAAATTCACGTTACTATCCTTTACACGTGACCATAAATACTTTTCAGCAGGTACCAGTACTTTTTACACAGAGGTCATTTTATTCTTTGGAAAACAATAAACTTCAGCCAAATTCAGAATTGAAGCAAAAACAAGAAGAGTACCATTTAACAACAAACTCAATCTACAAAAATTCAGTAAATGCAGAAAAATTCTTCATAAAATCTCTCAATATTCCCATATTCAAGAGGCTTCATAAACATATGTACAAAGTATACATAGTAACATCACTTATTGATTTTTTCGAACTTCAAATATGTTTCCTAGGCTTGCACTTAGATTAACTTGGGTGCTCGTAGTAGTAATCCCAATTAGATCGGTATCACTCCCGCTTACTCAGGTTGATATACAGGCATTAGTTTGGGCCGCATGCCATAGGGTTTCAAACAATTGTTTTCTTTTCTTGCATTACAATAAAACTTGAATGCGTCTACATATATTTCACGTCAAACCTGCATTTTGGATTACATGCTAACTTATGCACATACTTTATCTTTTTTGCAAGATAAATTCCTATCAAAAAGATAAAGAGAAAGATAGCCTGTGATTTTCTCAAAAGATAAAGATAAAAAAATTGTCAAGATAAAGATATCTTTTACAACACTAATGACATATTGGTCCTTCTAGCTTCTCTAATTCTTGACTGAATTGAACGCAATTAGCTTTTCCAGCGAGCCTGTTACCTTTACAAGAACGAGACTAAGTTTCAATTATGCTGGTTTAGCTGCTGTACACTAAATTCAGCGAGTCGCTTTTCCGACTTTTCTCATCAATAATTATCTTTACCACCGTGCGACTCTCTGATAGAGAACGATGATTTAAGGCCCATCATTTTATATGAAATCAAACTTGAATCAAAGTGACAGCTCGCATGCTGATCGCTTTTAATGTGCAATAAAAATCTGATCTTGCTTTAGTGGTTTTTGTAAAAGATAAAGGTTGACTGCGAGAAAGGTATAAAATCATGACAAACAAGTTGATCTTTCCCGGTATTGATTACTGCATCAAACTTCTAAAGATAGATTACTGCCCTGCTTCAAAAGCATATGGACTTTCTCACAGTAAGGTAATGGAAAAACACTCATAGTTTATCCAATCTCACTTCAACTATAGTCGGCTTCATTTATTCGAGAGCTTTCTCAGTATTTTGCAGGCCACAGCATGCCTAACTATAGTCTGTTTCATTTAACTTTGAGATTTTTCTTGGCTACGAAAATGGTTTTAAATCATGTTGCAGTAATACGGCTCAACAGTGGCACAACCTTCATAACTCAGTATACTGTAGAATACCACAATTATTGTGTCAGTTTGATGCACTTTAAATTATTTCAAAACCTAAAAGCTAAGTGAAACTGGCTCTAAGTGATTTACTGTAACTCAACAGGAAAGTTTAATGAGGGCAAGCGGCTCTCATTCTTTCACTTTTAATGCACTAAAGCGTCCAAATAAAATCATTTCAAGCACCTAAACGGTGCTGGGACATACTACAGTAAGTCATTAAATTTTAACATACTTTTTTTGCATAATTGAGAAGTCTAAAAACTGGGCAGATCCAAAGACCCGCCACTGGACAGTGCTCAGTCGCTTGTGTGAGCCGAACCAGTGCTCAATTAACTAAAATATTGCACCATCTGATCCGGAGATGAAACGTCATCTCGATGGGTTAAAGCACAAAAAGGTGCAAAAGCTATAAATAGCATATCCGAACAGCGAAACTGTCTGACGGGAAATAGCGCATGAGTTTGATGATCCCACCGCACTTACACTTGTAGCGGGCAAATGTTAATGCATGGATGAAATGATGCAAAATTTTCTGCTTTAGAGCTATGCATATATGACGTGTTAATTTTAGACAGAATCAGTGATATTCATGTTTAAGCTAGGGTAGTGCAAATGTACACTCTTAATGTGGAAAATTCTTTTACTATGGGTCAATCAGACGCTTAAACCTAGTTTCTGGTACATTTGTTTCCACAAAAATTTTTGTTCAGAAGTTGACCCATGGAGTAGTTACATACATGTCAAAACCTCGATTGTTAAGAAAATAGCTGTACTGGAACACGACTTTGAATAAAATTTTTCTATTTCTAACAAAAATTGAGCCAAGTTAAATAATGGTGTACAGTATTAAATGGAGCATATAAAAAATTTTTGCAGTTTGCTAATAGAAAAATCTACTCTCTAACAAGCGTCCATAGATTTTACTTGCCACTATTCAATTTAATGAATAAATCGAATCTTAATGAAAACGACTGAAATAATTTTATAAAAAGAAATATCAAGCGTACTGGGAAAATGTAAAATAGGAACGAAATGACACAAAAATATTAAACACTAGAGTTTCTACTGATAAGGCTTGCGCATATGACCAGTAAATTTTAGGCAGAATCAGTGATAATTCTGTTTAAGCTAAAATGCACTGTTTTTATGTAAAAAATTATGATACTAAGGGTCATTCAGACGCGTGTCAACCTAATTTCCGGTACATTTATCTCGATGAAAATTTTCCAGAAGTTGCACAAGCAAGAAAGAAGAAAAGAAATGAGGAGAAAAATAAATAAGTAAATAAAATAGATAAATAAAAAAGCAAATACTAAATAAAAAGAAAAGAGAAAATAGATGAAAGAAATAACAGACAGATATAGAAGTACTGCGTTTAGTAAGAAAGAATCAAAAAGGACGCGTGAAACAGCACAAGTGTACCTAAAGAAATTATATTAAGAGAGATTACATGTTCTATGATGTGCAAAAGTCGAAATGAAACAGAAAAAGTAGGCAGGATTATAAACAGAAGACTAACAAAAAAAGAAAAAATGGAAAAAAGGAACATAAAAAAATCATATAAACAGACAAGGTAATCAGAAAGGAACTAGGTTGCTACAGTTTTCTCACTTGGTATGCTGAAAACATTGATACTTAGGCTGAAATACTTAAGGCAATATAATATTGGCTTTTTGGAAAGTCTTAAAAGTTAAACGGAGTCAGCTAAATTTGTGTGGCTAATCATTCTGGCGTTAATCCCCAAATTTCCAAGAACGTCTGGCTCCAGAACTATGCTAAAGTCAAAGAAATCAATTTTTTTTGTACAAAATTGCCAGAAATTTCGAAATTTTTTGTAAAAATGTTGTATCAAAAGCATAGCTTAGCGTGGACGGGTTTGGGGAGTATGCACTCCCCACAGAAGGCCAAACATTCCTCCCGCCAAAAATAAAACCAAAGCACCCCCTCAAAATTCAATTTTTAATTTTTTTTGTTCTTATTTGCGATGAGCTCGATGAGAAACGTTGTAAAATGGTAATTTTTCGCCATGCCACCATTTTAAGACTGTTTTTTATCTTTAAAAAGTCTTGAATCCTCGACCCCAGAATTTCGGTGCCGCCCACCTATGGTCAAAAGAGATTTCGATGCAAAGTTGACAAAGTAAAAACGCCAAAAATAAACACTATTTTGCTCAGGAAAGGCAAATTTTTCAGATATTTTCCTCTCTTTTCAAAAGTTGATATCCCCTGTCAAGAGTTGCATACAGTTTGGTGTGATTTCTCCAGTCATGTGTTTCCAAAACAAGTTTTTTTCTTTTCCAAAAGAAATTTTTCCAAAAGAATTTCCACAGTCTTGCGTGCGCCAAAATGCCCCGCAAACTCATCTTCATGTTGAGCTTGAATGATAATTGGTATGATTATGGTTGGGATCACCATTTTTCTGTATTTCAATCAATATTGTCAAATGTTTCGTCCTGAATTAAAAATCTTTTGGGACATTTTCCTTCTAGAAAACAGCTTTTCAACTCTGGGTCTCCTTTCTGTAGGGCAATAATCCCTCTTATCAGCTTAGACCGCTGGGGGTTTGGGTCTGTCTTTTCTGCCTGTATTACGTTTATTACATATTTTTCTGCATTGTTTTGCTCCATTCTATTTTTGTCAACGTTAAAATAATTGTTTCCCCATGGGTTGGGTAGGCGAGGCAGCAAATCTGCATTTTGATTCGTTATCCCTCTCCAAGATACTACCGTAATCATTCAGGTAGCGCGTTAGCGCATACTATAATATACTTGGGTACCCCATGCAGCGAATGACCGGGCCCAAAAAAACCGGGCCGGGGCCCGGGCCTGGAATTTTTACCAGGCCTGGGGCGGGGCCTGGGGGCCGGGCCTGTAGTGTAATATATATATATATATACTCGTATATATGAGGGGCCATGTTAGCATATAGTCACTCTGAACTGTTAATTAAGTATATCCTGTCATAGTACAGTCCCGTGGTACTGCAATTTAGCTGAAATGGTAAATAGTTAGCCTAGTAGGAAACAATTAGCATAAATTGGAAAAAGCTAGCTTCAGCAGGCAAATGAAATAAACACACGATATCAAATTTTATTCAACAAATCTAGTGCTCAATTTTTTGAATTATATAAATCGTAGGACATTTCTTTCAAGTTATATTTGATGAACAACAACTTGTCAACGTTTTCTGGCAATAGCCTATTTCGATCATTGTTTGCCATGTCTGCTGCAGCACTGAATTCTCTTTCACTGGCGCTGTTGCTGGATGGTGCTGATAGATACTTTTTGGCCAGCTGAAGATTAATTACTTTCTATAATCCATCTCATGAAATCTTTTGCATGGATAACAATTTTTAGATAATTCAAATACATTATAGAAGCACTTTTGAGTGAAGCAATCATAATACTGTGTGTAGCATTTAATTAGCATGGGTACAGACTACAGAATTTACTATTTAAATTAGTAATTATATAGACCGTCTATAAATCACTCTTCTAGATATCTACATTAGAAATCGGAAAGAAATACATTATTATGTAAACATGTAAAGCTTTTCACCTTAGTGATCGCAGGAAATTCGAATCCGTTTTGCTTGTAGAAGAGAAGTGGATTTTCGGTTTTTTCTATAGTAGGTTCGCTCATGTACATCGTAACTTGGCGCTCAGCATCCATCTGAACAGCAAGGCCGCCGGCGTCGGCGCCATCGTTTTGATCTCCATCTGAATTCTCATCAGATGACCAATAGGAAGAACCCACGTTTCGATCATCTCTGTTGAAAAGCAGAACATCACTATTCATCAACTAATAAGAAATTTACTTTGGCCACTATTCGAAATAAGCACTTCCCCATTTATTAATTGCTATACTATAATGTTTATGAAATTTTTGGCAATGCGCTTAAATGATTAAAGGGTTAATATTACGTTGACTTGCAATGTGTACCTGTTCCTGTGTTTTATTTGCTGTTGCCATGGTTGCTACGCTGGCCGAGGATTCTCTGGGAGCTCCAGGAGTCCTTGTCCAAGTGACTTTTCGTCGGCCCTGCTTAAGTGGCCATTATATTTGCTGTGATTTTTTAATGCGCCTTAATGCTTCGCCTTATCCACTGGGGATAGATGTTGAAGCGTGGGGAGACATATAAATTGTTGCAGAGCGTTTTTGACTTATACATAAATAAGCAAAATAGGTAATGATTGTGAAAATAAGTACAATTATTAAAAAGTTTATTAACAATCGCACTGTTCCTTTTAATAAAGAATTGAAATTAGTGGAAAAACTATTTTGACTTGCGGTAATCAGTTTTTCCACTGCATTTTTGGCACTTTAGACCACAGTCTTGACCTCTGTTCCGGCCCCATATTAGCGTTTCGCGAATTGCACTTGGTTGCAATGACATTTCCGATGTGTAATCTATGAGTCGATGCAATGTTTTTTCTAATCTTCCGGTTTTACAGAGATAATTTCGAAAAAACCCGAAAGCTGCTTCTCCAGCCGCTAAATGGTCGTGAAGAGTATTGGCGTATTAAAGTGAAACATGCTAAAATTTTGTTTTCATGTTCAGCTCTAACGGTACCTACCTCTGAAACATGAATTAAACCATGTCCTGTAGCCCATTTATTTTTGTCTCGAAAACTCGCGATCTCCTCACAAATGCCAAAAAATAGTCTGTCAATTCTATTTATGCGTGTAAGAGGGAAATTTTTGGTACTCCAAGGGAGGTTTTGGGGACCCAACCGCACGTGGGCATGGGGGTTTGGGGGGAAGTATGCACCCAACCAGAAGTTGAAATACCCCCCCCCAAAGAAATCAAAATACCCTCCACCAGGATTCAAATTTTGAAATTTTTTGCTTTTCTAGCGATTTTTTGATGCCATTGGATAGTGCTTGATGAGAAACGTCAAAAATGGTGTTTTTTCGCCATATGACCACTTTTAAGACCATTTTTTCACTTTTAAAAATGTCTTCACCCCCTCCAGAATTTTGGTGCTGCCCACCTATGGACTCCACCCAACAGAGTTGGACGTCCCTGTCCCTCGAAGTCCAAAAAGTTTGGTCCTCCCTTTCAGTCTTTGGAAAAAATTATATTTATTGTCCATGTTTACGTGTTCTTTGGTGTTTTTAGCAAAAATGAGAAGGGGCTTCCCCAGTGCAGGAGAATGAGAAAGGCACTATAGATGCATAAGGCCAAGAAGGAGTGAAATTGAGGTTTGGGGTCAAGTACGGGTAAAGTGAAGGTTTTATATTACAGAATCTTGACTTTTGGGCTATTTCTACTACGTTTTTCACTCAACCTTCTCAACAGTACAGCCTACAACGGGAGGGTCATACCCCCTCCCTCTGTGCACTTGTGAAAGACACGCTTCCTTAAAAAGGATAAATCGCAGAATTAAATTTTTAGCATGTTTTTAGTCATCTTTTGAACTTTTTCCCTATGCACACCCTACCCTGCATGATCTCATTAAGGGTTTGGGTGGGTGTGTTTTGGCCCTAAAAACTTTTTTTCACTCCCTGCAGAATTCACAATTTCCAAGAACTATCGAAACAATCCGCAGAAAGGTGCCAGCTCAAACGTTTTTAGCTATGTTTTTGCTGAAAAGTTTCAAATTTTCGAACTACTTTTTGGCTATATTTTCCTTAATTTCTTTGATGTTTTTCGATTTTTGTTTTAATGCTTATTACTTCTAATGACAGAAAAGGCACTCAAGTTCCAACGCCCCCCCGCTGCAAGAACCCATGCTGTGTATGTCTGGTGTAGTGAACCCTACCGTAGAATATGGTTGCTGCTCATTACGCATGGAAATTTACACCAAGCCTTCCATGAATTACAATTCCCTCGCATCATAATTAATAACATTCAAGAATAAAATTGAGAGTCCCATTAAGTTTATGTAGCAAGTGATTAAAAGCCTGGAGAACTCGATTAAAATTTACCAAGTTATATGCTTAATTTTTAAATTGCTGCACAGCTAGGATAGTACGAACGCAAATGCATTGATATTGATGTTATGAATTAGTTATTTCATTAATTATGGATGGTTTTTACTTAGGTCATTAATTAAATTATTGTGCGACTTCATTTCAAGTTTTTTTTGAAAAAAATTAAGCTAAGCTAGATTTTAAAATGTACAAAAATGTTTTAGTTATCCCGCTATATATAGATTGGCAAGGTCAAACTTGCAGGAAGGGGTGAAAAGCAATAGCCTGGAAATAGCTATATTGCATTACTTTAAAATCGCCTAGAAATGTATTATTTTTAGCTTAAAATGCTCAACAGTATTAAACTTTTAGACCCTTAACTGGGGTTTAATACCCTTCCTCGCCACTCCCTATGTGCAATAAAAATAGCTTCTTGGCAGCTATGAAATCCTTGGAGACTCAGAAAAAAACAATCTAAACCACACATTACATTTCCGAGTCCAAAAAGACTATATAGCTAGTTTTCTGAAACAAAAAAGGCCACAAAGCGATGTTTTTTGGTCCAAATGGCTATAAACATAGCCGTCAGTTTTTTTATGTTCAATAGGAGTAATATCTCCTTTCAACGCTCCCCACGCCAATGTTTGTATCTCACCAATGCATAACGCTGGCACTTGATATTGGTTGGCGTCACACCTGGGCGTGGGGGGTTTGGGGGGTATGCACCCCCAGAAACCTAAATACTCCCTCCCAGAAATCAAAATACCCCCCCCAGAATTCAATTTTTGAAAAATTTTTTTCGTTTTTTGGCAATTTTTTGATGCCAATGGACAGTAATTTAATTAATACTTGGGAGAGTAGGGTTCTGGACAGTAATACGGGCAAAGAGGGTTCTGGACAGTAAAGTAGTTGGCGATCAGTATAGCGTTGGAAAATCTTGGCAAGTTCGGGTAAGGCGAGTATAGAGAATAAAGACCGGGTATCTTTAAGCATGGTGCTTTTATACATTTTCCTATAACATGGGGATATGAGAGTTTCTTATCAGTGAGTCCCGACCGTTGGGTGCCGAGAGCTTTTCTCCGCTCGGCTTCTAGCTTTTAATTATCCGACCAGCTTATGATTTAACATTATTTTTACGGTGACTAAGTTTCTTACGTGCATTTTTGTAGTTCTACAGAAATTGGGTACGAGCGGCTGAATCAAAGGGCGGAAGAGTTGAATCACACTAATTTTAGAGAGCTACAGAAATTGGGCATGGGCGGCTAAGTCAAAGGTGGGACAGTTTCACGTGAATCTCTAGCTTAGTAAGATTGTCGGCGCCTAGCATCTTAAAAAATGAGGCTAAAAGTAGGCGCCTCTTATCAGTTCGATTTAGCATGAAAAAGTCTATTATGTTTAGGAGCATAGAGAAACTTTAAACTTGGGTTATAGTTTTAACGCAGTTTAAAGTTAAGAATCATTACATTCTTCCCCTACGTTAGTCAGTGCCCACACTGAGAAGGAGTGACCATAAAAAAGAATGATTTTACAAAAATGGGATAAATGTACTACATTGGCAAAAGTGAATCACTTATCATCATGGTCGTTTGTTCTGAATCCGGTAGTCGATGGCTTTCAGAATTTGTTGTGCCTTATGGTGCAGCTCCGGCTCTAGTAGCTAGTAGCATGGGGAATTTGTGGTACAGCACCTCCTCCCAATGCTTGAAGAAGGCATAATAATTGTGGGTCCAATGATAATCGGGGCAGTGCCGGAAGTTGTGGTAGAAATCATTGATTGTGCGGTCAATTAGACGGGCAAATTTGGCTGTCGGTCTCGTCAATGGCCATCAGTGGCCTCGGTGCTCAAACAGCCGTTGGGATAGGTCGCTGCTGTGGCGTTTTAGATGGTGGCTGAGGTGGGGGCTGCTGCCATCTTGCGTTGTTGTCTTGTTTTATCCGCGGCCAAACTCCATTTTTGGCCACACAATACTGGCGCGTGCGATGGTGCTGTAGTGCTAGTCAATGAATGCAAAAAGGTCGAAAGTGGCGATGGCTTCAAAAGTACATTGGGCGAGCCCAGCGGCAGGTGCATCCAGGTGGAAAATTGATCTAAAGCGCTGCTGTAGTGTTGGTTCATCGACTGTTCTGGGGAAGAGTTTGGGGTGCTTTGTTATGAGTTCCCTCATAACGACTCTGCAACTCGAGCTCAATGTGCCAGCCTTGTAGCAGCAGATCAGTGGTGTCCAAACTGCTGGGTCCATATGAGATCACGAGGAAATCTGGATCGCGCAAGAGTGTCTGTATGGTGTCGGGGACTCCGCCTAGGTCTTCCATATCAAAGAGAAGAACTAGACCATCAGGACGGGCAAGGGCAAATAGTTTGGTGTAAACAGGCTCATTGGCTATGGCGGGGCTCCAAAGTTCTGCTAAGGCCAGAGTGTTGGGAATATGGGGGTCAGATTGCAGGAGGTAGTTGGCCTGCTCGATCTTGCAGTCATGTGGCACCCACATGTAATGATGGTCGGCGGGTCGGCGATGCAGTCGTTTGATCCAGTTATTTGCCATCAAAATGGGGGTCCTGGCTTGTGGGGGAGTTGTTGGCCGCATGTCTTGCTTGGGCTGGATGAGTTGTGCTGGGGGCTCAGGCTCGGGTTGTTCAAGTTGTTGGGCTGCATGGGCTGTTCGGCTTCTTCTAATTGCATAGGGCTCTATGGGTTGGTCAAGTTCAGGGATGCCATCTTCCTTCCAATTTTGCCGGGTTTTTACAGTGCAGACGCTTGCGCCCGATTCAGAAGAATGGGATGACCTTGAACTTTGGCTTGTAGTCGACATCTGGAGACGTAGGGCTATGATTAGGTAAAAAAGTGCAAAATGGTCCATTTCGAACTAGGGGAAAAATCGGTGGAGGGTAGTTCGAGTGCAACAAATGTTATACTTTAGTTCCGTTCGCGGAATTCACGGAGTGGGTCTGGATCTGGTCGGGGACGTTTGGATATTGAATTTGATTCTTGGTCTTGGGCAGGTTTCTGGTCTCTCAGTGTTTCGTTGCTCATTGAACTAAAATAAGTTTTAAATAAGTTTTTAATAAATTTTTGTACAAAAGGGCCCAAAGTGTATCATCTGTCCTACATGAGTAAAATTTAGAGTAATACGAGCTACTTAATTAATTATAAAAGCATAGTAATTCACTTCTTGCTGCGTAGATCATATGTGCGGGGGAAGGTGGGGGAAACAGTGTCTGATTTATGGGCTGCTTTCCCTTCCCCCTTAGGCGGTACAGTTTTGGGGTGGCCGGGGTTTTTTTTGTGCGGGTTGAACTTAATATAGGGATGTATAGAACTAGCAAGTTAGCTTCACTAATTAGACGACAGATTACTAGCAGTTCAATGTACAGAACCACGATATATCTCTTAGTGTGGGGTAATCAGTGTCATTCTTCTCTTTTCTCTTCGTAAAAAAAATCACGGAGTAAATTTGATCGAAAATTGTTAAAAAAACGTTTCGCGCTCCAGTTCATGGACTCTGTGCGCCTAGTCATCAAAATCGAAATCGGGGTCAGACGATTGGGTTGCTGGTTTTGTTGTTGTTGCTGCTCTGACGCGGTCAGCTGCGGAGCTTGGGTCTGTGACGATTGGATATTATGGAACATTTTCTGAAAAGGTGCTGCCTATTTCAAAAATTACCCAAAAAAATAATAGAACTTAATCATAATGTGTAACTTTTAGTGCTAGGATTGGTAACTGGTACTGTTAGGATCCCCAGGAGAAGAGACCCTTGAGTATAACAAAGTGGTACATCAATGTGTGCAGAAAGCTGAAACGCGTTGTACACATGTGATAAATTTGAATATGGCAGGGGTGATAGTGCTCGATTAATCACTTTCAGAAGTTGCAAAAAAATTTTTTTCTTTTTTCTTCTTTTTTTGTGAAAAATGTTATAGACAATATGATTTTAGCTAATTAAATGCATCAAGATTGTGTCTAGGGAATTAATGCATTGTGCTTCGAAGGTTATATGGATGGGTAGATGCAGGTGGGGACCATAGGTGGGCAGCACCGAAATTCTGGGGAGGGGAGGGTGAAAAAATTTTCAAAGGTCAAAAAATGGCCTTAAAAGTGGTCGTATGCACACATGGGCGTGGGGGGTTAGGGGGTATGCACCCCCAGAAGTTGAAATACCCCCCCCCCAGAAATCAAAATACCCCCAGAAACATTTTTTTTGCTTTTTTAGCAATTTTTTGATGCCATTGGATAGTGCTCGATGAGAAACGTCGAAAAATGGTGTTTTTTTGTCATACGACCACTTTTAAGACCATTTTTTTCCCTTTCAAAAATTTTTTCACCTCCCCCAGAAATTTTTTCATCCCCCCAGAATTTTGGTGCTGCCCACCTATGGTCGTATGGCGAAAAAAACACCATATTTCGACGTTTCTCATCAAGCACTATCCAATGGCATCAAAAAATTGCTAAAAAAGCGAAAAAAATTTCAAAATTTGAATTCTGGGGGAGTATTTTGATTTCTGGGGGGTATTTCAACTTCTGGGGTGCATACTCCCCAAACCCCCACGCCCATGTTTGGTGGGGACCCCGATGCCCGACCGTTGCAAGCACTCATTTTGCTCTGGTTTTGGTTCGTAGTTTCTTGTTGGTTTCGGGTTGCTGGTTTATACATTTTTGTCCGGTTACCATGTATGGGGCCCAATTCAGCCTTCCCATCCAGTGATTCTACAATGAGGGTCGGCATTTTCAGAGTTTTTATTCTGTAGGGTCCATTCCACTGGTGCATGAGTTTATGGGTTTTACCCTGGGGTGTGGTAGGATTGAATACCATAATATAATCTCCGATTTTGTAATCTACATTTTTCACCTTTTTATCGTAATAAGTTTTCTGAGTTTCTTGTGCTTGATGATTGTTTTCCCGGGCAAGAGTCCAAGATTGTGTTAAATAGCTTTTAAAATCTATTATGTAATTGTCTAGGTCGATCATATATCGAGAATTTTTGAAATTTAGGGCAGCGTCAATGGGGAGTCTAGGAATCCTTCCATAGAGGAGCTCAAAAGGGGAAATTTAGTACTTATTTGTTGTGTAGAGTTATAAGCGAAAGTAACATAGGGAAGGACGTCATCCCAATCCCGCTGATTATAGCTGACATGTACATGGAGAGCATATTTGCTAAAGTGTGATTAAATTTTTCTACTAGACCGTCGGTTTGGGGGTGGTAGGGTGTAGTATTAATTTTCTTAGTGTCACAAAAAGCGCATATTTCATGAACAAGATTGGACATATAGTTCGTTCCTTTATCAGAAAGTAATTGTTTTGGGGCTGAATGACGGCATAAAATACCTTCTACGAATTTTTGAGCAGTCGTTTTAGCAGTGCACTCAGAAATAGCGAAACATTCAACCCATTTTGTTAAGTAATCAGTGAAAACAATAATATATTTATTACCGTTATGAGTGAGAGGGAGGGGTCCGAGGATATCAGTTGCTACTCGATCAAAAGGACCTTCAACAGGCAGGGGGCAGAGAGCAGCCCGTGTTTTGTGAGTGGGTGATTTGCGGGTTGCGCATCCTAAGCATTCCATACAGTGTCTTTTTATGTCATTTATCATCCCTTCCCAAAAATATTTTTGACGGATACGCTGATAAGTTTTTCCAAAGCCAAAATGACCAGACAAAAGATCGTCATGATAGGATTCTAGTATCTCTTGACGTAGTGAGGCTGGAATGACGGTGGCATTTTCACCCCTGTTTTTGTTTAGCTGTCTAAATAAGCACTTATCTATCAGGCAGTAGAGTTTAGTTTTTGACAAAATTGAGTTCTGAAAAGTGGGGTCAATGGGTAGGATTCTATTTTCTAAATAGTCAATAATGGGCATCAGGTCAGCATCTTTTCGTTGTTCGCTTATAATTTGTGGATCTTCAGTGTAGATATTTGCCACAAAAAGTCGAGAAACAGCATCAGCATTCTTGTGCTTTTCTTGGGATTTATGGGTGAGAGTATAGTTAAATTGTTGTAAAGTGATGTGCCATCGTGCTAGCCTGCCAGTCAAATTGTTTTCTTTCTTAAAAAGTCCGAGAAGTGGGGCATGGTCGGTTTGGATGTGTACTTGGTGCCCAACTAAGTAAGGGTGGAAAGTTTTGACCGCCTAAATTACGGCAAGCGCTTCACACTCAGTTGTTGAATAGTTGCGTTCTGGTTTAGTTAGGGTTCTACTAATGTAAGCGATAGGGTGCTCTTTTCCATCAAACAACTGACTAAGAACAGCGCCAATTCCATAAGAAGATGCATCGGACTGCATGTAAAAATCTTGCTTAAAATCCGGAAGTTTTAAAATAGGAGCGGTTGTGAGAAGGGTTTTCAATTTTTGAAATGCTTCACTACATTCATCAGTCCATATAAAAGTCTTATTCTTTTGTAAAAGACTATTAAGTGGCGCAGCAATTTTGCTACAATCTTTAATAAAACGACGATAGTAAGAAACCAGTCCAAGAAATGATCTTAGTTGATCGACATTTTGGGGTATTTTAGCTTGTTCGACTGCATAAACCTTAGCTTTATTGGGTGCTAGTCCATTGGCTGTCAGTTCATGCCCCAAGAATTTGACTCCGTCCTTGCAAAAATCGCATTTTTCTAACCTCAATTTAAGTCCTGCTCATTTAAGTCGTTCAAAAACTAAGTTCAAATTTTGCATGTGGTCTTCGAAAGTCTCAGAGTAAATTAAAATATCATCAAGATAGACTAAGCAGATTTTCCATTGTAAACCTTGGAGAATAGTGTGCATGAGTCGTTGATAAGTGCTTGGTGCATTGCAGAGTCCAAAAGGTAGAACGTTAAATTCGTAAAGTCCTGAGAAAGTTATGGAAGCGGTTTTTTCTTTATCGGAGGGGTGGACAGGAATTTGCCAATAACCCCAGGCTTGGTCTAGGGTGGAGAAGTACTTAGCTTTCCCAATAGTGTCAAGTATGTCATCGATCCTAAGGAGGGGGTAGGTGTCTTTTTTAGTAATAGCATTCAGTTTTCTATAGTCTACGCAAAAACGATCAGAACCATCTTTTTTCTTGACCAAAACAATAGGGCTTGTCCAGGGCTAGTGGACGGGCTGATTACTACCCGACTCTAACATTTGATTTACATGAGTTACAATGTGAGATCTGTCGGCAAAAGGTACTATGTAGGGGTAACTCCGAACTGGGGCGTGGTTTTCAGTGTTAATACAATGGTTGATAAGTGAAGTTCTCCCCAGATCGTGCTCATGGTGTACAAAAATGGCATCATTTGACTGCAAAAACCTTGTTAAGATTAGCATTTACTGGGGCGTTAAACTAGTATTAAGCTTTAACTTTGTTTTGATCTCTTCATTTAGATTTTGTGTGTTGGTATATGGTGGGAGAGTGTCTAAAGTCATGACTTGCGGGGTGGCTTGTGTGGTACCTCCCGGAATACCAGGTGGGTTGCTTCTGATAAGCATAGCATGCCCTAGTGTAGAATTTTTGTAAAGTTTCACATCCTTAGTCAATGGATTAAGAATCTGAATAGGGATGTGGTTACACACTGCTTTACAGAGGCTGAGGTATAGAGTGACTCCGGTACGTTGGGAAAATGAGGCAAAAGGTTTAAAATTTATGTAGTCATTAGAATTATTTTCATTCACTAATTGTTCTGACGGATGACCAAGTATGTCCATTACTGAGCGGGCAGGTACCGTAATACTTTTACACATTTTGATTGTGACTTTTTGAGGCTCTTTGTTGTACACATTACACACAAAATTTATGGGTTCTCCACCAAGGGACAAAATTTTAGAGCCGAAATCGAAGAGGATAGTCTGATATTGGGCTAGAATGTCTATGCCAAGAATTAAGTCAAATGCGCCTTCTTCAATTACGTGGAAAGTAGTCTTTTTTTGTTATCCATTTGAAATAATTTCAAGATAAACAGTTCCAAGGATGGGTAAGTCATGACCGCCTAAACCCCGGATAATTCCATCAGCCGGCCATGTAGTGGTGGGACAGAGCCCTATTCGACACAAGGTTCGTTCAAAAATAACCAAAACAGTTGCTCCTGTATCTACAATTGCTCGTAGATGGTGTCCGTTTATATAAACATTTATTGTGGGAGAATGGCGAAAGTCATTATCTAAGTGAGTTACCAAAATAGTCTTTTTTGGAGTAATTCGTTGAATTTTTAAAAGTTTGGGGACCGGTTTCATTGCTTCAAGTGAGAACAGGTCTTTACTGAATCTACCTTCCTGCCAGGGCAATTTTACCTCATTAGTCACAAATGGGATAATATAGCCATTAATTCGCTATAGTATAGTTGCTTATGTTAAAAATCACATCAATAAGTAGGCTTAGTGCATCACATCCAAGTATGCAGTCAATATTATTTTGGATCATAGTTATTAAATCAGATATAATAAAGTTAATCGGAATGCAGTGGGCAGCTACGGTGACAGAAAGACACAGTTTTAAAGTGCATTTTCCTTGGTATCTATGCTAGTGATAAACTTCCAAGAAAAATACCATTCCGACCAGCCGCGCTTATTGCAAACATTGATCGTCATTATCAAAGTGGGCAACATTGGGTCACATTTTACTTTAACTTGAATGACAAAATCGACTATTTTGGTTTGTTGGGATTGGCTTTCTCTGTAGAACACTTTGTTTGATTCATGGAAAGAAATAGCAAAGCGTAAAATTGCAATAATATACGCTACCAAAGTTCATACAGTGCAACCTGTGGATTGTACTGCATTTTCTTCTTGTTCCATCAATGCCAAAACATTACTATGAAATCGATTTTTGAACATTCCACGCCAAATTTAATGCATAATGATAGTATTATATGTAACTTTATGCAAAATATTTATAATATATGCCCGAGTTCATGTTGTTTTAAACCTGATTTGCAACTTTGTATTCCTTACTGGAAAATGAAATTTATATAAAGCAGATATTTTACGAATTTATTCATTTATGAAAGTTTTCGCTTAGCAAATAGACATGTTAGAGCACGGTCAATTTTATATTACCTTACCTAGTAATACCAAAAAGGATAGTACAGCTTCTGATTTTAGGGTCACTTTGCCCAACAGAATAAGATTAGAAGGTGACTGGGAAGTTGGTTTTAGTAGAATTCATTTATCCTTATTCTTGGTATACGATTAAGCAAGGTAAAAATTATATAATGTTGCATGTGGAATCAAACTTTGAAAGAATTGATTTTACCGCTGGAAATTACAAAACAATAGAAAGTCTTGTTACTGCTATTAATACGGCCATTTTGAAGAGGTTGAAAGAAATAAAATTCGAAAATGCTGTGCAAATAGAGTATAATGATTTCAATAACCAAGTGATTTTTACCATAGATTCCTCAATTGTTGAAGGAGTATATGCAAATAAGCAATTGTCTGAAATTCTAGGGTTTGATCAACCAATATATAAATTGACATTGGACGCCAAACCTACTAGAGTATTCAGTAATAACAATACACTTGTTCAGACAAAGTATAAATTAAAATCAGACAAGAAACTTATTAAAGTACTTAGCACTAATGCGCCGGATATAAATAAGAATAATTTTGAGACAATGTACGTGTACAGTAACATTGTTGCAAATCAGATTGTTGGAAACGTAATGGCGCCACTTTTGCATACTATTGATGTGCAAGGAAAGTTTGGCAGTGTTATAAATAAAACATTTGATTCTCCACATTACATTTCAATCCTTAAAAAGGATATCGACAGAATTGAAATTAATATAAAGACAGATTTCGACGAATTTGTTTCATTCGAGTTTGGGAAAACGATAATAAAGCTCCATTTTAGAAAACGCTCTCATTACTTTAATATTTGAAAATGCATGTAGTTTACGTACCGTACCAGATAGTGCAAACGATTGGCTAGAATTTTATCAAAGTACTATAGCAACCAACCCCCAGTATCAGCTAGGAGGAGCTATTCGTGGTTTTAAAGCATATGCACCTTATCACAAAGGTGCAGGATTAGGCAGCTTTTTCAGAGGACTGTATAGAATAGCTTTACCATTCTTGAAAACAATTGGAAAAAACGTTTTAGTCAGTGGGTCCAAAATTGCTGCTGATGTAGCTAGTGGATGTAAATTAAAAGAAAGCGCAGCGGAGCATAGCAAAACTGGTGCTGCTCAAGCATTACGTGAAACCGCCGATCGTATTCAGTCTGGAAAAGGGATAGGTCGACATAAACGGAAAGCTCAGATTAAAATCCTTAAAAAGAGAAAGCGTTCTTGAAAACCATCATTTAAAAGAATAAAATTACTTAAATCAGTCGGTTCAGACATTTTTGCGGATTAATTATGAGTAAATTATTAGATGAAAATTCGCTCCCAAGCAGTAAGAGCGAACTAGATCTTTTCACTGTACCTACGACTCAAGTTGCTATTCGACGTTCATTTTGGTCCGAAGTTCAACTTCAAAATCCGTGCACAAATGATGGTCCTTATGAATTTTGTATTCCTCCTGATATGTATATGCTAGATTTATCAAAAAATTACATTTATTTTGTAATTCAAATCACCAAGCCCGATGGCTCATCATGCAAAATTACAACTGCAGCAGACGGAACACAAGTGGGCAATTTGGTGCTGCCTATTAATCTTATCGGAAAAACGTTTTTTAAACAAATCAAAATGTACCTCAATGGAAAGCTAATTTCTGATAGGTAAAAAATTAAAAAATTAAATTTAATCATTTTTAACTTTTTTTACATTTTTAGTGGCGACAGATATGCTTACCAATCTTTTTTGGAAACTGAGCTAAATTTTGGTAGAGATGCTAAGAAAACGCAATTACAAGCTGCAATGTACTACCCTGATATTGATGAAAATGAGCCAGTCAAAAATCCTGGTTTTAAAACTCGTATGAGTATTTTCAAAGATAGCGCATGGGTTGAATTAATGGCGCCAATTCATGCCAATTTGATGTCTCAGGAAAGATTTTTAATTAATCAGTGCAAATTACGCTTAGAATTATACAGAAACAGCAACAGCTTTTGCTTAATTGATCTTGACAACAATCCAAGACTCAATTACAAAATCGAAGTCAAGCAAATGTGTTTTTATATCAAAAAAGTGAAGTTGCAGATGCAGTTTCATTAGCTATTGAATCGATGCTACAAAACACCACTGTAAAATATCCAATACGTAGAACACAAATAACAAGTCTACATATAACGGAAAATTGACGTTTGACGCCTCTAAACTCACTTTTTTCCGGCGCTCTACCAAGGCATCTCGTTGTTGGTCTTGTTAACGCAGAAGCAGCTAGAGGGTCTTACAAAACATCACCTTTTCAATTTCATGATTTTGGCATTTCCAAAATTAAAATTACGAGTGGTACAGTAACACTACCTTCAACGCCGTACAAGTTAAATTTTGACAAAAATCAACAAATCCGATCATTTGTGCAGTTGTTTGATGGCTTAGGAATTTTGCAAGATGATAAAGGAAATATGATTAGTTTAAATCGCTTTAAAAATGGTTGTGCTTTTTTTGTTTTTGAATTGAGCGCGGATGGGGCAGACAATAACACATGGGAGCTAATAAGGGAAGGAACCACAAGCCTCAAAATTGTATTTCATAAGGCTTTGCCGGCGGGAGGGGTCGAAGGCATCATATATGGCGAGTTTGATAGTTTAGTAATGATTGACCATTCTAGACAAACATTTTTCGATTTTACAGTGTAAAGTTGCTTTTGTGTGCGCAAAATTTGTATTTTGTTGGTTAATGAGAAATTGAATAAAATGATTTTTTTGATATGACACAAAATGCACAAGGTACTTTTGTACAAAGAAAAGTAGGATTAATCAGTTGTTGCTAGGAAACGGTCACGTGATTTTTCATAAAATTTACTATTTATGCAAAGTTTTTCAAAATTATTCATTTGAAATAAACTTTAGAGAAAAGTGCAGTCGCTTCTTAATTTTGTTCCTCAACTATAAAATGGCTCATATTCCACGTTCGGACTTTAATTTGGGAGAGAATGTTTATTGCCTAGTTTCACATTGGAACCAAGCAGTAAGCATTGGATTTCGTGTTTGCAAAACTTTTGAACCAGACAATGGGCGTATTTACCCTACAAAACAAGGAATTAATTTAGCACTGCATCAGTACAAAAAATTGTTACCCTTTTCCGACAAAATTCTGGCATCATTACTTTTCAACACATTATTGGAAGATATTGATTTACTCCAAAATACAGTCGCTACCGTCAAAAAGAATGGTCCAAAAAATACTTTTGTTTTGAAAAATAAATCAAAAAATCAGAAAATTGCATTGACTACGATTCAATTTCAAAGCTGGCATATGCAACACACAATGATTTTGAAGGCGATAAAGAAAATTCAAGGTACGCGTAAATTATTTTTTAGTCTTTAAAATTCGCTCAAGTCATCCTATTATAGATTCTATTGATTCAATGACTGAAAAACCAAAAGCACAGGACAAAGCTTTGGAGCCAGAACCAAAAAAGCTATGCATCAATAAAACAGCAGGTAAAATATTTTTAGTTTTACCTATTGTGATAAGATTATATGCATTTTCAGTAATTTTAGTTGAAACTTCAAACAATGATTTGGCACAAGAAGGCTGCTGGTGGAATGATAATGAAACGCGTTTTCCGTTTTCTCAAGATATCTATTATGATTTCAGGAGATACAATTAGCAATACATATGCTTGAATACCTATATCATTCTAAAAATTAAGAATTGTCATATTTTTTCATTAAATATTACATGTACAATTTTTATATATTTTATGACATAATTCTGAATTAAAAAAAAACGCTAGTTTCAACTACATATGAGCATAGAGGGGTCTGCATTTTCTTGTAATTTCTAATTTAATGAATAGATCGTTTGGAAATTTTTTGGTTTTTTCGTGATAACTGCTCATTTATAGCCGAAACATTACAAAAAATTAAACACAATGCAAAACAAAAAAAGAAAAAACCATCAAACATTTTAAAACAAAAAGGCTTTTAGATATAAATGTATTTTATTACTTAGGTATGATGTCCGCATAATAATAAAAGCTGCACAACTGTCAAAAATAAAAAAATCACAAAAACTTAGAAAACTGCATTTTTAAACGTTTATAGCAATGGTTTGAACAGCTAATAATTTGATTTCAATAGTCTAGAAATTTTGCACGATACCTAAAATACACTATGTACATACATCCTTAACTTGATCAATTTGATTGACCTGTCGAATTTACTATCCTAAATATAATAGATACGTCACATGGGGGAGCTGCCTTTTATTAATAAATTAAATTTTTAGTTTTTATTAGGAAACACAGAAGACTGACTTTAGGCTTCCGGGTTACCCTGGTAAAAGGCCAGCTCCTCCCATGAGTAAGTTGAATCGTCATCATAAGTTTGGTTGGTTAAGTTCGACAAATCAATCAAATTGATTAAGTCAAAAATGTCATCCATTTTGGCACTTGCCCAAAATTGTTGAGCGTCCCAGGTCAAATCTGCAGCTAGACAAATTGTCGCCATTGTCAATGGAATGTTGTCATTAATGGCAAGATTCCAAACGTAGGCTTCTATACAGCCTTTTATATCAGACAAGGCTGATAAATCCTTTGTTGGCAAGTTAGCCAATATATATTGCTTGCCGAGAGGCGATATTATCCGCCATATGTTGTCTGTCAGCCTTCTTTTTGCCACATTCTCGTCTAAACGCTTATTTTCTTGCACGCGCGCACGCAGCTGCTCCACAAACTTAGACATGCCATCAAAAATTTGTTGATTCATTCTCTATAAAAAAGAAGTATTTTTGAAGCAAAAATTACACGTAAATATGTATGTATTTATTCAAAGATACAAATACATGCGTATGTAAGTACATATAGACTACCTTTTAAAATATGCAATCAGTTATTCCAAAAAAGCGAATTTGTATAATTATTAAACTTTGAAAATGTTCTATGTGGTCATTGACCACTTCTTTGCAATGCCACTTTGTCACTTTCACTCATCAAATTCCATTTGATTAATAATATTCCGCACTTCGTCAACAAATATTTCTATACTCATAATAAACTTGCTCCATTCTTAAAGTAAAAATTATAAAAAATTACAAGTATAACAAGGAACAAAATCAATGTTGCAAGTATTCGATGTAATTGGTTGAAGATGGACATTAGTATAAGAAACTTAATAAACACCTAAATTGAAAATATTCAAAAATATAAAAATATAATACATTTACTTATTTTCAAATTATAGGATAAAAGTCAGATTGCATGGAAGTTTAAAAAACGATAACTCATTTACTATAAAAAATTACTGAATAAGAATTTTAGAAGTAAAATTAATTAATAAGATTTTTCCATCATTAAATTAATCTTTTGCTGATTAATTTTGTTTTTTGAACTATGAATAAAATTATAAATTACAATAACTATAAATAACTAGAATTAGTATGGATGACTCACTGAGCGTCGATGAAAAATCATTTATATTAAGATATTTATCAAATGCCTGATAAGTAAAATGCGCTAGTATTAATTGCGACACTTGATTACTGATTAATTAAGCATATTACTAAAAAATGAGATTTTACGTAATTAATTGTCAAATATATATGATAGTCAATGTATTTCTTGCAAAAATAAATCAGATTTAAGAAGTAAAAAGTAACATTTATTATTTCATAATTAAATTAAGCTTGTACCATTCAAAGAAACAAATTGATGCTATCGAATAATGACAGAATTGATTGTGACAAAACAAATACTTTTCCACAAAAATATGTTCAAAACCCTCAAGTTTCACCAAAAAAGTAAGATCCAACAAACACGTGAAGTAAACTATGGTCGGACTACTACAGGATATATGACTAAACAGTGATTTACTTGTCTGTTTCTGTGATGAAATTATGTCTCCGCCTTCGATTGATCAGAAAATGACCGAAACTAATTATATTTGGTTCACGGTCAGTTGCAACAATTTTTAACAATGCATACATAATAATAAATATATTTGCATATAATTTAACTTTATTGTGTTTACGTATTGGTCATTATCTTCAATGACCTTTTCCGCAGAAACTTGGGTAATTTTATTTATTTACAGTCAACCTCTGCAATTCTAACAATGCTTATATGCATTTACATAATTTTATTCATTAATATTTATGCTTTCTCACTTCGTTGGATATGACTTTCAAATGACCGGGCGGAAAAAATAAAACGCCGGCTTAACCTTAATGACCGGGCAGGCGCATTTAACACACAGGCCATTATACCATGGCGGGCTCTATTTTAACGGATGGGCCAATTATAACGTCGCAGGCTCCGTTTAACGAGCAGGCACCATGGCGGGCTATATTTAACACATGGGCTCTACTCTACCAATGGAATACATAACGCCGGTGGACTGTAGCCAGGCGGGCAGGCCGGCCAAGAGTTCAATAACCGCTACGTACATGTAACATTACACACACATGCTATAGTAATGCGAGTCGAGCCGCAATGATGAAAGAAAGGGTATCTCTCAACACTGCGGCCTAAGGTGAGTTCCCTTACTACTAATGTCTACCGTACTTTGTGTAGATAGTGTATCTACACGGGTCGTTTACACCAACGACCAAAACGCACATTAGTGTGTTTAGTATGACCATCCGGTCTTTGAGTTCCATTTTGGCGATCCAGCCAGTTGTAGCGATCAGTTCGCAGTCGGATAGTTTCCGACAGTAAGACATGCGGAGGCAATCCTGCCACGCAGCGTCTATTGGTTGGACCTACTTCGCTATGTGTTGCGAGGGACACAGTAATGCGTTTATTTTGTGGAGCCCAAATAATTCCCCTTTTATTTCTTTACATTTAAAACATAGGCGACATGACCGTTATTCAAGTTGAGCATGTGCAGAGACCGGAAAAATCCATGCGCAAGTAGCGCACTTTTCGGTCAACAAATTATAATCCCTTTTTTCTTTCTTACTGTAATACCCCCTCAGCCATAATTAGTTCGGCTGGAGTGGCGTTAGTACAATTTCATTTTTCTGGCGTGTCTTCTTCGACTTTATGAGCGCCATAGTTTGTACATTTGTTTGGTGTATATAAAAGCTAGAAAACCAACTGCCTAGAGTTGCATTATAACGCAGGTAGTTTGGGAATTGGATCGGCCGGCCTCGACTTTCCTATTGCCGGATTATTTTGGGTAAAACCTTTTCGTTATATCATTTTCGTGCAAAATTCCATAAATCCTCTTTCAAACCAAAACCTATAAAAATTATTACATAATTTTTATAGATGATGACAGCCCGGACTAGAGCTCTTTGTTGTTGTGATTTAGGTACAGAGTGCTATTGGAACCAAAATTTATAAGTAGTTTCGCCATAGGTAATCTGGCGCGAAACCTTTTCAATTCTTTTTGCGAAAAATTATTCTTTTGGTCTAAAAAGGTCCAAGGACCTAGGGCAAATACCGGGGTTATCTAATTACTCCTGTGTTAGGATCTGCAGTCGGCATTTCCTTCCCATAATCTCCATAAGTACCGGACCTAGTAACGTCCGTGGAGATTTTAGGTAGTAAGTATTTAGGGTCATTTGGAAAAGTGCAGGTGAATTGCCGCAGTTTCCTATCCAGCGCTAGTTGTAGCAAAGGTACTTAGGTAAGCCCCAAAGGTACTTATTGGGGTTTGTTGCTTTGGTAGTTGTTGTGTGTTGGGTATCTTCCCCGACGGCGTGCTGTCGGTTTAGCTATCCGTACATACTTCAAGTACTTAATCAGCAAACTCGTTTGCGCGCGCTAAGACAACTCCAAGGTAACTAAAGCCCAAAAGTTACAGTGGAGGTCCCCCTTGAGGTTGCTCGCGACAACCGATCCGGTGTCTGTCATCATAATTAATAATACATATTTTTCTTACCCAAAAATATTTATTTTTGGCCATTCTAAATATGTGTATTAGTTTTATCATATTATTTGCGTGACGCACTACGCATTTAATTTGGGCATCTGTGGAAAAATTTTGTGGCTTCGAAACAAAGTTGCTGATTTAAGCACCTGTGGAAATAATTTTGTGTCTTCAGAGCAAAGTTGCTAATTTAAGCATTTGTGGAAAAAATTTTGTGGCTTCGTGGCAAAGTCGTTGGTATTTTTTCTCTATACCCAAATCGACTAAATCAATATATTTTTCGCCACGCATATAATTTTTCCTTCGCCTCTCTTTGTACTTGTTGCTATTTTGGCACACAGAGGTACGTTTTGAAAAACCCATACCTAGAGGGGTCCAATTCGGAAAAATTTTTTTCGGATTTAAAGATAGCAGATTTTTGGAGAAAAATTTTCTTTTACCTAACGTTCATATTTCAAACGTTCCATTTTTAAAATGGGTGGTAAGAAAATTCTTCGTACTCCTCCAGTTAAAAAGGTGCCGCCACAATCTCATCCTGCGCGCCAATTGCAAAATGATCAAACCAGTTCTGCGGCGAATGATAATAATGCATTACCCCCTTCGGCGAATAATACCTCTGTCATTCCTTCTGATAATGAATCCACTGCTGGCAGTATCCGTTCAGGAAGCGGAAATTCTGCCAATATACTTGCTGAAAATCGTTCTGACGTAACGATCGTTAATAATGATCATAACTTACGCGCGATTAATAACGATAATCAGCTGGAAAACAAAGCCGTTTTACCTGTTCGAACTTTCGATATGGAAAGTAACGCTTCTGAAAAGCAAAATGAGGACGAAACTCGTCCAAAT
Organism: Mermis nigrescens; assembly: GCA_036768485.1. Taxonomy (NCBI): domain Eukaryota; kingdom Metazoa; phylum Nematoda; class Enoplea; order Mermithida; family Mermithidae; genus Mermis; species Mermis nigrescens. Next base: position 236,206 of record JAVLUZ010000635.1, on the reverse strand, counting down.
TCGACAAATTCTGATCAAATACTTTTGGCTATTCTCGAGAATTTTCAAAAAATGAATGCCCAACAGGAAAAATTGAATTCTCAGCATGCGCAAGAAATGCGCCAAATTCGTGACGAAATTAATAACCTAAGGCTTACGGCTACGTTTTCTGGTCGCTCTGAGGCTAATCAGCCTTTGCAACCGCATAATAATGAGAACGTAATTAATTATGTACCTATCAAATTACCAAAACAGTGTGTCAAACAGCCGGTAAATAATGAAACCGAGTTCGATAATTCATCACCCATCATTTGGCCTTCTATAATTAATCCTAAGCCTAAGGTTATACTCGCGTCTGAAAGGACATTTGTGCCTATTATACCTATGAGTGAGCGCCCGTCTGTTGATTTTAGATCTTCGCGTATTCCTGAGCAGCATGCGCAAAACCCTATTTTTGTGGAAAATTTTTCTAATTCTGCGCATCCTTCGCAACAAGCGTTTAATCAGCAAAATGTTGAAAACGCGCCTAATCTTTCACAATTTTTGCAGCGGCCTTTAAATCAGCTAGCGCCTGAATTTGTGCCTAATGCTGTAAATAATATGCAACATCCTTCTTTAAATCCGCCGCCTTTGCATTATTTTCCTCCTAATGCTGAAAGCATGCCCATGCAGCACGCGTTGCATCTAAGGAGCGATAATTTTTCAGCGCAGGGTATTTTAGCAAATCCTAACGACGAATCCATGCCTATCAGGGACAATATAGTCGCGCCGCCAACCAGTAAGCGTCGCGTCACATTTTCAGATGAGGACACAAGCACATTCGCAGCCTGAATATTTGCATCGCCTGCGTCGCAGTAGCAGCTCACGTTGCAGTTACACTTTGCGTCGCTCACGCCATGACTCGGATTCCTCATCATCATCCTCTCATGACAAATCATCTGTTGCTGAAGCCATTAATTGTGGTCCATTTATACAGCAAATGCATATTGCAGTCGCTGCTAGGAAATCTTTTCAGGGTGAGAAAACGGATATTCGAAAATTTTTCAGTGAATTTGAAAGATTGGCAAAAATATACAAAATTGATAAAAAAGATCGAGCTGAATTTGTCTCATCATTTTTCGACGATTATGCATTAAATTTGTATGAAGCGTTGCCTCAAGAAGTGCGTAATTCTTATACTAAGACTAAGTACGCTATGATCGCAGAATTTCGCCCACTCGATCACGATACGTTATATGACCACTTTCTTGACCGTAAGCAACAGCCCAATGAGTCTGTCCAAGCTTACTATCTCGCGCTTCACAAACAATTAAGGCGCGCTAGACCTCATATCGAAACCGACTCCGAGCAGTTCAATGAAATGCTTCGACATCAATTAAAGCGCGGTATGCTACCTGAAATTTCAACTGCAGCTTATCAACGTGCGCCTGAAGCTGAGCTGCATGAGTTTTTGCACAATGCTAAATGCGCAGAATATGCGAATCGCCAACTTGAAGCGAAAAAAGCGCCAACACCTTATGTTTCAACAACCGCTACTCCTACAGGAGGTGCGTTTCCTAAAGAATCTGTATGTTCTACGAATAATGTTGATTCTGATCAGTCGCGCAATAAAACATATAATCGCTCAAATCGCCCCGAAAATGATGAGAATATATTGCAAAAATATTGCACATACTGTAAAAGAAATGGTCACATGCAAGAACAGTGTTTCCAACGGCAAAAGCAGCGCAAATTAGATGAAAATGCACAGCAAGCAAGAATTCGATCCTGCTGTGCGTCAACGTAGTCAGTCACGTTCTTGGAATAATCGCAATTGCTCATCCTCGCGCTCAAATTATAATAATCGTCCACAATCTAAGCCTAGATATCGCGATCAAAGTCAAAATCACCAACCTATGTTCCAAAGTTCTGACGCACGTTTTGATTCTAGATGCTCGCGTCCAATTTTTAGGCAAAACTATAACGACTATGCGCCGAATTATTGCCAAAACTATCAGAATCAGCCTTATGATAATCGTCATTCAATCTTATGATCATCGTCAATATAATCCTTATGTGACTTATCCGCCAGAACAACGTAACACCTATTATAATTCCAATTATCGTTCTGTGCCGCGCAATTATCCTCCTAATGTCACATATGTAGCGGATTACCAGCCCGCCGGAGATTATCCCCCACCGCAACCGCCCTACTTGCCTAAAAAAGACGCAAATACGGTTACTTCTCATCAATCTGAAGCAAATAAGCGGGAAGAAAATTTTGCATCCCAAGCATTTTTGGAAGAATATGATAGATTGCAGCAAAGATTAGCAGTTTATGAAAAAATGGCGTCATCCCCCACCTTAAATCAGGATTCGCAAATTCCGATAGTTAGTCATGCAGGTACAAATTTACCCACCATTTTGGCTGAAATTCATGGTGTAAAAATCCCGGCACTAATTGATACAGGCTCGCAAGTCACAATGATGACTACTGCAGCATTTTTAAGACTTGGTTTCAGGTTACCTCCGAAACAAACGTCTAAAGTAGTGCACGGTGTAGGTGACACAACAGTAGCTGTTTGCTTTAATTTTAATATGACTATAACTATCGCAGATCATTCTATACCTATGTTAGTGTCTATTATCGATAAATTACCAGAAGACATGCTTCTCGGTTTTGATTTTTGCTGTTCCGCTTTGCTTTGGGTAAATCCCATTGAACATTGCGCGTTCATAAACGGTATAAAATTAAATCTCTTATCACTGAGTGAAAAATTGCAGTTTCGTACCAATCCAAATGCTAAAATCGCATGTCCTATCTGTGTGCATGTTTCAATTTCAGAGCCAATCACAATTTTGCCACGCCACAAATTAATAACACCTGCTTATATCAGTCATGGTTCCTACGATGCCTGATATTGCACTTTTTGAGCCTGATCCAGAGTTCATGCGCAAAAGTTCACTCTTTGTCGCCTCTGCAATTGTCGACACTTCACTTCCTGTTTTTCCTCTGCGATTATGTAACATCTCAAAATCGCCTGTTCAAGTCGACACTGGAGAATTAATTGGATTGCTAACGTCTGATGTTGATGTCGTATCTCATGTTTCTGTTTCAGACGATCGCTCACCCGAACTTTTTTCTTCAATAAATAAGGCTTTACAGGGCTGCATCGTTAATTCTAAGGAACAACAGCAAATTTGTGATCTTTGTCAAAAATATAATTCGATATTTGCATTAAAAGGCGAACCACTCGGTTGCACTCCGCTTGTTAAGCATCATATCGACACAGGGGATAGTCCCCCTGTTGTAGGCAAAACCTATTGTGTTGAACATGCGCGCAGACAAGCCATGCAAAGAATAATCAATGAAATGATCGCGGAAAAAGTCATCAGACCAACAACAAGTCCCTGGGCCAGTCCTTTGTTTTTAATTGGGAAAAAAGACGGTTCCCTCCGCCCAGTTGTGGATTATCGCCGATTGAATGATGTGACAAAAACCCAAATTTACCCCCTACCTCAAATTGATGATTATTTTGATGCCCTTGGGTCTGCAGCTTACTTTAGTACGCTAGACTTAAAATCTGGGCATTGGCAGATCCCCCTTGATGAAAAATCGCGTGAAAAAACCGCTTTTATCTGTCCTGTAGGTCACTACAAATTCAAAGTGTTACCTTTTGGTTTAAAAAATGCCCCTGCAGATTTTCAGCGCCTTATGGAGCTCGTTCTTGCTTGTTTAAATTGGAGAACCTGCCTCGTATATATCGACGATATCATTGTGTTTTTGCGCACATTTTCAGAGCATCTTAAAGATCTAGAAGATATTTTTTGCGCGCTACAAAACGCAAATTTAAGGGTTAAACCAGAAAAATGTCATCTAGCTTATGCAGAAGTTCAATTTTTGGGCCATTGCATAAGTTCACTAGGTATTGCTCCTGACTTATCTAAAATTGCAGATTTGATCAATTTTCCAGTTCCAAAAACGGTGAAAGCTTTGCAAAAATTTCTTGGTCTCATACAATGGTTCAAAAAATTTGTGAAAGATCTCACAAAAATCGCAAAACCTTTTTTTCGATTATTAAGGAAAGACACGGAATTGCTTTTGACTGAAGAACATCAAAAAGCTTTTCAAACATTAAAAGATGCTTTCAAGTCTCCGCCAATTTTGCAGTTGCCCAAGTTCGAAAATGACCATCAATTCATTCTGACAACCGACGCAATTACACGCTAGGTGCAATTCTTATGCAGAAACATCTTCCATCTAACAGTCGCTTCATCCTTGGTTATGCTAGCCTTGTTTTAAACTCGGCCAAATGCAACTATGCCACTTCTGAGAAGGAGGCTTTAGCAGTTGTATGGGCAATTAAGCATTATAGGCATTATCTCTATGGCAAAAAATTCATCGTAGAAACAGATCATCAAGCGCTTACCTGGCTCGTAAATGTAAAAGATCCTTCCAGTCGTCTAAGACAATGGGGTCTAAAATTACAAGAATACGAGTATGAGGTTGTATATGTACCAGGCGCGTATAACTGCGCCGCGGATTTACTATCATGTCATCCCAAGTACAATCGCAACAAACAACGTTATAAACTCGAACGTAAACCCGTTGCTAACGTCGCTAACCTCAAATCTGAAGCATCTGAATCTGACGACAAAAACGAACCACCCAATATAAGACAGCCAACAATTGCGCCAAAACAGCAAACTGCGAAAAAAGATCATCTGCCAATTTTCTACAAACGAAATCATGCTTTCTGATGCCAAAAAAGTAGAAATTCTGTCGCCTGCTAAGCTTCTTGCCGAACAACGTCAAGATGAAGAGTTAAGTAAAATTTGTGAATTGCTCAATGACCTGATGACACGTAAATATCGCGACAAATTTTTCATGCTCAATAATATTTTATATTGCAGATTTCAGCCTAAGCGTGCAGCTAACATAATTCATCAGCTTGTAATTCCTAAATCCCTGCGTCGCTTCATCCTAACTGAATTTCATGATTCCATCTTTGGAGCCCATTTTTCCACGCAAAAAATTTTACCTGCTATTCAGCTCCATTACTGGTGGCCTAGAATGGAGAATGATGTGCTTGCATGGTGTAAGAACTGTGAGGTGTGTTTGCAGCGTAAGGTAGCGAATAATCCCACCGCCATACCTCTGCAACCCATCAAAGTTTCAGCACCTTTTGAGCTAATTGCGTGTGATTGTCTGCATATTCCACAATTGACGTCTGGAAACAATCAAATCGTTGTCTTCATGGACTATTTTACTAAGTACGTTGAAGCGTTTGCAGTGTCTGATATAAAAGCAGTCACCATCGCAAACCTACTATTGTGTGAAGTAATTCCTAAACATGGCGTTCCAAAACGATTTTTGACTGATCAAGGTACAAATTTTACATCAACCCTCGTTTTGGAAATTTGCAAATTGTTAAACGTTCGAAAAGTTTTCACAACCCCTTACCACCCCCAGTGCGATGGGTTGGTTGAACGGTATAATCAAACTCTTATTGATGGACTTTCCAAACTAAGCGCGAGAAATCAGTACGATTGGGAACAATTTCTTGCCTTTTGCTTTATTTGCATATCGCGCAACACCGCAGTCATCTACGAATATATCGCCATTTGAGATGCTGTACGGTCGTGAACCTTTGTTTCCACTCAATATACAGCTATTAAGTGATCTCACGTTAAATCCTAAATTGCCTAACGTCGCTGAAAAATATCTTGCCGACTTAAAGACCACACTTCTTAATTTGCATGATATTGCTAGCAAAAATCTTGCTAAAGCGCGTCACCATCAGAAAAAGCAGTATGACAAAACAGCACGCAAAAGTAATTTTGCAGTTGACAACATCATATATCTCAACAATGAAGCAGTGATTCAACCTGAAATTGGAAAACTCTCGCCTAAACAATTAGGTCCATATCGCATCAAATCTTTGCCAACACCTGAAACGGCTCGCATCATTTATCTGCATAATCCTTTAATCAAACATTTAGTGCATCGTAATCGCCTTTTACCCGCCCCTAAGTTGCCCTATTCCGATCTCATTGCCAAAAAATATGCATATGTACCAGGTGATTTTGTTTTAGTTAAGCTACCGCGTCAACCTGTGTGTCCGGCAGTAGTGATAAGTTTTTCGGAATTAGAGGGCCGGAAAAGGAATTTAAGGGAGTGTGCACCTGTTTGTTTATTAATTGGATCTAAATCAATGCATGCTGTGCCACTAACTAACGTTTCACCTTTTGCTGAACCGTGGTTGACAAATGTCCCCCCAGCAAAAAGGACTTTGTGGACAAAAATTATCCAAAATTACTCTTTGACGGATGAGAACCGAAAAATGCCAACAAATTCTGAGCAGTGTTAAAAGATGCTACTGGTGTAAAGCAGTATCGCATTTACATAAGTCTGCACCTCAGTTTGTGGTATATACTAATAATACTTTTGTTGAAAATTTTTTTTCTCTTTCTTTTTTTTCCTACCGCCGCAACTAAAATTAGTGCTGGAAAGCAAAAGCTGAAGCCACTTGCTTTATTTTTTTCTTTGATATGGACTATGATCCATTGCAGTACGCAACGCGTTTGCAAGCAATGTTTTTGCAAATTTATAAGCAAATTCGTCACATGATGTTAGCTGCATCTTGCGGTTCATCATACATACAAAGCCTAGGCATTGACTAAATGGCAAATGTTGTAGTCTTCAAGGCAATTGCATTCTAAACCCGGAAACTCTTTTTCTTGTTTCAGGCATTCTCAAAGGTTAAAGCCGGGAACTGACGTCACATTTGGCTGCAGTCAAACGGCCGCAACAGCGTTACGTGCCGTGCTAAATGCCGCCACAATTGCCACCATGATTGAGCAATGGTTTTGTAGGTTTTCGCCGGTTGCCCACACAACCGCGCGTCACTATCACGCATTGGCCAGGCTCTTTAGCCGTGGCTTCTGATATCCAACATGAGGATCAGATGATGTATATGGAACGCCTTTGATCCTATCATGAAGTTATTCTTTTCTTTTTAGGGCTATTCGACAAGAGCGGAACAAATACAAGCATGCCCAATGAGCATATAAGTGCCAAGCCAGAAACAAAAAGAATGTCGCAAGAGGCAAACAATGATATATTGCCAGCTGGCGTTGTTATTGAAGCCATCAAATTTGCAGCCCGGACCCCCTTTTCTTTTTGTTGTTTCAGATAGAATCTACCTCAAGTGCCGGCAACATCAATGCTGCACAAACAACCAAAGCAACAAAGGTTTTGGGCGTGTCCCGTCACCAACGCATTGGTTGCCGCGGTCCACCATTGACATCGTCCGTCAGCAGCAGCAGCAGCCATTCATTGCCGCGGTCCAGCAGTTGTTGAAGCCGCACTCAACATCAATTGTGTTCACCACCACGTTCTATTGAAAGTTTTGGAGGATTTGGCCGCTTTCATTCGTTGCCGCGTTCTATCCAAAATGATTTCCGTCATCCGACTACGCTTTCTAGCCAACAACTAATTTACTACGGGTTTGAGCCGCCGTCATCTCATTCTATTTTGTTTGATCAACATCGCCAACTGCGCAAACATAACTGCGCATCAATTTATCCAGCAGCGATCGCCCGTCGTCGCGTCAGCAATACAAACTCTAGCAACTCTTTGCAGCGCCGTTTGATTCGTTTGTCGCGTTTCTTTGAACCAACAAAGCCCAATTTTAAACGCCACAACTAGCCACGTTTGGCTCTCTCTATATTTGGACTCTGCAATTGATGCCTGCCGGCCAGCAGTTTTACCGTTTGTTGCCTCAATGTCATTTTTTCGTGCCTTGTTGTAAAATTTTTTGTCTTGCCAATATTTTACTCATATTATTCCAACATTCTTTGTGTCTTAATCTTGTCATTTTATCTTGTTGTTTTAATCTCGTTGAATTTTTGCCTTGCTCAGAGCAAGTTTTTGGTCTTATCTTATCTTAATTTTACCTAAAATCTACTCAATTTTTCTTTCTTTCAAATTTATTTTTCCGATCTCTGCACTACTTGACAGATGCTCAGTCATAGATTCAGCCACCATACTTTTCAATTCAAACTTCTTTCTCCCATCCACACCGGCCCGAGCAACAAAATTTCAATAATTTTCTCAAAATTTTTCATTTGTTGGGTCCCCAACAATTTTGTCATATTTTTGGACAATTTTGTTTCTATCTTGAAAAATTCGGCTCGTGATCCAAATTTTTTCCCAGTGAGGGAGGAGTGTAGATAGTGTATCTACACGGGTCGTTTGCAATAACGACCAAAACGCACATTAGTGTGTTTAGTATGACCATCCGGTCTTTGAGTCCCATTTTGGCGATCCAGCCAGTTGTAGCAATCAGTTTGCAGTCAGATAGTTTCCGACAGTAAGACGTGCGGAGGCAATCCTGCCATGCAGCATCTATTGGTTGGACCTACTTTGCTATGTGTTGCGAGGGAAACACTAATGCGTTCATTTTGTGGAGTTCAAATAATTCCCCTTTTATTTCTTTACATTTAAGACAAAAGCGACATGACCATTATTCAAGTTGAGCATGTGTAGAGACCAGAAAAATCCATGAGCAAGTAGCGCACTTTTTGGTCAACAAATTATAATCCCTTTTTCTTTCTTACTGTAATACCCCCTCAGCCATAATTAGTTCGGCTTGAGTGGCGTTTGTATGATTTCACTTTTCTGGCGTGTCTTCTTCGACTTTATGAGCGCCAGAGTTTGTACATTTGTTTGGTGTATATAAAGCTAGAAAACCGACTGCCTAGAGTTGCATTATAACGCAGGTAGTTCGGGAATTGGATCGGCCAGCCTCGACTTTCCTATCGCCGGATTATTTTGGGTAAAACCTTTTCGTTATATCATTTTGTGCAAAATTCATAAATCCTCTTTCAAACCAAAAACCTATAAAAATTATTACATAATTTTAATAGATGATGACAGCCCGGGCTAGAGCTCTTTGTTGTTGTGATTTAGGTACAGAGTGCTATTGGAACCAAAATTCATAAGTAGTTTCGCCATAGGTAATCTGGTGCGAAACCTTTTCAATCCTTTTCACGAAAATATTCTTTTGGTCTAAAAAGGTCCAAGGACCTAGGGCAAATACCGTGGTTATCTATTTACTCCTGTGTTAGGAACCATGGTCGGATTTCCCTTCCCATAATTTCCATAGGTACCGGACCTACAACGTCCGTGGAGATTTTAGGTAGTAAGTATTTAGGGTCATTTGGAAAAGTGCAGGTGAATTGCCGCAGTTTCCTATCCAGCGCTTATTGTAGCAAAGGTACTTAGGTAAGCCCCGAAGGTACTTATTGGGGTTTGTTGCTTTGGTAGTTGTTGTGTGTTGGGTATCTTTCCCGACGGCATGCTGTCGGTTTAGCTATCCGTACATCCTTCAAGTACTTAATCAGCAAACTTGTTTGCGCGCGCTAAGACAACTCCAAGGTAACAAAACGCCCCAAAAGTTACATTTGCATGTTTGCTTGTTGTGTGTGATATTGATTAGTATACTGATTGTGATTACGATTAGGACAAAATCTACTTGAATGCCCTGTTTGGTTACATTGAAAACAACAAATGCTGGTATTAGGTGAACTTGTAGGCTTAATTCTGCAATTTTCAGATTTATGCCCCGTATGAGAACAATATCTGCATTTTATTCTGCACTCTACCATGTTATGATTTGTGCGATTGCACACTTTACAAAATTTTTGCTTTCTATTAACAAAATTCAGTCTCTGTCTCACGTATGTTGTGTTTTGGAAATCCTTAGATTTTGGCTGTTGCAAAGCAACAAGAGCCGTTGGACTACGTGAGTCACTTTTTGACTGATTATTCAGTGTTATGTTAATCAAAAGCTCAAGCTGTATGACATTTTTTCCATTACATTTTCGAAATTATGCAAAAAGCTTTGCTGTGATTGTACATTCAAAAACAGTTCTGCTTTTTTCTGTGAAGTTGCCTATAATTCATCACGGACAAGATCAGATTCAGCGTACGTCGCTGCTTTTAATGCCTCATTTGCTGTTGCAAATTCTCTACATTTTATTGCATCCCAAGTATCACTCAAAATTCCACGCAGAAAAATTAGTTTTACGATACCATCTTGTGCATTTAAATTCGGATATGCTTGCTTTGCTATGCGATTTAATTCAATTGAATACTGGCTAGCTGTTTCAGTGCGTTTTTGCTTATGATCTATTAGTATCTGCTGCTGAACATTGCTGTCTCTATTAGCTAGAATGCCAACTGTAATGCTGCTTTATATGTCTGAAAAGTGCGAGGAACATTTACACTATGCTTAGCGTTTTCAAGAGCTGCTAGCACTTGACCGGCCAAAAACGATTCTAAATTTGCTCATCTCATTTCATTGTCTGTAACTTTAATGCCTTGTAATGTGACGTAAGTTTCGAATTTTTCAATCTGTTCTTCGAAATCTTTGCTATACTACCCAAAAACACTTTAGGTGGACAAACTACACCTAATCCTTGATTATTACGTACTGAAGCTAAACGTAAATCATCGATAGCTACAGTGTTTACATCTTGCATGTTTCTAAAATGATTTTGAATCGATGTGCCTATAGTATCATTAATAATGCGTTCTAAATTATCTGCAGTCGGCATTTTTTGTAAAATTTTATTACGTGCGTTTTCTTTAATTTGTGAAAATTCTTCTGAAAGACTCAAACAACGATGTTTTGACTTTTTACATGTACTTCTACGATCCACTTTTTTATACTCTCTAAATATATATATATCAAATGTGTCTCATATATGTATGTAAGACATATGCGCCTAATGCTTACTATCGTGAATGTGAAGACAAATAATAATCAAACACATTTAATTCAGCCGAACAAACAAAAAATAAAATTTGGCGCGCTCGCCAAGATACAACGGGGTCCTTGTTCCAAATTCAAAATTGAGCTAAACTATTCTCAACTTTTTGAAATCAGGTTTGACCTATGTATATATGCAAATCCAAGTCCCGTGCAATTTTCTATTTAACAAGGTATAAAACAAATGTAACCAGACAATACGTAATAAAGTACTCCCAAAAAACAAACCGTCCGTTTGATGGTTGAACCGAAAAGAGACTGCTTCCCTCGAAAAATGAATTCGGTCTCACCAAAAAAATCATCTATCATATTTGGCTCTTCCTGCCGCTCTGGATTTGGTCCATCCCACTGTTCTCCATTCCATCGAATCCGAGAATTTTACTGTATGTTGAGTTACTGTTGTGTGCAAATTACATAAAGTTTACTGTATCTGTAGATTCTTTAATGTCATGTGTGCAGGTGCCCTATTGTCTTACATAATGCGCTACCATGTTGCATGCTCTACTTAGATAGGCAAGTCTACTGTACCTATTAATTCACATGTATGAGTCTCTACTATTTTTGTGCTAGGACTACGAAAATGTAAGAGCTAGGAACAATACAGACAGTATGAATATTCTGTGCAATTACGAATGCCTGTTTTCACAAATTAGGAAAATATGTGCTACAAAATTACGAATGCCTGCTTTTACTAATTTGGAAAATACGTGCAGAAAAATAACCATATTCACAGTTTTGCATGCGCAGAAGCGCTGCTACCTATCACAGTATGTTTATGACTTAAAGACTAAACGCGTTATTTGTCAATATCTTTCCATTTGCTTTTAATGTATTTTCAGTTGAATCACTGGCCTCTCCAGAACTGAACAATTTGGTTGCAAGCCCTACTGCAAATAAAGATTGGCTTCTTTAAATGATAGAGCAGTGAAGGATATTCATATTTGATCCTTAAATTGATTTACCTACTGGTATAATTAGTCATTTTCTCCGTAATTTTAGTAATAGCAGTTATAGTTAGTCTGTTTCATATAACTTCTTGCATAAATTTTATGAATTTATCATCAACAGTGCTCGCCCACTTCATTTGGTTAGAGTTTTAGCAAATAAATAGCATTGAACAAGGAATAATATTCCACTTAGAGCAAATTATTGCCAGGAAATATATTCTGTTTCACTCTATGTGTAAGCTTGAGCTCTCTAAATACCAATCGTTAATTAGTTTGAACCTAAAATTCTCTGTGATTATCCTGAATTGATCCTTATTCACCCAGCTCGATGTCAGTTTAAGTTGTCTGAAATTCTTTGAAAAACCGTAAGACTTTTTGGAACAAACTACATTTAAGTACATACATAAAACCTACCTATCTACCTAAATACATACTTACCATGTTTAGCATTAAGCCTTACAATAAATAGCTATAATTACATAAAAAGGTAAATAAATACTTTACCTAGCCTGCTATCATTTCAAACAATGTGACGTTGCATAATTCCAATCAAAAAATTGATTTTCTTATTATTATTACTGTAGCACTAGAATTTTCCCTGCTCGGCGAAATCAGGTAGCTAATTTTATCATAAGTCGCCATTTGAACGATAAAGAATTAGGTGATACAGTAATAAGTTTGTCGAGCAAATTTCATGCGCTAAGTCAAAACAAGACTAGATTATAGATATTTATGTACATTGATGTTTCTACTGATTACAAATAAGAAACTTGGCATAACAATTGCCATACACTCTAGGATACGATACAAAATTAATCATTAATCAGCAATACATGTACCTATGTGTACATATATACCTACATAATGTTATGCACTCTAGGTTCAATACGATATTGATCATATAAGTCAGCAACTAGAACCCGGATTTTTAAGTTAAAAATATCATTCTATGTAAAAATTATGTGGAAAGGACATTTGACATGGAAGCTTATTATAAATTTTTCACAAGTAAAAAATATCGTTATAGCATGCTCATCAATGTGAAAAATGTTAAATCAACAGCTATAAACTTTCTCAGATTAAGTGAAATTACGTGGAAAATGTCAAATTAAGTGGAATTACGCAGAAAAAACTTATCCTACACGTTTAAAATTTACTTTTTCCAAAAACGTTTCACATTGAATAGATTATAAATCAATCTTTAAAAAAAGTTACGCGGATCCACTTAAAAATCCAGGTTCAATACCACCTATAAGCTAGGCACTATATCTACTATTTCATTTGTCTGAGAGCTTTCTATATATCATATTCGACGCTTTAAACTCGCTCCATCTACTGCAAGCAATAAAAGTTAAAAAATATTAAAAGAACTATTATTGTGAATTATATTACCAAATTATTCATATTTTAAAAAATTACCAGTATTCTGAATAATTCGTCCTAAAAAAGCACAATTTAGACAATTATTAAATACTAAAACTGCATAATACAATATTATCTTACTAATGCCTTTGTAGCTGTCATCTATAAATATAAAATACATAATTGTTTTTTAATGTGAACAAATTTTTAAAAAGCTTACCAATATGGTTATAACCTCTTGCTGTAAAAAATAAATATACATACCTACAACTTATTTATTTCACATAAATTTAAAATACTCACGATTTTTTCGTATGAAGCCAACTGCAAAATAAAATTTTATTGATTTAACCGCATTTCAAGTAAATAGTAATATTAAGACTTACCAAACGAACTAAATCGTCACAGGACATATTTGCAAATTTTTATCTCTATCAAAACCAATAGAATAATTAGTTACAAGTAATTTTCATAGATTAGGTAAAAAATGATTTTGAAACTTACCAAATGCATTAAATCATCAATTGACATTTTTAATTGCTATCAAAATCAAACAATAATTAGCTTAAAAATTTATTTACATTCATAACAATAAGTACTGGTTCCTCGCTGCCGCCTTCCGCTTCATCATCGCTGCCCTCCGCTTCACCATTGCCGCCCTCCATTCCACAGCCACCGCCTTCTACTTCACCATCACTGCCCTCCGTTCCACCACCGCCGCCTTCCGCTTCACCATCACCGCCCTCTGTTCCACCACCGCCGCCTTCCGCTTCACCATTGCCGCCTTCTGCTTCACTCATGCTCCTTCAAGCAATGATTAGAGTGAAGCGGCGTTCCCCCTAAAATTTGATACATTTCTAATTGATTTAAAATTGCTTAAAAACGTACTTACATACTAATTCGAGCTCTAATATGAATCTTATTCACAATGCTTAACTATTTTAACAATTATAGTCTGTTTCACATAACTTTGTGCATAAATTTTAAAACTATCACCAACAATAAGCTGGCAGATTGCGAAGCATTGATCCTAATGTATAATTATTGTAACCCTTTGCTTAATATCAATGAAAATTCTTAAAATTTATGCAAAAGGTTATGTGAAACAGAGTATAAAAAGATATATTATTCTTATGTTCTCATCAGGCATAATTTTTCTTCCATTACAATATTTCCGAGGCTAATTTCACCGATGGAGCTTTCAAGCGACTCTGAACCTTAGAAGTAAAGAAACTTTCATCATCATTGATTAGTAAACAAATTATTTGAAAATTATAACATCTAAGACACAAACTTCGCATCTTTTTTTTACTACATTGTGCTGAGAAAACATGATTCATACAAAAATATGCAATTATTTTACCAAACTTTTTAACATTTAGCTGTCTCAATGTTTCTTAATCTACAGTTTAAATAAATAAGATTTCTAATTTTATCCTGCTTTACTTATAAATGTAAAGGCTAAATATCAATCAAAATCAATAAAAATAATTATGTTAGATCTGCTCAATTTTAAAATTAATTTGTATTCAATCACAATTATTATTTTCTAAAAACAAAAGATCAATCTTCTTAAAATAAAAAACTTTCATTACACAATTGCGTGCATTATAATAATCAACAATTATTTTTTTCTCACCGAAGAAAGGGTTGAATGTTCGAGACATGGGCGATTCTAAAATAAAAAAGCTTTTGTTACCCAACTTGCTTAAAAGAATAGACAACAAATATTTTTCTTACCCTATATTTAACCAGTTTTTTACACATACCCGTTTTTCGAATATACCTGCGTTTATATAAAAGTTATAGCAAATATTCACTTTTCTTTGTAAATACAAAACTGGCTCCCAAAAAACCTTTATCTCTTTACATATTTACATTCAAGAATTTTGCTCTTGTTAACAAATGCTAAACTAAGCAGTGTACTTCAGATTTTTATAATGTCAAAATGCCACTATTTAGAAAAACTTATTTGCTTAACGGGAATAGAAACATAAAAAATATAAATACGTTTAGCTAATATTTTACAATTTCGAATTGTCTCTAATCTATAACAATAAGAACTTGTTTGCTCAACAAAAGGAAAATTTAACTTGAATATCAAGGTAAACAAAGGAGTTATAAAAAACATTTGTTAACTTCTATAGAACAGGCACATTGATGCCACAAAATTAATATACCACACTCTTCTGTATCATAAAATAAATCGTACCTCAAACAACTTATTTTTGCACATATTTAATCAACTCCCCAAAGAATACCTACTAAATTAATCATGCCCTATCCGAATGATCACCAAACGAGATGATTTGCTGAGCATATGCACATATAACCTTAAGAAGGGTCTCTCAAAACAGATAGCAAAAATTCAGTGCATTTCCTGTTTCTCTTTGATTGACCATTAAATGACCAGTTGAATGGATGACAACTAGATGACCTTGTTTAATGACCGCATATTGTTTACACTACCACCAATCATATCATTATCGTACATATGTAACACTCTGGGTTGCCTTGCCACCCACGCATATTGCCCTTAAGTGCAAATGCGTGGGTGGCCATCCAGAGTGCCAGTGTGTACTACTCTTTTTTATCATGATTTTTCAAAATTTTGTACTTACTAATGGCACTTTTTGACATTCTTGGCGCGCTTTGCGTCAGTACAGTAATTTATCGATTTTTGAGAAAATTTTTGAAAAATAACTTTTTTGGATCATAAGTAATGTTGTCTCTCAAAAGACAAAACCTTAAGTATAATGGACAAATTTTTTTTGACATTGTCGGAGAGTTTTAAGAAAAATTTCGGTTCTGCTTCTCCTGTCAGGAAATTTTTTATCCGCTACTGGATGTAGTGTCAGATTTTTGAGGTATGCACATAAAAATGGCTTACTAATGTACTGTGTTAGGAAAGCTCAATTTTAATTTTAGCTAAAAAAATACAAAGTCATCAAGAGTCTGTTAAATGAATAAATAAAATAGGACGGACGTAATACGGCAAAGACAGAGTCCGACTGAACCTTCACACGGCAAAAGGAATATGTACAAAGACGCGCTTGAAGCGTAAATTTTATTGATTCTTTGAATGACTTGATTCTTTTGTTTTTTGATCGATTTTTTGCTTTTTATGTTGCTGACAGTATAAACGTTGTAAAAAGGACCATCTTGACGGATGTTGCACTTGCGTTGTATTCAAAGACCATTTTATTTATTTTACTTTGCAGATGATCAGACCTACAGTTCACTCGTAATTCATGCCCGCATTGCAATCAATAGCAAACAAAAACGGTCTACTTTCTTATTTTTGGCTATTCAATGCCTTTTTCACTGTGGTACGTACTTGAAGCGTCTGATGAAATGTATGTACATACATAGAAAGAACCAGCATAAAAATTATAGACTTGTGGCCTACTAATCTAAACAATATGACAATGCGTTGCCAGGCCAGAGTATATTTGTTTGAAATTACTGAAAATAGCATTCTGGGGGGTATTTCAACTTCTGGGGGTGGCAGGCAACCCCCACGCTGTATGTGTGATTGTCTCGGCTTTACTGTACAAGAAATTAAAGTTGTTTCGAAGTAAGACTATTCCAATAGTCTTCATTCTCATTCTCAAATAATGCCCTCTCAGAATATTTTTAAAATTTTTACGATTGATCCAGGAGCACTAGCCCATCATACATACCTACATCTTTATTTTTCTCATCAATTGGGATAGATACCTACAATCATAGGGAAACCAGAAAAAAGCACATATGGAAGCAAAACACAAAAACAGCATGTGGACATCAAACTAACAAAGCAATCAGCAGACCTTTCTACATTAGCATAATTGCTACCCTCCGACAATTTGTTCATCCAGCGCCAAGATAGTTTTGGGTATTTTCGATATAGGTCCCATTACGATTGATTTGATTTTCACCAGCACGGCAGCAACGCCTCAATCACAGATATGCATATTTCGATTTCAAAAGAGGCAATGCCAAGAATTTGTTGGAAATTGCTACTCAAGAAGCTGTGCTTCCTATCACAGGAATGAAAATGGTTGATTCAGCTTACAGCATGCTCCTTTTCACGTTTCTAAAAGGATATCGAATTTCATAAAAATTCTGTGCACTTCTATGGTTTTTCTAGTTTGGAAAAGCAGGCACGTAGCTGTGGGGGACTTGAGGGTCCGGACCAGACCCCCCCAAAATTCAGAAAAAACTGGAAAAATAGGAGACTTTTTACACGTTATTTTGTGCTATTTTGGGCTTACACCCCCAAAATAGTGTTGGTCCCCCCAAATAGGAGGACCAGCTACGTGCGAGTGGAAAAGCATGGCAGTTCCCATTCTCTTTTCATGAATTCAGGAAAACAGTCAATGCAGTTCAGTGACCTGGTTTCTGAAATTCAGGAAAATGGTCACTGCAGTTCTGTGACCTTTTTTGAAATACAGAAAAACGGTCACTGCAATTCCGTGACCTTTTTTTGAACTTCAGAAAAATGGTCACTGCAGTTCAATGATCTTTTTTTTGAAATTCAGAAAAACGGTCACTGCAGTTCCATGACCTTTTTTTGAACTTCAGAAAAATGGTCACTGCAGTACTGTGACCTTTTTTTGAAATTCATAAAAATGGTCACTGCAGTTCCGTTACCTCTTTTTTGAACTTCAGAAAAATGGTCACTGCAGTACTGTGACCTTTGTTTGAAATGCAGAAAAATGGTCACTGCAGTTCCGTGACCTTTTTTTGAACTTCAGAAAAATGGTCACTCCTGTTCAACAATTTTTTTACTGAATGGTAAACAAAATATCACTAAACCCCAGTGACCGTTTTCTGAAGTGCACACTGGCGCCAGTGTAGTTCCTTTCTGAAGTAGCAATTAATACATGATCCCTTAGGTATCTAGGGCGTAGCTGCTAAATCTCCTTGGGTACGGACAAATCTAGGTCTGAGGAGTTTTTAGGTTGTAAGTATTTTGAGGGACAAGCGGTTGAGTAAAGGCAAATCACCGTAGCTACCTGACCAGTGCTAAGTGTAGCCAGGTACTTGAGTAAGTCCTATATGTACATAGTGGGTTCTGTTTAGGTAGCTTTATGCGTGTTGGGTATCTCCTCGGGTGGCATCCTGTCTGTTTAGATATCCGTACATATATCCAGTCACCCATCCAAAACCAACTATATTTATATTTGGAGTTCCCTTTAAGTTGCTCGCAACAACCAAACCAGTGTCAGTCATCATAATTAACTATACATATTTTTCTACCCAAAAATTAATTATTTTTGGCCATCTAAAGATGTGTATTGTTTTGCCTATGTTTTTGCCATATTGTTCCCATCAAGGCACTGCACGATTCAGTTAAGCGTTAGTGTCAAATATTTTGTGTAGTCGTGGCAAAGTCACTGGTATTTTTGTGAGTGACTGAGCAATATTTTTTGCCACTCATACATTTTTTGCCTCGCCTTCTTTTCCATAACACTTGCTTGTTTGACAAGTCAAATTACGTTTTTGAATAACCGCTTTCTAAAGGGGTCAGATTCAAAAAATTTTTTTCGGATTCAAAAGATAGCCGATTTTTGCCAAATTTTTGCATACCTAACGTTTCAATTTTTGAACGTTCCATTTGTTTATGATAATTCTTTGCACTTCCACGGCTAAAAAATTGCCACTGCCTTCTCATTTGACGCGCCAAATGGAGAATGAGCAAATTAGTTCTGCAACAAATGATAATAATAATTTACGACCTCTGACAAATAACACTTCTGTTATGCCTTCAGATGATTAATTGACAGCAAGTAGTGTTCCTACAGGAACTGTCAACTCAGTCGATGCATCTGGCGAAACACTTTCTGACAAAACGGTTGTTAACAATGATCCTAATTTTTGCGCAAATAATAATAATCAACCTGAAGACAAAGCTGTTCTACCTAATCAAACTTTTGATGTAGAAAGTAATGCTTCTGAAAAGCAGAATGGGGATAAAAATTTCTCTAATTCGATCATTTATCGAATCTTTTCGACTATTCTCGAGAGTATTCAAAAAATGAATTTTCAGCATGCGTAAGAGATGTGCAAACTTCGTGAGGAAATGAATAGTTTATGTCTCACGGCTACATCTGCGGGTTGCTGTGAGGCTAGTCAGCCTTTGTGGTCACATACTGATGAAAATGTGATTAATGATATTCCTATCAAATTACTTAAAAGATGTATCAAGCAGTCTGAAAATATTGGAATAAACTCCAATAATTCCTCATCTATCATTAGGCCTCAGAATGCTAACCTTAAGCCTAGAGTCGAACTCGCATCCGAAAGGGCTTTTCTGCCTCCACTTAACAATTTAATGCCTATCTCTTTGTGTATTCACGAGCAGCATGCAAAAAAACTCATTTCTGCAGAACTTTTACCTAACTCTGCGCATATTTTGCAGCGAACGTTAAACCTGCTAGCAGCTGAGTTTCTGCCTCGTTCTGGAATAATATGCCACAGTCATCCTAAGACCCGTCGCCCTTGCAATATTTTCCACCTAATGTGGAATGTGTGCCCTTGCAGCACGCTTCACATCATATGAACAAAAATTTTCCAGTGCAACATAATTTATTTGGCCCTAACAATGAATTAATTAATGCCCATAAACATCAATATAAAGTCGCAACCGCCAAATCAACGTTGTGTCAAGTTTTCAGGTGAGGATTCAAATAATTTGCAGTGCAAACATTTGCGTCACTTGCGCCGTTAATGTAACGTTAACTTTTTGGGTTAACTTGAGGACCAACACGTTGTGTGATAAATTGCCTGCAGGTTAGGCTGAATAGCTTTGAGTTCCATGGTAATCAGAAATTAATTAGCCTTATGGAGTTGTGAGAAATTACTTGCAACTATGTACCTAAAGGCTATTGGGATTTTGGGCAGCAATTTAGGTAGCAATTTAGGGCTGTATTATGTGTCTTAGATCCTAGGGAAAATTGGGCAGCACTTTGTTCCCAATGTGTATTTTACAGGCTAAGAAAATGAGACAACAATAGCAATTTAAATTTAATTAAGAAGTCTTCTTAATAGGACAGTCATAAGTAACATACACACCAAACAATACGTTGGGCTAAACGGTGGCACCACGTCGTAGAATGGCTACCAACTAGTACGGTGACTATTATAGTCTAGCGTAATATATACAATAAGATGATTGGACCTTGATCGCGGTATCGATAGCGTGGTAATGGCAGCGATACGATAAACGACGGCAATGCAAAATCCAATAATAGCGTAAGCAAGCAACTAGACTGATAGAAACGAAAAATCGCCGGGTGATAGCAAAAAATGGTGAGATGTAGTATTCAAATTTTTTAGTCAGCCAATAGAAAAACGCGTCAATAAATGAGCAATCGTAATAATCATGCCCACAATGTTATAGTCTATCTTCACATGTTAAAGCGAGCATGGTTACACAGTTAAGCAATTGTTCTAGCATTATAGCATTAAGTACACAATGAAACTTCTCTGCTTTGTGATATAAATTCAGCAATTGCAGATTAAGTACTTATGCGAATAAACTCAAACTTTCTGCAAGTGATATATTGTATATCAAGTTTGCAGAAGTGTGCAAAAACATGTACACAACACTTTTCCTCCCAAGCTGTGAGCTCCTGCGAGCACTCAGTGGTGGTAACATTAACACTACTTGCTCATAGATAATACTACGTATTTTTACTATATGGCGCAACACAAAAATAACATACAATATTTACAGTCAATAATACATTAAATGCGCAAATAAGCATGAACAAAAATGTTACTCAATTAATGATGAAATATGATACAAATGTACAATGTATGTCTTTATTTCTGCCTTGGTTGCCTGCGACGTTGATCCTGGGCAAGCAAATGTTCAATATATTTGTTCGAGACCACTGTGGCCAAAACAAACATATTCAGTCGCGGCAGCTTCGGCAGTCATTTGCCCGTAACGTCCATGCTCCAAGAGTAGAGCCTCAATGTGAGCGATTCGGCTCTCTTGGGTTGTAGAATGGGCCTGGTGCTGTTGCACCCATATCCCGGTACAATCCGGCATGGTCGGAATCTGCGGAATCACTGGTTGCCGGGTAGCAGTCCATCTACGCCAGTCATTGTATTGTTGGCCGGCTTCCATCCAAAGTCGGGCCTTTTCCTCCCAGCCAAGAATTCCTGCTGGAATCACTGGCGGATTCTGCTGTCGCCACTGGACATAGCCTGGTTCACCTATAAAGTGTTTGTTAATGGTCTGCAACCAAGCCATCACAGCTGATGACTGGTTTTTGGCCACTTCATCAATACTGGCTGCTATCAGAGGAGGTACAAACTGAGGACTAGCAAGTCCAACAGGCGCACATCCCGAGTCCATCTTCTTGGAACAACGCTCCCTGGCCTTGGCCAACCACTGAAGACGCCCCTTCAAATAGTCTGCTTGACGAGCAAGGCGGCTTTGCTGCATGTAACGCACCCGCTGGGCCCTCAAGTGCCGCAACCAGAACAAATGTCGTGGCAACCGGACTCGCCCAATTAGTGCGTAGAACAATGGAGCCTGGACCTGGGCAACTGAATGTCCTTTCTTGACACAATCCGAGCGCAGTCGTCCAAACACCCGCTGGTGCATGGCCCAACGTAGCAGAGTTCCTGGCATGCGTTGTTTGAGCAAAAAATGTTCCTGCCTGGTTCGGACGCCCGAACGCCAAACCTGGGTCCAAAGCCGACCTGGCACTTTTCCCATCAAAAATTTGAGAAGTCAACTGCGGACAAACCACAGGAAATGACGCTTGCCCTGCTGTTGTAGAATACAGGCAACCTTAGCAGCGACATAGCGGTATTTTGCATACATGTAATTATAGCGTAAAAATAAACAGAACAGCAAATTTAGAGCATATGCAGCAACTTCATCGACAAAGATTTTAACGAGTTCGAGGATGGACCTGGGAACAGACCTGGGCTTAAGGGTTGGAGCCTGGTTAGGAACCATAGGCCTCCCTCCTGGACCCTCACCAACCCTAACCTCTAGTCCAATCCAAGGTTGTTCAAATGATGCCTGACAATGCGGATCCACAAAAGACATCTGGTTCGATAGCTTGGCTAAGTCCCCCAGAGCTTCTGCTTCACTTTGTGGTTCAGAGACCATACTTACCTTACTTACTACTGCTAGTTCTTCCAGCGTACAGGTGTCCATGGCATATGTGCACTCTTGAACCTTGGCTACTGATTCTTCTTGGATTACTGCCTTCAAGAAGACACTGGAATGCATTACATTACTGGTAAAGAGCCAGTTAGCTCTAATTTTCTCAGTAAATGCTATTATAGCATATTCCAGTTCCCTGGGCCACATACTTACCGGACTGCACAGTATGAGAGCCAATGCTATGTCTAATTGTTGTGTGGCCAGATGGCCCATAAGCATCAGCTGTTCATCTGAAACCTTGCTCGCATGGTTGCAATTGATCCAGTTCTTCATATGGAAGGCCGGAATATTCATGACATTGGCCTGACGAAATAATAACATAAAGATTCTAGCAATAGTGGTACAATTAGGGAGCCCTAACCATTGGCAAAAACCTGCAGAACATGGTTCCAACAAGGTTTGGTCAAGGTCAGTGGTCACCTTCTTATATCCACCATTGTAGAATGCATCTATGTCAATTATTGCCCTTACCTCTATGACGCCCACATCCATGGCTGCCAACCAATAATTGAATATATCAATGAAGGCATTCCAGCCATATACGACCTTTGTAACTGAGCTGTTAGACAGTAATTGACCTAACAGTGATCGTAAAGTCGTGTCTTGATCGATGGAGGGTGTGAACAATTTGAATGGAAAATAAAAGGGGGTGCTCTTGAGCAAATTTGAACCAAAAATTAAGCCATGTGGCTTGGTCGGACTAGCAGTGTCTCCGATCATGATGATACTTACCATAGGTACTGGTGATACCTGTATCCAGCAAACAAAATCCAGCATGATGCTGCAGGCTTGGATGTGTGTTCGGATCAGAAAGGCTGACTTGCCTATTCCTGGTATGCGCTCTAGGTTTTTGAACCAGATAGGCCCCCAGTTGTTCATGATGTCCAAGTGCATGACATCCTGTGGCAACGCGGTGTCCACTGTAGCCTGTCCCTCATCAAAGATTGTCAATTCAGGCTCTACATCCGAAAGCGGACACATCGATCCATAGTTCTGCCAATCAGCAATTGGGAAACTATCAGCATCCATCTACAAATTTGCTTACTTCAATCATACACATATAAACATTAATATACACAAGATAAATACACACACATTTTAAAAATGAATACAAAAGAACATATTATATAGAATAAATTATGCAAATGAGGTTATAAAATAAATGAATACAAATTAATTGAATGTACATCTACTGCCATGCCTTGTCTTACCATTTCATCCACTGGCTAGGCTAGTCAGATACTCAGATACCTCTTGATAAATCTGCTTATCTAGCCTAGTCCTCTGAGGCAACAAGTGTTTATGTGTTTCAAGTGGGAACACATAAACCTTCTTTACAACAATTGCATTGTGTGTACCACATAGTACAATTAACAATGTATCATTAGCCTTGCAATATTTCTTACCCACTCTGGCCTCAGGGCCCATAACATATCCACATTTCACTGGATATCCAGGTGATTGTATTATAACTATATCACCTTCTCTAATACCTGAATCTGTAAGTGTAACAACACTATTTATCCTCGAGTCTTGGCCATGGGTTGAGCTCCCAGCTTCACAGTGTGAGACATGGCCTGCATCACTGGAAGACCCACCCCCAAGGAAACTTACATGTTTACCCTGCTTAACACCAGACTCAGCAACATTGGCCTGGTCAATAGAAGACTGAGTTGGAGTTTCAGTGAAAGACCTGTTGTAATATGGCCTCAGTTGATCTGCGTGTGTCTGCCTTTGGGGCGCTTGAACATGCTTAGCAGCAATGATATACATTGATGCTGACAGCTGTTGCATGACAACAAACGGACCAATCCACCTCCGCTCCAACTTACCTTTAACTCCTTTGTGTCGCCTAAAATTTGAATACATTACCATCTGTCCCACTTCATACTGAATATCTGAGGCTTTACGATCATAGTATTTCTTGCTTTTTGCCTGCGCTACCTGTATAGTCTCCATGGCTATCTGACGAGCATGAGTCAACCTTTGCTGAACTAATTCCACATCACATGGACCACTCACAGAAGGATCCACAGTCAATCGCAGCACAATGTCTATAGGATATTGTGGCAACCGTCCATAAATCAACTCAAATGGCGTCTTACCTGTTGACTCCTGAACTGATGTGTTGTAGGCAAAGGTCAAGTAGGGCAATAAGATGTCCCAATCAACCTGTTGATCACAAACACCAGTGGCCAACATCTGAATCAATGTACGATTGAAACGCTCTACTAAACCATCAGTTTGAGGCCTGTATGGAGCTGTAACCAGCTTTTTAATCTGCAAAAGTCCACAAAGATTCAAAACAACCTCACCGGTAAATTGTTTACCCTGATCAGTCAACAAACTTTTAGGTGTACCATGCTGTAACACAACATTATGAAGCAAAAACTTAGCTACTGTCTCTGCCCGAATGTCGGACAATGCAGCAGTAATTGTCCATTTAGATAAATATTCAGTACACACAATAACGTACCTGTTACCATTCTTGGTCAATGGCAATTCCAAGATGTCCATGGCAATACGATCAAAGATTTTACCTACCGGAATACTACGTAGAGGACTGTGAGGCATTGGACCTGCTTTCATTTCTTGACAGACCTTGCAAGTCCTGACCCAGTCTTGTACATCTTCCCACATAGCTGGCCACCAATATTTAGCTTGAAGACGCTTTAATGTTCGTATCATTCCCATATGACCACCAAACAATGAATCGTGGAAGTAGCTCAACAATTCGGCATGACATTTCCTTGGAACTACCAATTGTAGACTATAGAGATCAGTCCCATTGAAGCTGACATACCTGTACAACTGCCTATCATCTGCACACAGAAATAGCTTTGACCGATTTATAATACAATTGGCTTCTTCTGTAGAATTTGGGAGCTGCCCATTGACCAAATAGTTCAATACCGGTCCACAAAACTCATCTTCCCATTGTGCTTGAACCCAATCATTTGGCACATCTTCTTCAAAAGCCTTAGCTTCAGCGGCAAAAGTAGCAACAACATTCAAAGGATTAGCCTTACTTAAGGAGATTGGTGGACTTAGCCCACAACAAAACTCCTTCTTACCTGTTGTACCTGCTGTAGTGGCATTCACATAACTTACATCGGACATAAAACTTGCAACATTACCTCCTTGTTGTTCGAGCTTCTGTCCCTCTGAATTTGCAGGACGTTGAGATAGACCATCAGCATTTGAGTTCACTAGTCCTTTCCGATGGAAAATCTCAAATGTATATGCAGTAAGCTCATGTTGCCATCTTAAAATACGTCCATTATCTCCAGTGTAGCTCTTGAGCGCTCTAGCCGCAGAACTATCAGTTACCAAATCAAACTGACGACCAAAGACATAAGGCCTGAATGGACCAGTGACTGCCCAGAATATAGCCAGCATCTCTTTCTCGTTGATATGATACTTCTTTTCAGCATCGGACAATGACCGACTGGCATATGATATCACCCACTCGGTCTTATCTTCATATTGTGCTAAGACAGCACCTAGGCCATATTCACAAGCATCAGTATAAACAACAAATTGTTTAGTAAAATCTGGATATCGCAATGTGGGATACCTTGTAGCCTCTTCCTTGAGTAGGTCAAATGTCTTTTGACATTCTGCGGTCCATTCATAGGGCTTGTTTGCCTTCCGCAAACCATTAAGGACTGCAGCCTTAGCCGAGAAATTCTGACTGAATCGTCTATAATATTGAATAAGTCCAATGAAGGAAGACAATTCCTTCTTGTCTTTTGGCACTGGCCAACTTTTAATAGCCTCTATCTTGCTTGGATCTGGTTTTATTCCTCCAGTTGATATCAAATGACCAAGGAAGGGGACTTCTTGTTTCCCAAAATAACACTTCTTTCCCTTTAATGTAAGACCAGCCTGCCGTAAACGATCAAACACCAACTGCAAATGTTGCAAGTGCTCATCAAAGGATGAAGAGAAAATGATAACATCATCCAAGTACACTGTGCAAAAATTCCATAGATATCCATCCAATACCAGGTCCATCAATCGTTGAAATGTTGCAGGTGCATTGCAGAGACCAAAGGGCATGACCATAAACTCAAATAAGCCCTTGCGACTTAAGAAGGCAGTCTTTTCTTTACTGGCTTCCTCAAGCTCAACCTGCCAATAACCTGATGCCAAATCCAATGTGGAAAAATACTTTGCTGTCCCTAAGGCATCCAATGTTTCATCAATACATGGTAGGGGATAAACATCTTTCTTGGTCACACCATTAAGTAACCGAAAATCAATGCAAGGTCTCCATGATCCATCTTTCTTCAGCACTAACACAAAGTTAGCCCTATATGGACTGCTTGACTTCTGTATAACTCCTGCTTCTAACATCTTTTCTACTTCCTGATCAATTACCTGCTTCTGGGATTCGGGGAATCGGCGAGCCATTTGCATAATAGGTAATGTGTCACCAGTATCAATCCTATGCTTTATCAAACTGGTCCAACCCACCTTGCCACTTATTTCCACAAATAAATTGT
The DNA here is from genome assembly GCA_036768485.1 of Mermis nigrescens. Lineage (NCBI taxonomy): Eukaryota > Metazoa > Nematoda > Enoplea > Mermithida > Mermithidae > Mermis > Mermis nigrescens. The sequence continues at coordinate 209,415 of JAVLUZ010000635.1, read as the reverse complement.
CATTGACTTGCAACAACTTGGCAAGTTTGACTTTCTGATCAGCACTTAGTGTTGATTGTGTCCCTGCCATGGCATGTTCCATTATATCTTGAATGATTTCCCTAATGGGTCGGGTGTCTATCTTAACACTTAACTGAGCAGCATTAGAAGGACTAGAGCATAGCTTGATGTGTTCTGGCTCTTTGTCAATCTGTAGGTTCACTGACCCTAGAATCATATCCTTTGAAATCTTCTGATACTTATCAGTGGTATTCAACAATGCCACTGGTACTAGCCCATTATGTAACGTCACTAGGGATTCTATACCCATAAGCCCTGTTGTATCAAGGGTAGGACTTGCCGAATAATAACCACTTATTGATCCAATCACTCCAGCCGCTAAACCTGGCATGTAACACATTGTGTGTGGTGGCAGCTTCACCAACTTTAAAGCCACAACTGCACATGAGAATGGATCATTTTCCTGTATAGGCTCCAAAAATTTTGCATAAACTGTCTGGTCTAGGAGGTATGCACAGACACACTTGGACTTCACATCCACTTGCAATGAACCATCAAGCATGCCTTCAGCACCAATGATCATACTGAATGGGAGGGTGTCTACTACAGCAAAAATTGATTTGAACTGTTGGACTGATGACATACCAAGACCCACCTCCAATTTCAATTCGCCATTGACTTTTATTTCATCACTAGACATACTGCTAATATGCTTGATGGGTGATGGCTGTAATTGTTGCAGACCCATGACTGGCTTTAGTTGTTCATACAAGCTTTGACAAATGATGTTGCAGATACTACCAGTATCAACCAAAGCAACAACAGGTAGTTTGTGAGGACCAACCTCAACATATGACAACTGCATGTAAGTCAGTGCGGACTTTGCGGGTAACAGTAGCACCGCATGTTATAACACAACCATTACTAACTGTAGCTTGACCACTTGGGTTTATTGGTATGTAGCTTGGCACCTCCATTCTACAGTCAAGAACACAACTAACGATACACATTTGGTTGGAAGGCATCTGGTTGCCAACCATTTTTTTGGTCCGGGCGCAACCGGCTAGACATCCGTTCGCACACGGTTGCCAGGCAACTGGTTGGGTCGGCACACCAAAGACCTGGATGGCGTGGCATATGTCTGGCAGTTCAAAGCAACCAAATGAGGGCATTTGATTTTGAGTAGGTACACAGGTTGCTTGCTATTCGCGCATGTTGGTGCTACTTAGGTGGCGCATGTGTATGCATGTAGGTAAACACTATTTTAACAAATGATGCAGTGCGTTTCATCGCCATTCCACCTTTTTAAGACCATTTCCTACCTTTTAAAAATCTTGCACCCCAGAATATTGGTGCTGCCTACCTCTGCCACTTGCTGACAAAAACAATAATTTTTTAACATTGTAGATCCACCCCAATCCAGAAAAATCGCATTAAAATGCGAAAAATGAAATTACATGTGGCGGGCACACCTGGGCATGGGGGTTTGGGGTGGTATGTACCCTACAAGGAATCAAATTACATCCACAAAAAAAACCAGAATACCATCCCAGAATTCCATTTTTGAAATTTTTTTTGCAATTTTTGACGCCAATGGATAGTGCTTGATGAGAAACGTCAAAAAATGGTGTTTTCTTTGCCATACCACCATTTTTAAGGCCATTTTTTGACCTTTAAGAAATCTTGCACACACCCCCCCCAGAATTTTCTTGCTGCTGATGTATGGTGGCGGGGTGATCAATTGATTTAATTTTTCGAAAACATCTGCAGATGCATAAGTTTACATTCACTAAATCGAAGTAGCTCTTAAAATCTGCAGACGCTTAAGTTTACATTCACTAAATTGAAGTAGCTCTTGGGTCAGTCAAAATATTAAAAATTTTTCCGGTCACTTAAATCATTAAGCAACACTTAGTTTTTTCCCATGATTTGTTGATGTTTTTTGTCACCTACTCACTATTTTTACCCGAATCGACAATATATGATTCTGAAAGGTGATCGAAAATTGAAAAAAATACTTTTGAAAAATAAGAATTGTACGGCTTAAGAAATTATCTGAAAGCAGTGAACGACCAAAGCTCCAAAATTTTAGCTTCGAGCCGAAGCCGAAGCTTCAGCCAGCTCTTGCTTTGGCTTTGGCCGAAACTTCGGCTGAAGGCCGAAGGCCAAAGGCCGAATCTGTATAAATCCTTCAGTCTAATTCTGATTTACGAAGAATGAATTGCGAATTGAGTCATAAATATGAAAGTTAAGCTTGATTATGTTCCAGGAGTAAATATGAAGTAATAAAACAGTGTCATTCATTGCAAAAATTTCATTCAAAAGCGCAATTAATCCTCATCATTAGCATCGATTTCATTATTAGACATTTCATGTATATCAACAGCTAATACGTATTGATCATCATCAGATTCACTATCCTGAATATATAAAAATATGATGTATTATTAGGAATAAAGCCTGGAGTTCCTGAGAATTATGAAAACAATTGATTAATTCCTGATTTTTCTGCTGATACTTATATTTGTAGAAGGTAGACATAAGAGTAAATAGAGATTTATTCCCTTTATTAGATGCAGATGTTTAAGAAAGTTAACACGTCTACCATGGAGCAATTATTCAATACAAAAGAGAATGGTACGCAGCAGTGTTTTTTGTACTTGGCAAAGATTTTTCCCATTGTACAAAGATTCATTGGGACTGTCTTCGTACATTTACAAAGATTTTTGGGAAGACAAAAATTGCAAAAAAGGTCTGAAATTCGCAAAAATTTTAGGCGCTACGCGCCGAAATCAGTAATTGTGTGTTCTACATATCTTTATAATGACAGAAATTGCATTTCAAAAGTAAATTAGTCAAATTTTTCGGCGCTTCGCGCCATTTTAAGACGATCCTCAGTGATTTTTGCCCTTAGAGACCCAAAAATTACCTAAAATACACTACCACAAGTCAAACAACTCTGTTTTTACCACACTAAAATCGCCACTGTACCATATTCTAGTACCCAAAAATTTGTGTATACAAACTTTACAACAATTTTTGGGCAAACCAAAACTATAAAAACGTGTATATTTCCCAAAAATTTTCGGTGTTCGCGCCGATATGAGTGATTTTTTTGTCCTATATATCTTTAAAATGGCAGAATGTGCATTTAGAATGGGAAAATGTCAAACTTTTTCGGCGCTTTGCGCCCTTTTGAGACAATTTTTAGTAAGTTTTGGCGTCAGAAACCCAGAAATTAGATAAAATACACTACCAAAGATCGAAAGTTCTGTTTAACCACACTAAAATCGCCACTGTACTATAATATAGTACACAAAAATTTGCGTGTACAAAATGTACAAAGACTTTTGGGGACCATCTTTGTACATGTACAAACTAGGGATGCAGCGGGGACGCCTTTTTGACCGAGGCCTGGGCCCGGCGCTGGGGCCGGTACTAGAGACTGGGACCAACCGGGGCCAACTATTTTTGGTATATCCTGGATATACCTTACATATGTATTTGGCAAAATGTGACTCATGCAAAATAGCGTCTGGGCAAGTCTATGGCATCCGTTCCACATGCATTTTCGAGTTCAATTAAATTATCATAGCTTATATAGGCCAAAAATTTTTCCTACCATTTATAAAATTTGGCCCAATTCACGTAACTTACATCATTATCAGCCGAATTACTCATGTTTTAGATCAGGCGAGTTGAAAATAGCTTAAACAAGAATAGATATTTTGCGTGCATAGTTTATTATGTTGACAGCCAATCCAACACAAAAAAGATCTTTTGGAATTCCATCCGCAGACATGTAGCTGGCCGTCCTATTTTGGGGTGACCAACACCAATTTTAGAGGGACTAAGCCCAAAAAGGCCAAAAATAGCACAAAATAACGTTTAAAAAGTCATATTTTTCCGGTTTTTCTGAATTTTATTAGGTCCGGCCGGACCCCCCATTCCCCCAGAGCTACGTACCTGTTCGTCTGGCAAAAAAACCTACAGGAATGCCACAAAATGTTATTCTCATGCAGAAGAAAAAGTCGGAACAGAATTGGATCCGATGGACTTTTTGCGGACAAAATTGGAAACTTACCCGGCCCTGGCATATGTAACTGACAAGGAAATATTTGAGCCCCCGCCCATGTGTACCCCGAGTGAAGGCTTGTTCACTATAAGCGGCAATATTTGCTCGGATTCCCGTCCTCGTTTGCAGCATGCGCGATTAGAAACGCTAGTGTATTTGGCGAAAAACTTGTAGATTATTGGTTTTGACTATAAAATTGCTGCAGCTATAAACGTGAATAAGCCTAATTTATGAAACAAAATTTGTGACCAATGTTTTGTTATATATGAATGATATGCACAGGCGATTATGCACGATTTTTCCTCAAAATATCGCCAAAATCCGAACAAAAAACGTTGAGATAATTCTATATAATAGGCTGAAAATTGCTTATTTTGGCCCCAGGGCCGGGGCCGGGGCCTGGCCCCAGTGCACCCCTAGTACAAACGGACATTGTTAAAATAAAAACACTAGTACACAGTAGACACACGATATACAACAAGTACAAAGATGGCGTTGGAATTTCGAGTAAACAAAGACATGCCTTCAAATGTGAGACAAGTAGGAATAAAGGTGTGGCTTTTCCCTTAAGTGTTTCATCATTTTCGCGATCGCTAGTGATTCATTCATAGTCGAACTTTTTAAAAATGGAAACAGATGCGGAGCAGATACAATGCTTAGATGAGTCAGCTTTTGTTATTAGTACATGGTTGCTTGCTGTTTATATAGTCAAGGTTACTGTTGTGAGCATATTTTCAACAAAATTAAGGTGACTGGAAGATAAATTGAGCTAAATGGCGTCGTCTGGGGTTAGTTATATTGCACATTGTCTAAATTTTAATGCGAATAAAAAATTGCCCTGAAAAAAAGCTTCGGCCTTCGGCCTTTTTTTCCTTTTTGCTTCGGCCAAAGGCGAAGCAAGAAAACACCCCACCTTCGGCCGAAGCTTCGGCCAAAGCCGAAGCTTCGGTCGTTCCTGTCTCAAAGTATCGAAAAGAAAATAAAAATTTTAATTTTATTACTTAAATTGATGAATTAATTCAATAAAATCTAGAATCTATGTAAATCTAAATTCAATAGATGAAATAGTTTTAGTTTATATAATTACTTTTAAAATTTTTTAAGTAATTTTCTATGTATTTTTATTTTCTTATTTTTAGTATTCGAGTTATCAAATCAAAATATCAGAAAGAATGCAGTGTGAATTTATGAACGCAATAGAATAGATAGAAAATATGCTTTTTTTGGAGAAAACGCTAGAAAAATTATCATAAAATGGCTTTAAATGATGTAAATGAAGAGTGTAACGTGAAAGAAAGGCTTAATTGCGAACTGAAAAAAATTGGTATCCTCAAAAAACTTAATGATTAAGCTCGAAAATCTACGAAAAAACGCAAAAACGAAGGTTTATAAAAACTCGAAATGGAACGTTCCTTTAAACAAATGCAAGAAAATTTTTGCTGAATTAAAACCGTACTCAATTAAGTGATCAAAACAAGTGATTTTCGTACTTCGTCCCCAGATGTTTGTGTATGACATTGTTTCTGCCCATAACTGAGACCAAATTATAGAGGACTATTAAAATAATACACAACTACTGGAAACTTTATACTTTTCTCATGAAAAGATGGCAAAATGCCTACATTTTTATATTTCTGTGCGTCGATAAAAACTGATTTGACACTACATTGGCATTATGAAAAAAGTAAAGACATTATGATGGCAAATGGGGCAGCAGAGACGATTCACATCCCGTCTCCTAAACACAACAAAGCACACATGAAAAATGGTATTCGCGAATCAAACAGTTTTATGATAAAAAGCACAATCTTTTTTATACATTCAAACAATAGCACATAAGAAAAAATACGCTGAAGCATATGAAATGCAGAAAGTACTCGTACATGAAATGCGAAGTTCTGACGAAAAAGTACAACAATAATCTAATTGAAATAGACAAAACAAAATTGACATTGATGGGACGAAAATCAAGCTCACTGCACCATACAAAGCCAGTTTACAAATTTCCATGAGATTTAAGAGAGCAGGAAAATTTTCTTAGCAGTTCAGGATTGGAAAATTGAAGGGCACTAATATTTATCTTGTTGATATATACCTTGTGTACATAGGAAGCAGTTTTAGCGTACAATATAGTACTTAGAGTTTGCTTCCATAATTCTAAAGTTATGTACATGCTCCTGCAAAGTAAGCTATACTTAAGATTGATTTAATTTAATTACATGACTCAGTTGACTTTTTGAGGAATGGGTTTTAACGTAATTGCAATAAATGGCGCAGAAAAGTTCAGCATATGAATCCTAGTCATTGACTGTAAATGTGAAAGCATGGCTTAATTAAAAATGAAAGCCACAAAAATCGCAGGTTTGGCAAAACTAAGTAAATCGCGCTTGGTCGCTCTATTTTTTCCCATACAACATATTTAGAATGTTAAATTCGTATGAATTCTCCAAGCAATATTCCAGGTTTTCGACAAACTGTCAGAAATATTTTCACAGACTCGGTGCATGATTAAAATTAAGCTTTTTCACTTTTTACTGCTGTCTAATCCTACTCAGAACCATTTTCTGCATCTTTTTTTCAAACAGTTTCGTAATTTATTAAATGGCTAGAAAGCATGCACTTTTGCTAAATTTATTTAGGTACAGGGCATATTTAAGAAAGGGAGGGCGGGGGGGGCGGCCGCTTCCCCATCTTGGCCAAAAATATTTGGCGATAAAGAATGGATTCCAATTTGCAATGATTTTTGGCCGTCAGTGACAATAATTTCTCAAATTTTTCCGGCGCAATGCACTGGATGATACATATTAATGAGATTTATTCACTTTCTTGTCTACCTGGAAGCCATTATCTGTTCATGTAGGTTTCAAACTAATTTTAATAGTTGCACTATCAGTCGCATTTGAGCACTTGGTAAGTGCTTAGTGCAAAGCGCCAAAAATTTTTGAGTCTTTGTTATGATGGCGGAAAAGTGCAATCACTAAATTTATGCTTACGATATTTTTGAAAAGTCATTAAATCTTCATTGCCTATTAGTAGACTAAACACAAGTAATCAATATATCTTCCTGGTCAGGAAGAGACAATGAACGCCATCTTTGATTGATATGCGGCGCAAAGCGCCATGAATCTTAAAAAAGCTAAACTAATGATCGCAACAAATCGTTAAAAGTCACCAATTATGTTAAACTAAACAAAGGTATGACCGCCATCACCCGCCCCGCCACCCCTAAAATTTGCTTTTGCCTATTCTTTAGTTCAAGAAACAGAAGCCTAGCAGACAAGGGTTTCTTTTCAAAATAATTAGGAATCGGTATCAGCGTGATCAGCTTGCTTTTTACTATGAGCCCGCAATTTATTATCAATAACATTCTTTACTCGCGTCCATTCTGCTTGCTTACTTGCTTAACGGCCATTCCGCCCATAGTGGGCATTGACCATGTTGTTTGAAATTGTGCGCCACTGCAACCGGTCGGCGGCGATTGATCTAAGATGATGTAGCCACGAAACGTTAAACTTCTTTCGACTAAGGTTGAATGGGATCATGATAAGTTCCTCTGCCTTTTTGTGGAAATATCGCTGCGTTGTATGTCTAACGCCTCCTTTAGGGCGTTTCCAAGTTGGCCCCCTGCGAGCTGGTAAATGTTTTATAGGGCAATCGAGAATCAGGCATCCTCATAACATGACCGATCCATTTCCAACGGCGCAAAATCATCGCGGCGGCTAGTGGATGTTTCAGACCGCATCGTTGGCGGACAGACTCATTGGTAATAAAGTCTGACCAACGTACTTTTGTAATTCGTCGGAGACAACGATGGTCAAAGGCTTCCATCTTTCTAAGCTGATCTCGTTTTATGGGCCATGTTTCTGTAGCATATAACAGCGTGGCTCGGACCGTGGCACAGTAGATTCGGGTTTTTGTTTTGTTCCGTATATCGGGTCTACTCCAGAAATGTTTTAAGGCTGAAAAGATTGATGATGCTCTTGCAATTCTGATTGGCATTTCTTCATCCAGTAGCCCATTAGGAGATATTCGGCTACCAAGATACGTAAAAGAGTTGACTAGTTCCATGCGATCATTTCCAATCGTTAAGTCAAGTTAAGTTAAGTCAAGTTAAGTTAAGCAGATTCCATTCTGTAGACCTGTTTGATCCAGCGCCATGCATAGGATATCGCGCAAATGTTGTTTTGATGATCCAATCCATTCTACCCCGTTCCAGCTTTCTGAAGCCATTTGCACCGGATATCGTAGCACCAAAACGCTCTTCTCTGCTAAATAATTGAAACACCAGCTGTTTGGCGAAATTACTACGGCTTTTCGAAATGCGTACGAGATCTTCAATATCAGCCAAGCCCATGTAAAAATCAGCTGGAATTGATCGAAATTTATGGAGAAATGAATCACCAGGCGCATCGTTTATTGCAACAGTGGCCTAAATATGAATAAAATTGAACTGTTAGTACTCGTATACAAATCATCTCATGATTGATGTAAATTAGGATTTCAATCATAAAATAAACAAATACACATAAGTATACCTTCAAACACGCACTATTCAAATTATGTAGTGAATACATGTGATCTTAGGGGCTTAACACTCTCCCCAAAAAATTAAAAATGTTTGCTTCAGACTTTTATTTTAAAAGTTTACTTAACACATAAACCTCAAACACACAGGATCGCGTTTTCTAATTATCTCAAACGTAAAGCTAAGGGACCTACGAGGATGTTTAGGCCAAAAGATAGCTTAAAATGACCGTGCGGTCTGAATCATTTCATGGTTTATCAGCTGTGTTAAAAATCGCAAAAAATGTTAGATTTGTCAAGAAACATGGTCCAATGCCCATCAAATTATGCACAACCAGCTTGGCAATATCTCGCTTATGAATTTTTGATGGAATAGAAAATGGTGCATTAAACCATGATTTACTACCTGCTTTAGCTCAAATCATGGGCGGATTTAGGGTGGCGGAAGGGGGGGCCGCCCCCGCTGGCCCAAAATAGTGCGCAAAATTAAGCATTTTTGAGCGATTTTTAGCGATTTTTGGGTTAAAACGGCTAATTTTTCCGCCCAAGTCAGGGTTCCACCCCCCTTAGGGGTACCCCCTTAGGAACATCTCAGATCCGCCACTGGCTCGAAGTACCTATATATTCTATTTTACATGGGCGGGTTTAGAGGGCAGAGGCGGCCACCCTCTGTTGTCATAAAAGATTGAACGCAATAAAGAAAAAGTAATGCAGTTTTTATTGATTTTAGTCATTTTGCCTTAATTTTTCATAATTTTCCGGCACGGTGCTTCGCGCCAGAATATTATTCATTCATGTCATTTACTGACTTACTTAGCGCTCAAAAAGCATACTTTTACACCAGAAGAATAGATTTTGTACATAACAATGATTTTGTGGTTTTCTCAAGAGATGTAGTAATTTAAACAGCTTTGTATACCTCCAGTAGCGTTTTGCGTGCTTTATTGATGTTTTTTGCCGATTTTGCACTACTTTGACAGCGAATCTGAAACTAATTATTTGCAGTTTTCAAGCAAAACTTTCGAATTGAAGATTTGTATAAATTTTTGCATCAATAATAATACTGCACATTGAAAGACGTAAAAAACAAGCAAATTCACGAATAATTGACAATTTTTTAGCTATTTTCGACATTATTAGAAAAATTTAGGGTCCCGCGCCCATATGTGGGCAGCAAGAAATTTCTGGGGGGGGTGCAAGATTTTTTTGAAGGTCAAAAAATGGCCTTAAAAACGATGGTATGGTGATAAAAACACCATTTTTCGACGTTTCTCATCAAGCACTATCCATTGGCATCAAAAAATTGCGAAAAAAGCGAAAAAAATTTTCAAAAATTGAATTCTGGGGGGGGGTATTTTGATTTCTGGGGGGGGGGGTATTTTGGTTTCTAGGGGGTGCATACCCCCCCCCAAACCCCCCCCCACGCCCAGGTGTGCCCCCCAGGTGTGCCCGCGCCCCTGTCACAAAATCATGGAACCGCCACAGCTATTTTATCAAGTTATGGTAGTAGACACTACCTTACCTCCAGTGTGCACGTATGCATTCTTGTATCACTAATTTTTTTAAAATGTTTGTAAAAATGACTACAAGGCTTTAACGACTCAAAATTTGGGGTTACTGCCCGGTGACAATGACAAAAGAATGACAAAAACTTAGTTTTACCGAAAATGGGGTATAAAGCATTGAGACATTAGGGATGGGATGGCCGATTTAGAGATAGGATTGTTAGGTTCGATCGCAGTGCTCCTACTCCCCAGACTATTTTATATCTTATTTCAGGGGCCGAGATATGGGGTGATCCCGCTTATAAGACAACTGCGTGAGACAAACTGATAAATTTTCTTACAATTCAATATGTAAATGATATTCAGTCCAAGAATATGGTTGACGACTGGAATAAGAAAAGGATGTTGTACAGCGAATATCTTCTTACGAATCAAAAACGAGAAAAGAAATGATAGCATCTGCCGAATTCTGAGCAAACACCAAGGAACTGAAGCCATTTTGTAGATTAAGCCGTTTTTTATATTTTTTTCAGACAATGAAAGCTTTAATTCTTTTTTGTTCTCCAGATTTTCCGTTTTTGCTTTGTAGTGGAATTAAGGCCGGTCGTGGGATTTTACATGCACGTTTCCGTGTTGTATCTATTACATGTTGGCGGTTGGTAGATAAATTACGATTGTTATATCATTTGCATGTTAGTATTTTAGACACGTGTGCGTAGCTGACCTTATGAACTTATGCCCTTTACCTCTATGAAGCGCAAGTAGTTTCACACCTTGCGTCGGCATGTTCTTTTATCCACATGGTTTTACTTTCTTACTACAGCGGCGCCTCTCATTTATAGCTCGCTTGCTCTTTTTACGGCTGGTCGTTATGCATGTGACTACGCCTACAGTATCGCTTTACAATAAGGTAACAAAAGTTTAAGTACTTCTGGCTTGTGACACCCTCGAGGGAAACTGGGTCATGTTTCTCGGTTAATCTGTCGCGACTTAATCTGCACTTGAAAATATATTTTATATTTTTGTTATATTTCCTGTGCTAACTCGATTTTGTTCGTTCCCAGCACTCATTTTAGCTTTTCGCTCTTCCTTTGATGTTGGCTCAGCAGACGATTCCTTACATATTAAACGATATACTACACTAAATATTAAATTCACATAAACTCGCTTTACACGCCTGAACATTGAAATATGGTACCTATTGTTGTCGATCATTAATGTATCTTAAATATACCTACGTATATATATTTATATACTCGTTCATAAAATAACGTAATTGTTTTGATCATGCACGCAATATTTTCGCTGATATTTGTATTAAAGAAACGAAACATTTAAATATTTTTTGAAAGAATTATAGAGTTTTATACAGACCATAATTCGTATCTGACACGCCTCCCCTTAGGGTCAGATGTCCTCGGCTGACGGTCGTCGTCGGCTTCTCAAAAAGTATTGATGTTGAATTGTTGGTGTGTCTTTTTGGGTTATGTTTTCAAGGCTTGAGGTGAATCTTTTCCTAACTGGGCGAAATTCGTTTGTGATATCTTCTATCTCATTTGTTGGCATAGTAACTGCTTTTGGTTTCTCAATCTGTCGAGCTTCATATTTTTTGATTCGATTAACATGAACGACTTGACTTCGGTTCCTCCCTAAATCAATACTGATGTTGGGGTAATTTACACGTATAACTTGGTAGGGGCCAGTATAAACTGGCTGTAATTTTTTCGGTATACTGCGTTTTATGGCTTCATTTTCTAGCAACACTAAGTCACCTATTTTGCATTCTGTGTCTTTTGCTTTTATATTTCGGGCTTCTATGTATTTTTGTTGTGATATTTCTATCTGCTGCTGTACTGCCATTAGCGCCTCTGAAAAATGTTTCTTAACCTCTTCTTTGTAGGTTTTTAGGTCAATTAGATAGAAGGGGCGTTTGTACTGAAGAACTTTATCTATTGGCAGTTGAGGTGTTCGTCCATACATGAGAAAAAAAGGACTACATCCAGTTGTTTCGTTGTCATGTATATTTGTTGCAAAGACGGCGTATGGCAGATGCTCGTCCCAATCTATTTCGTTTTTGTTTAGATACATTCTTACTCTAGCGATTAGCATTTGATTAGCTCTTTCTACCTCCCCGTTGGCTATAGGGTGGTAAGCGGTAGTAAAAATCTGATGCGTTTTGAATAAGGCAGTTATTTCCTGCATGAGCTTTGATGTAAAATCAGAGCCTTGGTCTGATTGCAAAATTTGAGGGGCGCCGTGTCTGCAGATTATTTGCGTGACAAAAATTTTTGCTACTGTTTGTGCAGTTATGTCAGGCGTCGCAAACGCCTCTATGTACTTTGTGAAGTAATCTATAAAAACTATTATATATTTGTTTCCATTTTCAGTGAGGTTAAGTGGTCCTACACAGTCGACTGCGACTCTTTCGAATGACCTTGAAGATGAGATAGATAGGAGACTAGCGGTAATTCTCTGATGCGCTGGTTTGTTACGCTGGCACGTGTCACACGTGTTACAGTACGCTGTAATTTCCTTTGTCATGTGTTTCCAGAAGTATTTCTTAGTGATGAGTCGTACAGTTTTGCGTGCACCAAAATGCCCTGCAAATTCATTATCATGGTGAGTTTGAATAATAAGGGGTGTGATTAAGGTTGGAATTACCATTCTTTTCGTTTTCTCATCAATTTTGTAAATTATTTCGTTCTCAATTAGGAAACCCTCTGGGCATTTTCCTTCTTGGAAAAAATCTTGTAATTCCGGGTCCTCTTTTTGTAAGGTACCAATTCCTACCCCAAGTTTAGAATGGTCAGAGTTTTTGAGTCTTTCTTCCGCATATACTACATTTACTTTGCATCCATCAGCATCATCTCGCTCCATTCTGTTTTCATCAATATTGAAGTATGCGTTTTCTCGCGGATTCGGTAAGCGAGATAACAAATCCGCATTTTGATTCGTTATGCCTTTCCTTGGCACTACAGAGATTTTTATTCCTGCAATTGCAAGTCCCCAGCGTGCAATTCTAGCCAAAGCATTTGGTTTTTCGAGAATAGATTTTACTGCGGTGTGGTCGGTCTCTACAGTCACTTCCTGTTGGTATAGATAAGGTTGGAAGTATTTGATGAATTCAACGACTGCTAGTGTCTCAAGTTCTGTCACTGCATAATTTTTCTCTGCCTTTTTCAAGGTACGGCTAGCATACATTATTGGATGTTCTTTTCCATCCTCATGAATTTGTGATAAAACGGCTCCAATCCCCGTATATGATGTGTCTGTCTGTAATATGAAAGACCTGGAAAAATCAGGATGGGCCAAAATAGGCGATTCAGTCAGTTTTTCTTTCAGATGCTGAAAAGAATTTTCTTGCTCATCTTTCCAAGCAAAAGTTCTATCTTTTCTAAGTAAACGTGTTAAGGGTTCAGCAATTTTTGAACAGTTTTCGATAAATTTTCTGTAGTACGAAATAACGCCTAGAAAAGATTTTATTTCTTTGACGTTTGTTGGTCTGGGCATCAGTTTGACGGCCTCAATTTTTTTGGGTCCGGCAGAATTCCCTGTCCTGAAATTAGGTATCCCAGATACAACGTTTCTTTATAGGAAAACTTGCATTTAGACAGCTTTAATTTCATGTGCGCATCATTTAATCTGTCGAGCAGAATTTTAAGTCGCTTAAGCATTTCTCCGTGTGTGGGCGCAAAGATTAACACATCATCTAAATACACGAGGCATATGTTCCACTGTAGTCCTGAGAGAACTATGTCCATTAGCCTTGAGAAAGATGCTGGTGCATTACACAAGCCGAAGGGTAAATAATTAAATTCGTATAGGCCCACAGGGCTATTGAATGCTGTCTTTTCTTTGTCAGTCTCATTGATAGGAATACTGTAGTACGTGTTTGATTGGTCTAAGGTGGTGAAGTATTCCATGCCATTCAGAGTATCTAATATATTGTCTATTCTAGGTAGAGGATATACGTTTTTCTTTGTTATGTTGTTTATTCCTCTGAAGTCTATACACATTCGATGTTTTCCATCTTTTTTCTGTACTAAAACAATGTTCGTAGACCAAGGCGAAATGCTGGGCCGAATGATGTTTTTAGACTCAAGTGCTTTTATCTCCTCTATGATAATCTCTTTTTCTGCAGGCAAAGTACGGTAGGGATGTTTATGAACTGGTAGATTTCTTTCTGTGTCTATCGCATGTTTAACTAAATCGGTTTTTCCCGAGTCTTTGTCATTTGTGGCGTACAGATTTGGATATTTGGAAAGCAAATTTATTATCTCGGTCTGCTCACTTTTATTTAGCAACGATGAAATATCTACGTTTTCTTCTATCCATCGCACAAATTGGTTTGTGTCGTCATTACTTACAACTGTACTTATCATTGCATTCTCTTGATTCTGCATTCTTTCTGTATTAACGAGATGTGTATTTATTGTGCCTAAACGCGTTTTGGCGTATAATTTTACCTCATACGCATTGGGATTCATGACTTGCACAGGCATTACCCCAATTTTCTAGCACGGTACATATAGAGTGAGCGTAAAAAACCTCCTCATTGTGTTGAGTGTTTTTGGGTGCGAAAACGACTTGCATTCCCGGTCGGTAATCGTCTGGTACTCTAGCCATTATTATTTGAATTGTCCGCGGCGAAATGATTTCGTCTGTGTCTAAGATTATTGTACTCCTTGTTTCTGGTGGGCGATAGGTGAGTCCTTCATAAGGCATAGAAACATTTCGAAATCTTATAGTTGATTTTTCCAAATCTAAATTTATCTTTCTAAATCTGGAAATAAAATTTGAGCCTAAGAGTAATTCTGCTGCACAGTTCTTTTGGATATGAACTAGAATCGTTTCATCTACATCATGAACTGACACTGTAATTATTGCTGACCCCAAAATTTTAATTTCTCCACCGTTGGCTGCGATTGGGTGGACCGAACTTTCGTACACTCGCAAGTTTTGTAATTTTTCAGCGATTTTACTATCAAGAAGGGAATAAACTGCACCTGTGTCTATCATAGCTGATATGATTATTTCGTCATTTATTATTAAGTCAACTTGTAATGTATATTCTTGTATTTTATTTGCCGTTGCCACTGTTGCTATACTGGCCAAGGATTCTCCGGGCGTCCCGGGAGTCCTTGTCCAAGTAATTCTTCGTCGATCTGGCTTACACGGCCTTTTTTGCTGCGGTTTTATTATACGTCTTAATGCTTCTCCTAATCCACTGGGAGTAGGTGATGAGACATGGGGAGATGCATTAATTGTTGATAGACGTCCTCTACTTATGTACAAATAAGCGAAGTAGGCGACGATTGCAAAAATTAGCACAATTATTAAAAGATTTATTAGCAATTGTACTGGTCCCTTCAGTAAAGAATTAAAATTAGTGGTAAAACTGTTTTGACCTACAGTAATTAAATTTTCCATCGCATTTTCGGCACTTTGGACAGCGGTTTTGACCCCCGTCCCTGCCCCTATTAACGTTTCTCAAATTGCACTAGGATTAAGTGACATTTGAGCTGAGTAATCTAAGAGTCGATGCAAAGTTTTTTCTAGCTTTTCGGTTTTATAGAAATAGTTCCGGAAAAGCTTAAAAGTAGGTTCTCCAGCTGATAAGTGATCATGGAAAATTGCTGGTGTATTAAACTGAAAAAGACTAAAATTTTCTTTCCAGCTCAATTCCAGTGGTATGTCCGAAACATGAATTAGACCATGTTCTGTGGCCCATTTGTTTTTATGTCGAAAAATCGCAATTTTCTTATGTAAGCAATTTACCATTTCCGAAAAATGCACCAAGTCTTTGCTACCAGGAAGGGCAAACCATATATTCCCATTGTACTCTACAGGTAAGTACTTATAGCAAGTGTCATTTATCTTATGATCAAAATGAATTTTAGTCACATTGATTTTTCGACAACCCCAAATAGTTAGGGCATCGCCGGTAAATTCAGCGATCAAATTATCTCTCTGGAAGAACGCTCGGGCCCCTATTGTAGGGTCTAGGTATAAAAGTTGCCAAATTATGTCTAAAGTTCGTTGAAGTTGATGGCAAAGTTCTAGCCAAATTCTCCGAAAACCCGAAACTTCTTCTTGAAAAATTCGGATCTCGAGATAATTCAGTTTTAAGTTTACAGAGTCAAGATTTTGTTTTTCGATTTTGATAAGTTTTGGCGCATCTAATTTATGATTGGAAAGAACGCCAAATTCCCGGTTGGAGTTAAATCCTACAACAACTCCCTGTTCTGAGATAAATGCGTTTTGTATATTGGTACATTTTTTATATTTTTCCTTTATCAAAAAGGCCGCCTGCAGGTCGTCTACGACGACGTACCTATCACTAATTAAGGCGGGGAAAGTGCCTCGGTGAACAAAAGGACAAATCTCTTGAAAATATTCGCCCTGCCAGAGATAAGTGGCTTCTAAGTTTTTGCATTTCCCGTACAAAGGAGGGCATAAGGTTACGTCCCCTAGGTCTGAAATAATACTCTGTCCGGTCCAACTAGCAACTTGACCTTCTTCGATAATAAAATTGGTGACCGAGGTGCACAAGTCCCGACAACACCATGAAAATCTGATTTCTAGCTTTAAATCAGTCGTCCAAAATCCATTTTTATCCTGTTTTAAATGAGTCCCTTGAAATTCTTTATTTTCGTTCGAAGTTTGGCAAATATCATAAGATATTGGTTCACTTTGCGTTTTATCTGAAATTATGCCTTTTCCGCCAAAAAATCCAGTATTAGTACACACTGTTCTAGTAATTTTCGAACATTTAATGGCAGAACTATTCTTAGGTTCGATTCTAAGGACAAAAATTGTAACATTTTGTTTTTGTGGTCTCGGGAGGTCTCCTCCAGGTAAAATGCACTAGACAGAACGGGGTAAATTTATGGGGTGCCCACTGCGACTTGTTCCGCAAATTTGAAATTCCCGATTTCCCATACCACACTGCAAAAGACTTGCCAGCAAAAAAGTCATAAGAGTCTTTTCAATCAAATTGCTTTTGTTCATTTTTGGAATTCTAAGTTGTTTACTAGATTTTATAAGTGCGGCATAAGATAACCCGACTGTAATATAATAAAGGCGACAAAGAATCAAAATAACTTTAGATAAGCACGATTTAAATAGATTATAAATAAGAGACGCGAAATTTACGAAAATTACTTCAAACGACTTAAATACGTAGCATGCAAATGATAAGGGCAACTTAAATATATTTAAAATATTAAGCGTATTATATAGAATATAAGTGACTGAGAAATTTGAAAAATTGCACGAGTTTAGACAATTTATTTCACGGCTTTTACAGATCGCCGGCCTTTTTGCCGCTGGCGGTTTCTTCTTTAGCCTTGTTGCTATCGTTTTTGACGAGCTCGTAAAAGCCCAGATCGTCGCTGCCAGTTTGGGTTTCGTCCTCAGAGGCCAACTTGGACACGTCTGTAAAGAGAGTGTCGTTTGTAAATAAGTTTTTGTCAAACTTTCAAAGTTTAAGTTTTGCCAGCATATTTTTATCATTGAAAAACCAAGTCTTGAGTCTCTTCCCACAAGAGTAAAAAGCTGGTGAGTTTTTGAAGTAAAATTGCTGATAATAAGAGTTATTTTTGGACTCTTAGCAATTTTGCTTTTACTAAGTTTACCAAAGCTTTGGCTAATTTGACCATATTCTTGTTTATTCTTGACAGAGAATTCGCCAAAAATGGCTAAATGCAAAACTCTGTCTATTCGCAAAAACTTATGGTTATTCTTGTTGGGCGTGAAATAAAAAACAAGGCTACTTGAGACTTGACGAACTTTTCGGTTTTCAATGTACAAAAATTTACCTCTGAGAGTTGTTATTATCAACTTATTGGCCTTTTCAACCGCCGCTATTTTCTCGAAATTTTCATATTTCTGTTCGCTTTTTGTTCGTTTTAACTCAACTTTATAAACATAAATCGTAAACACCCAAATATTTATAGACATAGCTAAGTAAAACTGCATGCACCTTACTATGAGACACAATAAAAACAACAGCATGCACACAACAAAAATAAGGAAGGTGACTGCATTAATATACAGAACCGATTTGGGAAAACCCCACTTTTGATCAAAGATAATTTTCTTTCGACCATTTCTTTTCCCCAGAAAATAAAAAATATGTATGACAATCGGAAAAGCTGTTAAACTGTCCAACACAACCAAATAACTTTCAGATACGTGTGCATTCGCATTGACATTGAAAAAGTAATTTATGATAGGTAGAATTTTCATATTGTAAATATATAAATGTATTAATTTAATGACAAAAAGGAGATACTTTAAGCAAATAGTCTTACCCGAGTAACATCCCCAACGGACGTAGGTAGGTCCGATGTCCGGCAAAGCTGGGCTTGATGTTTTGGACGGGCGCGATGAGGTGGCCGATAACAATGGCTTCAAGGGAATACGGCGCAGCTTCTTCAACATACGGGGTGGCTTGGGCAAACGCGGGCAATGGCGAGGGCAGTGACGACACACACCCCCGTGACGGCGTTGATGATTGCGTCGGACAGGGTGACGTTGATTTTGACGAGGCATCCCACGGTTACTGCCGCCTAAAAAAACATTGCCATCTTCAGATCGTAGATCGTTGATTTCATTTTGCTCCGTGGGTTGGACGGGAAATGGAAAGAGTTGATCACGGTAATACCAAAAAAAGTGATTGTCTGCACGCCATTCTTTGTAGTAACGATTCAGATTTGTGCTTCCAGAGCAGCATAATCTGTTTCAGACTCGTAGTCATCATCCGATGACGAGTCTAACAACTTGCCTTCCGGCTCCGGTTCGTCGAATGAGAAGCGAATATCTTCTAATGCCACATCGGCGTTAAAATTGAGCAGCAACTCAAACCCGTTTTGTCCGAAAGGGCCATCTGGATTTAAAGCAGAATTTGAATTAATTTGCCCAAAAGTCGGAGTCTGGGGAATCAACCCTTCATCCTCTATGTCGAGCAACTGAGAATTAGCAGGCCCATGTAATTCCGATTCTTCGCCAAAAATGTTGTTATTTGTTGACCTTTTTGAGTTATCCGAAAATTGGACCCTTCTTTCATTATTTCTCGATAATTTGGGGGTTCGAGGGCGAGGCCCAGGGCTCCTTACTTCCGGTCTCTGTCCCGAAAAACCCTGGCTGTTTTGGCGATCCATAGACCCACGCCCGTTTATATTTTCGCGAAAACTACCATGTACATAATTTCTCGTGTCTGTCGGACGATCCTCCCGCCTTGCATAACATCCAAAATTCGACCTTTCATTCAGATTTCTTCTGTTGTAATTGTTACTTCCAAAATTTGTATTTTGATTGAAATTCCGTCTGTTATAATTCATATTATCGTTGTTTAAATTATTGCTATTTAAGGGTCGATTACGATAATTATTATCACGGAAATTGTTATTACCGAAGGCTGCCCGACGATTGTTTCCATTCAAAATTCGATCGGCGCGGAAATGACAATTTGCCGCCCAATGGCTGAAACGACCGCAATTATTGCAGATAGCGCGGCCATTGTACTGCTGCCTCGCTTCGTCGATCAATCCGCGAAGTTCGTTTATCTGCTCATCCATTTTTGCTGAAGATAGAATGGATAAATTAGAATTACTTTTTAACTCCGAAGAGGTTGGGTAATCCTGTATTTGCTCACGAAATACTTGTTGTTCTGTGTAGACAGCTTTTTTTCAGAGCATCTTTTAAGCTTTCAGTTTCCTGATATTTTAACCCCTGATAGATTTTAGGTAAAAGCCCCCGTATAAATATCGGCTTTATGATGGATTCCCGGTCTCCTTCTGAAAGTTGGGGATAAGCTGATTTTGCAAGCTTTTTTAACCTCTCAGAGAATTCCAGGATGGCTTCAGTCCTTTTTTGTGTTGCGTCATAAATTAGTCCCTGATAAACATCAGAGTCCCGTCCTTCTGGAAACGCCTGCTTAAGCTCATATATGACATCATCAAAAACTGGTTCTTCGAGTGTTTTTAAAATATCCGTAAGGGTGGCTAAAGCAGTTCCCGTGAAATTCGATTCCAAAAGTGTTATTTTGTAGGCATTATCGGCATTTGAAACTCCTTGTAGAACCATAAATTTTTGGAATTGTTTCAACCATTCTTCAAAATTTTCTCCAAAAGCTCCAGAAAATGGTTTAAGTGGCTTTGCATTCATTAGGGCACCCAACCGGAGAAAAGGGTCCCCTACTGTGGCTGGAGCAGCAAAACTACCTTGTCCCTCAACATCTTTCAGCTCTCTCATTTGTTGATTCAGTGGAGCGCCGTAAACTTCAAAAGCACGTCTAAAAGCATTTTCTAATTGCTGATCGTCATTTGCCATTTTTCTCGTAAAAGGTCTTCCAGATCTTTCAACCAAAAATCTTCTAATTATTGGGATATCCGACTGGGAGAACGCTGACTCCCTTTCTCGCACCAGTTCCGAGATATTAAAATGCGAATCAGAATTTTGATTTATGGGGGTACTCTGGACTGCTGGGGGTCCTAGATCACTCTCAAACAGCGAATTAAGAAATGTTTGATGGGCTTCAAGAATATTTTTAGGAGTCTCGGTAGAAACTGATTTTAAAAACCTCTGATGAGCCTGAAGAGTAGTTTGAAATTCAGGATCAGAAATTTCGGAATTTCCAACACTTTTTTGCCCACTTTCTATTTCTACTGAATTTTCTGAACTAGAATCCGTATTTTAAGCTTATTCGTTGAATTTTCTTTCCTTCTTTTCCGTCCTTTCGAAAACACGATAATTCGAGACCTTGGAAATGGGTTTGCTGAAAACGCCGGCCGGACAAATATCAGCAGAGGAAAACTGTGAAATCTGTGGTACCACCTTCTGACCGAAATCACGAAAAGGGTCAGGAAAAAAAATAAAATAATTCAAAATATCAAATATCAATCGGCTTTTCTACGCCGTTTAGATTTATCAATTACAATGATTTAGAGACTGCGCTTCACCCGGTTTCTCCAGAGATTTATCGCAGCTCGCAATAAAATAGTAATAATTGCTTTAGCTAGGTCTTTTTCTGATCCTTCACTGGCCTACCAAAGCAATTTTCAGCTCCTAAGAGTACCTCGGGAGGCAGAAAAATATTAGCTAAAAAGTTTTCCTGTTCTTCACTGGACTACCAAGGCAATTTTCGGCCCCTAAGAGTACCTCCGAAGCAGAAAAACACAATTATTCTCGTGATTTAAAAATAATTCAAAATCAATTCAAATTCTTTACAATATCGAGACGTTTTTTTCAAAAGTCGATTCGAAGGAAAAAATATTTCAACCGATTGGAAATCCTACTTTCTGCGCCAAATGTTAGGTTCGATCGCAGTGCTCCTACTCCCCAGACTATTTTCTATCTTATTTCAGGGGCCGAGATATGGGGTGATCCCGCTTATAAGACAACTGCGTGAGACAAACTGATAAATTTACTTACAATTCAATATGTAAATGATATTCAGTCCAAGAATATGGTTGACGACTGGAATAAGAAAAGGATGTTGTACAGCGAATATCTTCTTACGAATCAAAAACGAGAAAAAAATCATAGCACTGCCGAATTCTGAGCAAACACCAAGGAACTGAAGCCATTTTGTAGATTAAGCCGTTTTTTATATTTTTTCCAGACAATGAAAGCTTTAATTCTTTTTTAGTTCTCCAGATTTTCCGTTTTTGCTTTGTAGTGGAATTAAAGGCCGGTCGTGGGATTTTACATGCACGTTTCCGTGTTGTATCTATTACATGTTGGCGGTTGGTAGATAAATTACGATTGTTATATCATTTGCATGTTAGTATTTTAGACACATGTGCGTAGCTTACCTTATGAACTTATGCCCTTTACCTCATGAAGCGCAAGTAGTTTCACACCTTGCGTCGGCATGTTCTTTTATCCACATGGTTTTACTTTCTTACTACAGCGGCGCCTCTCATTTATAGCTCGCTTGCTCTTTTTACGGCTGGTCGTTATGCATGTGACTACGCCTACAGTATCGCTTTACAATAAGGTAACAAAAGTTTAAGTACTTCTGGCTTGTGACACCCTCGAGGGAAACTGGGTCATGTTTCTCGGTTAATCTGTCGCGACTTAATCTGCACTTGAAAATATATTTTATATTTTCGTTATATTTCCTGTGCTAACTCGATTTCGTTCGTTCCCAGCACTCATTTTAGCTTTTCGCTCTTCCTTTGATGTTGGCTCAGCAGACGATTCCTTACATATTAAACGATATACTACACTAAATATTAAATTCACATAAACTCGCTTTACACGCCTGAACATTGAAATATGGTACCTATCGTTGTCGATCATTAATGTATCTTAAATATACCTACGTACATATATTTATATACTCGTTCATATATTTATATACTCCTTCGTAAATATTAATAATTATTTTGATCATGCGCGCAATATTTACGCTGATATTTGAAATAAAAAGTAAAATAAAATTTTTTTGAAAGAATTACTCGTTTTATAGAATGAGAATTATTCGTATCTGACAGTACACAGCAGATTTTTAAATGGACTGCACTTTTTGACAAAATCGCTGTTGTGTGCCAATAGTTGGTATAATCCGCAGTCAGGCCTTGCTTTAACAACAGATTTGATTCATGAGAGTGAATGAAACGCGAATCGAGAAGAGTATAATTTTAAATATTTTGAAGAAGGTGAAAAATAGTGGAAAATATGTAGATTGCATTTGAATACTAAAAAAACCCAGTAGATAACAATCGGAGGGAAAGTGATTATAGCAGAAGTGAAATATATGGCCACAAATTCTTGCAATGCACTGCGAAAGTCTGTGTTCAGCAAAGTCCATTTTTTCCATTTTTATATGTGGGGGCAGTCGAAGAGCTTTTACGAGCTCAAATAATTTGATTAAAAACACTAAATAGCGCGAAAACATCTAATTTACAAATTGTAATCGATTTCAGATCGATTTTACTTAAAAAGATTCAATTTTCATCGATTTTAAACTTAAATTTCCCATTTCTTTTAAAAATTAAATTTAGTCCTTTATTGATACTGACCACATGGGCAGCCCGAAAATCCTGGGGGCGTATTCAAATGTAAAAATGGTCTCCAAATGGTAGTATGGCGAGAAAACACCATTTTTCAAAGTTTGTTCTATCGAGCACTGTCCTTGTCGTCGAAAAATTGCTGAAAAACTAAAAAATTAAATTGGATACTCGGATTATCTTAATTTCGGGGTATTTGACTTCCTGGAGAGGGGGTTTGCATACCCCTCAAACACCCATACGCACGCCCGCGTGTGGTCCTCTCCATCCTTAATAATTCTTAATTCCAAGTATATTCGTCCTTTTCGTTCAATCGAAACATTTTTGGTTGTGTATGCTTTTGCACACGCCGAATGACGCTGTTCATTGCTCCATAGGAATTGAACGGAATGGCAAGAAATGCATCCGAACAAAGTTGGTTTTGCTTAGCAGGAATGCATCCGAATGGACTTGCTTAACATCATTGACATAATTAATTTATTGAACAAATACCCATTAATTCAAGAACTGCGCAAATTCGACGACACTTTAGGATCGCCTATCGGCTCGATCGATAGTCACCAACTGCGCTCAAATTTGAGGAATTGTGAGTCAGTATTCGGAAAGGATTTTCTATAATATCGCCATATAATGCTGTTTATACCTATATGCCCGAAATCCTTCTAGCCGGACATTTTCTTTAAGAGTCATTTAACTCAATATTTTGTCACCAACTTTTTTAAGTGCAAAAATAAATATCCTACGTAGCAAAAATAAAAATATGCCGAAAATAACTCTTATATACGTATATTTGGTTGAAAATCTTGAGGATCTAACTTGATGATAAAAAGATTAAAAAAATTCTTAAAATTTATGCGCAGAAGTTGTGTGAAACAGACTATTCAGAAGCACGGAAAATTGTTCCGCAGATACTTAGCATTTTTACTTTACTCGTTCATCTTTTTCATGAAATAGGTTCCAAAAGCCATTCGGAAAACAAATTAAATAGAATAATTTGCTGTCAAGGCAATGACTAATTAACATTGATAATACATACCTACACACTCTTTACTAGTTTGCTCATTCTAGAGAAGTAAAAAAATGAGCAAGCTATCATTCAATTTAAAATTAGAAAGCCACAAATTCACCTCAGAAACATTTTCGATATTTTTTTAACTCGTTTAAATTTGCTAAGCAAATCTAAATTCACTAGAGTAGCATTAAAAAAAAGTAGAAATGAATCAACTGACATTTTACTATAAAATTATAATGAAAAAAAATAAAATGACAAAAGCTAAAAATAACTAACGTATGTGCGTGACAACTCTGTTTGAAGCTGGATTAAAGTCAAAATGGGATACATGTTTTATTTTGTTCAGCAATTTTCATCTGGCTTAATTCATGTACATTGCAAAACGCTATATTACTTGAAAGTGAATGTTGAAAGCGGATCTGACAAATTATTGTAGAGTCCGGCCAATTTGCAAATTTCATCACGCTGCTTATTCTTTTGACGATCATGGAACAGTTCGTTCCAACTTCGTGATAGCGCCATGCGGAGGTTGCGTGGCGGAAAAATCGGTCAGCTTACATATGGATTCCTTCAGCTAAATCTATTTTGTAAAAATTTAAAATTAGTCGGCCGGATGCGTTGATCGGTGATTTGGTATGGTCGGCCGAACAAAATTTCAGAAATCATGGCTGGCTTAAAATTGCTATATGATCTTATTATGTAGGAGTTGCTGCACAAATGGCTTCTTCAATGATTCTAGTCGATGGGTCGGTCGGCATTGAACTCTGATTCTAATCAGGACCGGGCGACATCACGAAATCGATACGGATTGGATTGGTGATTCGCTATTCAAGAAGATGAATGCCTCGTCCGCCGATCCAGTCGTGTTTGTCCCCCATACCATTAGCGGTTGAGACACGTAGCAGGCTTATTTGGAGAAAGGACGAGAGGATCGGCAGGATCGACAACAAGCGCTGCTAGCAACACTTGTCGTTTCAGCCGATTCGTTTCGGAGCGTTCTTAGTTCTTAGAAGTAGGGTCCAGCTACGGGGCGTAAGGAGTGCGCGGAAAAAGGAATTAAAGAAATTAATACAAAGATTAACTGATTTTCTTTCTAATCCTTGCTTTTTGATGCAAATTTCTTTATTACGTACAGTCTATAGACATTTGTTCATTTATTATGAATCTCATGCAATTATCTTGCCTAACGCTCATTTCCAGTTAATAATTCTGGACGCTTTTCCAAAAGCGTCCTTTTTTGGTCATTTTGAATTCTATTTAAATATTTTGGCGTATTGTCAGCTTTCGTTGCCTTTTTCGGCCGATTTTTGTCAGTGGATAGTTAGGACCCAAAGCTGAGTCGGGCGGCGGTGTTGACCGCAATTTATTTACATATTTATTTGGCGTATTGTTATTTGGGCCTAATGCTATTATTTTTATTTATTATATTACTCTGCATTAGGGATTGTCGTATGTACTACAGCATAGCGATTCCCCACATTGTAGTCTGAGAGCGGCAGGTGTTAAATTACTAGATTTCCTGACCTCTTTTTGGTTACATAACAATAGGCCTATGGGCAAAGCTTAGGGTAAAGGAATGTACAAACGAGATAGGCACAAACATGAGACACACACACATGAAGTTTAACCCTCACGTTCCCGTGAACTAGGACAGTGTCCTAGCCGGTCACTTTTTTGTTAATTTTTTTCGTTGTGTGTTTTGTATGACCACAAAAATTTGTCTAGCCTAATTTTAGCCCTAGTTACATCATTTGAAATGTTCAAGCTAGTGAAAAAATTATACATCCTAAAAAATTAGCATATTTTTATGATTATCATTTGAAAACTTAAATTACAAAAGAAGTTTCGGTCAATGATTAGTACAAGATTGGTGGGCTTCTACTTTTTAATCAGGTCTTACAGCCCTACAATCATACGTGGGCAGCAAGAAAATTCTGGGGGGGGGGGTGCAAGATTTTTTTGAAGGTCGAAAAATGGCCTTAAAAATGGTGGTATGGCGATAAAAACACCATTTTTCGACGTTTCTCATCAAGCACTATCCATTGGCATCAAAAAATTGCGAAAAAAACGAAAAAAATTTTCAAAAATTGAATTCTGGAGGGGTATTTTGATTTCTGGGGGGTATTTTGGTTTCTAGGGGTGCATACCCCCAAACTCCCACGCCCAGGTGTGCCTACAATGATATTTTAGTCAACTGAAATATACTATTTGTATTTATTTTATGCATGTCTACCTCATGCCTATGCTAAAGTATAACAGCAGGTTCTTACTTATAACTTCTTACAACATTATTTTATCAAAAAATGACAAACATATTCGGAAAGAGCTTTAAAAATTGCACAAAATGATACTATGTACGTTGTGTAGAGTGAGACTAATTACATTCTAACCTGGCTAGGACGGCGTCCTAGCACGGGAACCTTTGACTTCAAAAAACACATGGGAACGCGAGGGTTAGGTACAGGTAAGATATGATAACACAGATACCAATTTGTACTCAAGTCGCATTCAGCCCAAGTGCCCATTTTCCTATCCCAAATTTTTATTGAAAATATGTATGGGAAAGGAAATGAAAATATGATAATTTTTGGAGGAAGGTGCTCCCGGGCGACACACTATAGCATTGCGCTCAGTGGTCGCATACATGCGTATGGAAATTAAGCACAAAATTGTACATCTTGGCAAAACAGTCGTGGGTATGTAGGTACAATGTAGCGCAAAACAAATGGAATTTCGCTTTGAACCAATGCGGCAAAACGGCGTGTAAAGTGAAGTTTACACCCCCCCCGGGTATCGAGAAAAATTTGCATGCAGCGCAAATTTTCACCTGCAACAAACTTTGTGTGCAAACTTTTTGCGCAAAAACGGCCATGGTGTGGAGTCGGGCGATTATCAATTTGTGTTGGCAGATCAAAGTGGGATGCCGACACATTTTTATGCACAAAACGTATGCATTAAAATGTACAAGATGACGTATGGCTACGTCAAACAATTGAGCAGCGGGAAACGAAAAAATGATGCGTTGATAACGCGTTGACAAGGTGGTTTTGCGCAACGTACAGAATGACTGTTTGCCCAGGACCTAGAGAATTTATAATTAAAAGTAATTTATGATAGGAGGGCAGGTCACTCGGCTTAATTAGTATTGAGTACGAAAAGATCAAATTATGGACAAATTGAGAACACATATGGACAAGGACAATAAATGAATCAAAGACAGACAAATACAATGAAATAACAAATATTTGTTTGGGAAAAATCAGAAAATTATACATCGTAATAAAAATATACATGGAAATAATGAATAACGGAGATCTGTAAAAAAAATTCTTAGAAAAATGTCCTAAGATGGAGAGAAAAAATTGTGTGTGGCTGCAGAGAATAACTAGTAATTACAGTAAGAGAAAAATTATGGAAGAACAGTTAAAACGAGTAAAACAAAAAAGTTTAACGCACTGCTGGCGGTTGGTACGTCAATCCTGGCAGAGCAAAAATCAAAATGATAAGCAAAATGTTGAAGTGCGGCAATCCAGTTGATCACGAGGCAAAGATGACTGAGCGGTACGACGACCGTCAGTCATGCACAAAATAGTAGGCATAATGCACGACGTGGATCGAGCACGGCTGTTTCCTCTTAACGGAATAGGCATAAAATGTGGCGTGGCAATATGCTGCTGGGCAGGATAATGATCCTGCAATCACGTAACCGAAATGTGCAGCACGGATACAGACATCAGAACTGCATGACGCTGCACAATGGTATCGCGATGACAATGATTGTCTAAATGTGATGCTTGTGGAATACTATGACCGGAAGCAGACGGTTGAGCAGACGATCGCGAATCCAATCATTCGACTGTGGCGGCGCAATGCAATTGACAACTACGTTTGACTCGCTCATAATGACGTTGGCAAGAACTATAACTTGTGGCTGGCTGCAAAGAATTATGCAGCTGACAAACTGTAGAAGTAATGGCAAAATTGGTAGTACGGCGAATGTGAAATTATTGTGGCGTTTCCTCAATAGCCTGTGTAGACCTACGGTTGCATTGCTCTTGTTCCATGCAACGACAATGCAAAGCAATTTGACCTTCAATTGATAAATCAATGGTGCATCAGCGCATTTTCAGAGGTGGCTCTTGAGATGGAGTCACAGACACGTCGTGGTTGCTTTGTCGATTGTGAATTTCTTCTAACATGGCTGGGAGAGTCACTTCTAAGAAACCTTGGGTTTGTTGACGTGCGGCATAGCATGGAAAAACAATTGGACAACTGATTGGCGTGTTTGTATGCAAACAAATTAGCTGAATTCGCTTATGCGCAGTGTACAAATCCGTAGTTGTTTCAATAATTCCAGGGAACTCGACAAATACTTCTCTCGGAAACGGATTGAGAACTCTTTCCACGAAAATTTATCTAAGCATTTATCAAAGTTGTTCGACCATGCGCCAAGCGGTTATGGGTTCTTGATACCAGAATTGATATCTATAGAACTGATTGTCGAGAAATTGAAGAAGCATAGGCGCAGACATAAAAGTCGTTGATTGAAATGACGGAATGAAACAAAATGTTGACTTGTATCCTTCGAAAAATTATTCATTGAACTGAAAATGTCATCCATTTGGCGAATTTTTAAGGCCAATGGAGCATGAATGTCGGGTGGATTCGCAAGGCGATGCGGAAAAAAATTCCAATGGAATCGTTCAATTAGCTCAACGCTCGACTTGTGGCCATAGGTGGGCAGCACCGAAATTCTGGGGGAGGGGGGTGAAAAAATTTCTGGGGCTGAAAAAATTTTCAAAGGTCACAAAATGGTCTTAAAAGTGGTCATATGGCGAAAAAACACCATTTTTCGACGTTTCTCATCAAGCACTATCCAATGGCATCAAAAAATTGCTAAAAAAATTTTCTGGGGGGGTATTTCAACTTCTGGGGGGGGATGCAAACCCCCCCAAACCCCCACGCCCATGTGTGCTTGTGGCGGTTCTAGCTACCTAGGGTGATTTGCTATGAACTCTAAACCAACTTCATAGACCATTGGGCTGGTCGTGACATGTAGAATCGAGTTAGATGAAAAGTTGAATCATTGTAGAAAAGACGCGGATGCTGCGTGAATTCGCTGAGAAACGGAATCGGCAAAGCCGTTTGAATTTATATTGACATATTTGGTGCAGAATGCTGACCAGTAAGCAGAACTCGAGGCAATGATTGTTGCTCATTGGCTTGATATACATTGTTAAACCTTGTGGACAGTTCTGCAATATGGCTGTTTTCATATTCCATAAGACTATCAAGAAACGTATTGGCGAATTCTTGTCCTAAAGCGTTAACAAGCTGGGCTCTGAAATCTTCAGTGTATACACGAGCAGCATGTTCGGCTGCCTGGCTCACAATTGAATCTTGACTTTGAGCAAATATTTGCGCTTGTTGCTGATTAAGCAACATTGCCGCGCCTTCCTGATTTTCATTGTTATATTTCTCTATGACCTCTGATTCTTTAAAAAATCTTTCATGGACAGCTTGAGCAAATTCATCTTCCAATTTTCAGATATGAGCACTTTTCTCTTTCGTTTTTCCTTCAGGCACAATGAGATATTTGTAGCTGCAAGTTGGCTGATCTTGCATCATAATTTCTTCTTCAGCTATCATTGCTGGCTTAGATGTTTGTGCCGATTCGGCTACATCTGTGATTGGACTTTTGGAAGCTTTGTCTACAACTTCGAAGACTTCATTATCATAGTTGAGGGCTTCTTCCTCTTCTTTGTAGACTTTATTTGGATATTTCGACTCTTTATCTGGCCGTGAGACAGAGCTTGGCACACTTGTGCGCTGATCATTGTCAGTAGATGGAGGTGCAGAGACAAAAGGAGTTCGAGATGAAGATGCAGTCGATTCTTGCGACGCTTCTGGTGCTAATGTGAAAACTGGTTGCACCATTTCGATATCTGATTCGTTATCATCCTCCTCATATTCCTCTTCGCTTTCATCAAAGCTAGGGTTAGAATGTCTATGATCACGTTTGCCTTTCTTGAATTCTTTGGCCTTTTCTTTCTTTTTCTGTTCTGCAATATCTATGCGTTTGATTCGCTCGGCGAGCTCTGCTTTAGATTTAGCAGGCATTGAGCCGACTTGAGCCAATGACATATCAAATTTTCGATCCTTTTCGACTTTTTGATTTCCGGACAATTCATCTCTGGCGAATCGCTCTCTATTTGTCGGAGCCATAAGAGCAATATTTGAGCGATCAACTGCATGACGCATTATCAAAAGATACAGATCCAGAGCAGTGAGCGGGTTGGTGATTATATATTGGACCATTCAGTCTGATAACGGAGTTCGATTCTAAGCTCGGCCTATTGCTGTTCTAGCCAATTGGCGAAGTTGGAGATTGAACATATATTGTAAAAGCGTTTGAAGATGATGATTTCCCGGAGTGGTTGCCACAGCTCTGGTGAAATTATTGGCGGGCGGAAGCGTATTAATTATGTGAGCCTCGAAGACATTGTGTTTGAATAGCTCGCGATGCCTCTGACACTGATGGCGACTTTGTTGATAGTGCTCGCAAGCATAAAGGTGAGTCGCATACACTGGAAAGTATGCAATGCAATCGTTTTCTGATCCTTGGCAAGCTAAGGCAACATTGGATAGTTGTATGCACTCATGGGCTTGGGGGAGTCTGGGGGTCTGGACCATACGTGGGCAGCAAGAAAATTCTGGGGGGTGCAAGATTTTTGAAGGTCGAAAAATGACCTTAAAAATGGTGGTATGGTGATAAAAACACCATTTTTCGACGTTTCTCATCAAGCACTATCCATTGGCATCAAAAAATTGCGAAAAACACGAAAAAAATTTTCAAAAATTGAATTCTGGGGGGTATTTTGATTTCTGGGGGAGGGGTATTTTGGTTTCTCGGGGGGCTGCATACGCCCCAAACCCCCCTCCCACGCCCAGGTGTGGTACCAAAATACAATCCCTCCCAGAAATCAAAATACCCCCAGAATACAATTTTAGGAATTTTTTTTTGTTTTTTTCGCAATTTTTCGATGCCAATGGATAGTGGATAGATGAGAAACGTCGAAAAATGGTGTTTTTATCGCCATACCACCATTTTTAAGGCCATTTTTTGACCTTCAAAAAATCTTGGACCCCCCAGAATTTTCTTGCTGCCCACGTATGGTCGTATGCACACCTGGGCGTGGGGTTTTTGGGGGGTATGCACCCCCCAGAAACCAAAATACCCCCACCCCAGAAATCAAAATACCCCTCCTCCCAGAATTCAATTTTTGAAAATTTTTCTCGTTTTTTTCGCAATTTTTTGATGCCAATGGATAGTGCTTGATGAGAAACGTCGAAAAATGGTATTTTTATCGCCATACCACCAGTTTTATGGTAATTTTTAGACCTTCAAAAAATCTTGCACCCCCCCCAGAATTTTCTTGCTGCCCAAGTATGGTCGTATGGTGAGCAACTCATGTGAGCCGAAAGGCGGAAGTGGGAGCTCAGCAATGTCCCATACAAAAACATGACCGCAAACTGTTGCGATCTGAATGAAACGGACAAACGGGCCATTTGAATTGTGATGTGTGGCGCTTATGGCCCAATACTGAGCATCCCATTTTGAATAAGGCATATAAACGCGATCATTGCCAAATTCTGAGTCAAAACCAAAAAGAAAACGGCCATTTAAGGCATGCATTGGTGCAAGAATAGCGACAATGGCCGCATATGACTCTGCGGGCGAATTTATGAAAACTGCACGAATATCATTGGCTGGGACATATGGCGCAGTCAATGGCGCTCTGCTAAAATGTTGAAAATACCAATGATGTTGAGCCATGATATGACAAAAATGCTGAGGTTGAGCACGCGGGCTTACTGGCGCTATATCGGCAATGAAGCCAGCACGCCTAACTAATGGACACTCTTGACTAGTGTTGTAAAAGATAAGAATTTTTTGCAAGATAAAAGATAAAGATAAAGATGACATTTTAAAATTCAGAAGATAAAGATATAGATAAAGATAAAAATTAAGAAAGATAAAGATAAAGATAATTTGCAAGATAAAGGAACCAAAAGATAAAGATAGAGATAAAGATAAAGTGTACATGTGTAAATATGGTCGCCTGGGCCCAGGAGAATGATGTTTGTGAAGTGCAATAAACGAGAGTGGGTGATGTAAAGCAGCAAACTGAATGCCCTAATTTTTACACCTGAGATCGAAGAGGTGATAGGCATTAAGCACAAATAAATGTAGTTTGGGGGTTTGCCCGTGGTATCTGACTGACCCACATACTACTACTACTGGCAGACAGCAAATCACTTCTTTCTTTTCACAAGCATCAAAACCCTGCTCTGTGCGCCTTTACAAAGTATAGTCGCAACAGTTATTGATTTTTTCAAAGTTCTCTATGTTCCTAGGCTTGGACTTAGATTAACATGGGTGCAATTAGTAGTACTCCCGCTTAGATTGGCATCACTTCCGCTTGCCTATATTGATATAGAGGCATTAATTTTGACAGCACGCCATAGGGTTTAAACAATCGTTTTCTTTTCTTTCCATGTATCAGTAAAACTTGAATGCTCCTAAATGTATTTCACGTCAAACCTGCATTTTGGATTACATGCTAACTTATGTACATACTTTATCTTTTTTGCAAGATAAATTCCTATCTATAAGATAAAGATAAAGATAAAGATAGCCTGTGATTTTTCCAAAAGATAAAGATAATGATAAAGATAAAGATAAAATTTTGTCAAGATAAAATAAAGATATCTTTATCTTTATCTTTATCTTGCTAAAAAGATAAAGATAAAGATATCTTTTACAACACTACTCTTGGCCCGTAGGTCCTAAGCGTAGCTGCAAGCATAGCTGCAAGCGTGCAGCTGCCGCATGCGAGGCTATGAGGAATTCTGTGATGTTGGAAGGGGTATGGCCGTTGCAATTGAATTCTGGACAGTTGTTATCCATGTTTTCTGGCGGTTGGTCGGACATAATTGGGTAAAATAGGGTTCTGAAAAAGGGTAAACGTTATTTAGGGGAACCGCATCATGATTGAACTTAGAAATAACGAGTAAACGGACGGGAATGCATTCCTTTTTATGGCGTTTGCTAGGCGGTTATTCAGAGAAATCAATGACAATCCCAGGGCAAACGGGGCAGCGTGGGACCTGAACTAACACGATATCGCCTGGAATATATCTGCATTTATCCGAAAATAAATCAGAAAATGGCAGTTTTGGCGATTGCAATAACCTATTTTGATGAACTAAGTGAGTCACAAGTGGATTGTGAATATAGACAATCCGAGCTGTTTTGGAAGTTGGCAATTCGGTGATACAATATGGGCACACTTACTTAGGAGCAAGTTTGCCTTGGTTTGACGGAATAACTGCTTTGTTATTCAGATAAACGATATCATTAACCAAAAAGATTGTTTCGGAAATATTTTTATCATATTGTAGCTTTTGATGCGTATGCGCTTTTGCTAAATTAGTGGCTGCAGCCTCATGTAGGTCACGTAGGGAGTGAACTAAGCTGGCGAAGTACGCTTCAACTTGGTTAGACGATTCAGGGTCGAGAGTTAAATCATTTAGGATTTGGATATCTAATGGAAAAGATGGCTCAGTCTCGACCATAAAGTAAGACAAAAGGCAATAAATTTGTCGAGGCTTGAGGCGTTGCTCAATAGGCAAAGAACGCAAATGGGAGATACTGTTCCCAATCATATTGGTCACGAGCACTTAGCTTTGACAAACAGTCAATCAACGTTCGATTATAACGCTCAACCAGACCATCACATTGGGGATGGTACAGGGTTGTAAAAATTTTCTGAATATGCAAGATTTTGCATATCTCAGCAACTAACGTTGATGTAAAATTGGATCCTTGATCTGTCAAAAACGTCTAGGCACTCCGTGTCTAGGTATAATTTTACGTAGCAAAAGATTTGCGATTGTAGCAGCTTTCATGTCCGAAACAGGAAATGTTTCTACATATTCCGTGAAATAATCCATGAAAACTACTACTTGGTCGTTTCCAGAGATAGATTTTGGCATGTGAAGACAATCACAAGCGATCAGATCAAAAGGTGCTTGACTTCAATCGGTTTTAGGGGTACCGATGCTGGGATTGACAAGATCTTACGTTGCGGTCATGTATGACAATTTTTACACCAAGCAATAAGATTGTTTTCCATTTGTGGCCACCAATATCTTATTTGGATATTGGGCAAACCTTTTGGACTGAAAAATGAGCATCAAAAATCAGTGATTGTATGGGGACCCCGACCCCGACCCCAACCCCGAAAAACCCCAGCCTAAACCCCGACCCCGACCCCTGACCGGGGGCATGATTTTTCGAGTCGGGGTTGAACCTTTTTTCGGGGGTGAAATATAGCATTTTATTTGTTGGTACATAGAAGAATTGTATAAATAGCAAATAAAGATTCAAGGACGATTCATTCACCAGCGAAATTAATGTTTAACTCGACACTCGCGATATTTCATAAAGAGTATGCCTGGTTGCCATGTTGTTAAGACGTACATACATGTTCGCATATTTTACATTATGAAGTGCGCCGGAATTACTGCGGAATCACAGGCGTAGCCGAGGGGAATAAAGGCACATGCCCCCGGAATTTTTCAGAAATTATGTTGATTTTTCTGGCGCAATGTGTCCAGAACATTGAGTTTAAAAGGCCACAAACGTCAAAATGTTCCGGCGCTTCGCGCTGAGTCATTATTATTTATTGTTATACAGATCCAATGAATTTAAAAGCTTGAATCTCTCAAAATAATCCAGCACTTCGCAGCACTTTAGTGATTTAATGCACTATTAGTTCATTGAATGAAACTGCACATGCTTGTTGGACATAATAGTAAAAGTGCGAAAATGTTTGCGTACCAATTTATCTATTCTCTGCTTTGTTTATCTTTCTTTACAAGGACACATAATTCCATTTCAAATGAAAGGAAAGGCCAAATTTTCTTCTGTTTTTGCGCATTTTCTTTATTCCGAACTAGTTAATAAGAAGGCCACAAATGGGCCTGAAAACGGTAAGAACAAAATTCTCATTGATATATCTTTCAATGACTTATTGGTTGCGACCTGTTGCTGCGCTATATACTTAGCAGAGGTCGAAAAACGCATTTCAGCTCAGAAGTTTTGTGCAGTGCAGGTGTTCATCAATTTAAAATGTTTTTGGACTTAATTCAGAACCGAGATTTTGCCAATTTGTGAAAATTTTAACTTTACTACATAATTAAAAAGTAGAGTGCTTTTTTTACAAAATTTTCAAGGTTCTGCTCTGGACCTTGCTGGGGGCGCTTGAGCGCGCCACCCCAGACCCCCAGCTGTACAATCTCGTTCTACATATTGAAAGAGATTTTTAGGAGGGCAGAAAAGGTAAAAGGATTAGGAATTTTTAAACATTTTCGGCGCTTCGCGTCGCAATAAGTTTATCTGTTCTGCATGATTTTAGCGGTATAAATTGAGTTTAAAGAGTAAAAACGTCAAAATTTTCCTGCGCTTAGCACCGCCGATTATTGTCTTAGGGCGGTAGAATATGACTGAATTTCTTGATGCTTTGCGCCACTTATGATTTCCGAACTGTTTGTCAATATAAAGGCGTAAATTCTACATGGAAACGGTAAAAATTTCGAAAATTTTCGGCGCTTCGCTCCATTGGCTCCTCTACAATCAGTGCGCCATAGAAAACCGTTATGAAAAAAACTGTGGACGAATACGAAAGAGCGAGAGCGATTAGTGATTAAAATAGAAAGTAATGCTAAATTGCTAAAACCATGCTTGGACTTGGAATGAAAATGAAATGTTGAACATAACCAGCTTTATTAGTATATATGCTCTACAAACAAGTGAAGGTATCGTTTTCAT
Source organism: Mermis nigrescens (assembly GCA_036768485.1). Lineage (NCBI taxonomy): Eukaryota > Metazoa > Nematoda > Enoplea > Mermithida > Mermithidae > Mermis > Mermis nigrescens. Next base: position 173,384 of record JAVLUZ010000635.1, on the reverse strand, counting down.
CCTTTTCGAATTGGTATGTAATCATGCAATGTTAATTGTTAATCTTCAACCCCGACCCTGATCCTGACCCCAACCCCAAAAACCGGGGTTTTTCATCCCCGACCCCAACCCCGATTGGGGGTGAAAATCTGACCCCGTACAATCACTGTCAAAAATTAAGTCATGAAATTCTGATAGGATAAAACGATGTAGAGATTTAGGATGATGAGCTGATAGACGACTTGCGGGTTACATTTGGGTTGGAAAGGTCAAAAATGTAGATCTTGGCTGACAAAAAATTCATTGCGATACTTCTTCTTGGAAAGATCATTGAGTGAGTTGCAAATTTTGACGATTTCAAGATCAAGTCGTTGCTCTGCCAACAGTTTAACTGGTGTAAGCATTTCTGCTTTTTCTGCATCTGTCAGCATATTTCTCTCATAATATACCGGTGGTACATTTCTATTCGCATTTGACGTAGTAGGTATGTCCGGCGGATTATCATCCTCTTCCGACTCGGATTTCTCGGATTCTAGATTGACGATGTTCACCTTTGCTTTTCTTTCAGCTTTCTATTTTTGCTCATTTTCATCATATTTTGGGTGATGCAAAAGTAAATTGGCGGCACAATTATAGGCGCGGGGGACATACACAATTTTATACATGTATTCTTGAAGCTTGAGTCCCCATCTTCGAAGACGACTAGATGGATCTTTGACGTTAACTAGCCTTGTGAGAGCTTGGTGGTCGGTTTCAACAACAAACTCGGTACCATACAGATAGTGACGATAGTATTGAATCGCCCATACAATGGCTAGAGCTTCTTTCTCTGACATAGCGTAATTGCACTTAGCCGAATTCAAGACTCGGCTTGAATAGCTGAGTATGAAGCGATTACTTGACGGCAGATGCTTTTGGGTGAGAATTGCACCTAAAGCATAGTTGCTGGCATCAGTTGTCAAAATAAACTGATGTTTGTCGACAAATTTTGGCAATTGTAGGATTGGCAGAGAAGTGAAAGCATCCTTGATTTTTTCAAAAGCTTCTTGATGCTTTTCGGTCCACACTTAAGGTGTATCTACTCGCAATAGCGTGAAAAGTGGCTCAGCTATTTTTGCGAGATCCTTTACGAACTTTTTGAACCAATGTACAAGGCCAAGGAATTTTTGTACGCCTTTCACATTATTCGGAGTCGGAAAACTTCGTACATCTGCAACTTTTGTGGGGTCTGGCGCGATCCTAAAAGAACTAATTCTATGCCCTAAAAATTGCACTTCTTGATGGGCAAAATGGCATTTATCAGGCTTAATGCGCAGATCTGTGTCACTAAAGGCCTTAAAAACATTCTCTAAGTCCTGCAGATGTTCTGGAAAAGTTCGAGAAAAATCTATGATATTGTCAATGTAAACTAGGCACTTGTTCCAGTTTAGTCCTGCTAAAACTAATTCCATTAAGCACTGAAAGTCTGCTGGTGCATTTTTGAGACCAAAGGGTAACATATTGAATTCGTAGTAATCGAGGGGCAAATAAAAGCTGTTTTCATCCGTGATTCTTTATTTAACGGGATTTGCCAATAACCTGATTTGAGATCTAGCGTAGAAAAATACGCTGCAGATCCGAGAGCATCAAAATAATCTTAAATTTGAGGTAACGGATACACTTGGGTCTTGATCACTTCATTTAGGCGACAATAATCTACAACGGGACGCAAGAAACATCCTTTAAACCAATTAGGAATAACGGACAAGCCCATGGGCATGTAGTTGGACGAATCACTTTATCAGCTAGAATTTCATTGATAACTGCTTGCATCAATTTTTGATGCGAATGTTTGACGCGATACTGTTTTCCTGTGACCGGAAGGCTATCACCCATGTCTATATGATGTTTCATCAGTGGCGTTCGGCCAGGGGGTCCCCTTTTAGAACAAAAATTTAGGAATAACACTGGCATAAATCCCGAACCTACTGTTGCTGATGGGCATTTATTGCCGAGCCATTTGAGGCTTTGTTGATCGATGCAAAAAGTTTGGGCTCTCTATCGTCCAATAGTGCGACATGAGACACAATTTCAGCTTCAGTCGTTAAGGAACCGATGAATTCTCCGTTACTGATGGTGGTGATAGGTGATTTAATCGTATTGCAGATGGGAAGGGAGAAAACAGGGACTGACGTGTCAATGATAGCTGGTGCAACGAACAGTGATTTGCTTAGCATGAAATCATTATCAGGTTCAAAAAGAGCAATTTCAGCATTTAATTGACCACAACAAACATATCCGGGCGTCACAACTTCATGACGCGGTTGAATGACAATTGATTCAGTAACAGTTATGTGAGCACAAAGTGGACACGCGATTTGCGTATCAGGGTTTACGCGTAAATGTTTTTTGTCATTTGCAGAGAATAATTCGACACGAAAACCATTGGCAAAAGCAATCTTTGACTGTGTTGACGAAAAGTAAGGCTTCTTTGCAAAAATCATAGCCTTGAAGCAGATCTTCCAATAAATCATCGATGATTAAGACAACAGCCGGAGTACTTTGTTCTGGGACTCTTATTTGCATGATATAGGTGAAACGCACAGTTGCTGTCATTTTTCCCATTTCATGAACAACATGCGCTGCTTGCTTTGGTGGCAATTTCAAACCTAAGCGCAGAAAAGCGCTTGTGGTCATCATCGTAACTTGCGATCCTGTGTTGATTAACGCAGGGAGCTTTACTCCGTTGATTTGCGCTATTATTGTAGGCAAATTCGTAGATGCATGGCTAACTATGGTTTTGTTAGCAACATCTTAAGTTTTGACCTGTGAGTTTAGCTTCTCATAGACTGCTAAATGTCTCTGTAAGCGATGATGTTCTTCTAGAAAAGCTTGGGACGCAAAAAGCTGTTCCAAATTTTTGGAAGTTGAGACAGACAAAGTTATGACATTTTCGTTATTATTCGACAATTGGGTTGGCAGTGGACGGGGAAAAGAAACAGTGGGAGTGGAAGATACCGAGTATGTAACTGCCAGGGCGTTAGAACGCATAGGTTGCTGCGGAAATTGTCGATATGCATTATTTGGCTAGAGATAATTCTGAGAATGTTCTGCAAAACGATTGTTTGCATACATATTTCTGTCATTGTTGTAATATCGCATATTACTGTAGGAATTATGTTAGTTTGGGCGATTGCCGTAATTTTGTCAAAAATCATTGCTCAGACATCAAAAATTTTGACGGGAGTCGTAATTTTGAGATGTAGATGGATAGTGTGAGTTTTGAAATACACAAGAATTATATGGGTTACGGTAGTTCGAATGCAATGATGATGGGTTGTTTTGAAACACTGGCCTAGATCAACTAATATAATGATACGCATACTCACTGGAATTGTGAGCTTTGCCATTGCGATAATTTTGTTGTTGTTTTGCGGACGCCGGAAACATTCATCTCTGGTATGGCCCATGTGTTTGCAATACACGCAGTGTGGTTGCGTTAAAGCATTAGATGTATCTGGACGCATTTGACGAAAAGACGTAGATTGACGGGAAGTTTCATTCTGACTATACATTGAACGACGAAAATTATTCTTTGGCAACACGCTACTAGATACTGCAGCGGCTGTTGCTGGTAAATACGGTGTAGGCTGCTTAGCTGGAGCATACTGTAGGTTTGCAAACTCCCTGCATCGCACAGCATGAAGATGATCTTGTATCGGCGCTTCAGGCACTCTATTGTAAGCTTCTTTTGTGATTTCTTGATTCATCCCTTTTCTGAGCTGATACCAAAGCATTTTGTCAAAAGCTATTGAGCAACCTGGATTTCAGGCTGAGCACAAATGAGAGCTTCAGCGTAACGCCAAAAAATGTGTTTACAGACTCCAATGGGAGCTGTTTGCACTCAAGAAATCTATCAAACAATGTATCTGTGTCGATAGGACGAAACGCTGCAATTAATGCTTGTTTTGTGTGTTCATATGATTCACAAACGTCGTTGGGTAGGGAACAAAACAATCGAGTCATATAGGTATCAAAAAAAGACGGCAACAAATCAAGACACGATCTTTCATCAACTCTATAGCCATTTGCTAATCACTTAAGTTCCGCTATTGTGAAATGAATTTGTTGCAAAAATGGACCACTGCTCATAGAATCAGCTAGGTAGCAAATACCTGCATTCTCTGAGCTATCAGACGACGCATCACGGTGGCGACGCCATTAACGTCTCAAAAGAGATCTATGATGCATGGGACTTTTAGGCGGAGAGTCAGTAGCTTGATCCAGATAGTGAACTCTTTGGTTCTGCTGATTCTGAGGTGGAATCTGATCTGGTGGGATTGATGCACCTGTATTCGGTACGAAAATTTGATTCTGCGGAATATGCATCGCATGAAGTGGCAAGAGTTCAGCATTTATGGGATTAGCTTGGTTTGGCGGCCGGCGGAACGGCTGGTGAAACGATCTGTACTCGTGTGGACAGTTCAACATTTGCAAAACGAGCTAAATGCTGCTGCTCAGCATTTACAGGGATGGTGGGACGCGTTAAATGCAACGCAATTAGCTGCTTTGGACGCACTGGGGCTGGCAAATGATGGACGGGCATTGACGTTGCAAGCTGCACGTGCGAATCCGAGTCAGCATTTGCAAAGCGAGCTAAATGCTGCTGGTCCGCGTTTGCAGTGATGTTGGGAGCCGGTTGTGGCTCAATAGGCTGCAAATCAGGGTTTGCACAGTTTGCATTTTGCCATTGTGCATGCACATGTTCGACAGCTATACGTTTGAGACGATTTTTTAATTCTTGCATATGTGCAAACATCGCATTCAAAAGATTATCTGAATTGCGATTTTCGATTATCCGATTCACGTTTGTGTCAGAAACCGATTGTTGTGGATTAGGAATTGTTGTTTCGTTCAAAATTTGACAAAGAGTGATATTGTCATCATTTGCAACTTGGTTGGCTTGGGAAAGTCAACACTTGTGTCCTGATTTTGGACATTCAGCATCTGATTTGCATTCACAATGCTGTCAGCGCTTGCACAGTTTTGTGCACTGGCGCTATGATCAGAATCTGAGTCATTTGACAAATTTCGAGAGGATTTCTGTGTGCTAGCCTGTTTAGGCCACTTATTCGGAGTTTTCTTCCCCATATTAGTCATTTTTCCAGCTAGTTTCTTGCCTGGCATGGCAGACAATAGAGATTAAGATCAGGACAAGAAATTTTTGTCACAACCTCAATCTCAAACAGAAAAATATGCACACGAACACAATTGAGTCAAATAAAATGCACTCGAACAGTGAAATCTTAAGAATGCACACGAACATAGTATGATTACACAAAGTGGAAAATTTTTGAATTTTTTAGGCAGAAAAATGAACGACGTTAGCTTGGCCCGTCCGTCATGAATGACCTACAATGTAAACGTAGGGCAAACCTACGTTCACTTGCTTACTTACGCCCGAAAGATTTAGGCTTATGCGCTCACACGGGGGTTCTCGACCTTTTTAGGGGTTGATCACCAGCCGGCGACTCGGGGGTAAGCGGCTCGGCCTGTTTGAGGTAGCCCGGCCCTCTACACACGCGTTTAGTGAAACCTACTTACTTAACCCCTTGAGATTAAGTACCTAATTAATGTAAGTTTCCTGGAAACCTAATTGAGAGCTCAAACAGATTATTATTTAACTTGTTTTGGGACCCAATTCCGGTGCTTGAAAATATTGAGGGTTCCTTAGTATAGTGTAGCACAAGGACAGAAATTCGACAGCACGGAAATTCAACCGAGCCCAACATCATAAATTAAATAATTAATTTTTACAATATTTTTGGACAGAAAATTGTGAAGCAATAAAACATGTGACAGCATGAAGGATGCATGCTGCCGACTGTCGTGTTACGCTGATCGGTTAAAACAAACAATGTATTTGACAAAGGGCACGGATCCCCGCCAAAGGCATACAAATAAATGCCAAGTTGTCGCACACAAATAGTAAAACAAAATGCGCAAGGGCAAAAAGAACTTGCCCACTATGTGACGAAACATGACGAAATTCCTGCAGCCACGCTGGGAAAAACTAAGGACTACTGCAGAGTCTTACTCAACGCACGGAAAAAGAAAAGACGCACAGCTAGGAAGCTGGCAAGAGGCTCTGAAGCTCAATGTAAAATGAAAACTCTTAAAGTGCCGGAATGATCGTCAAAACTGCGCTCGCACACAGTTTTAAAAGATATGAAAAAAGAGGCTTATCAATGCGGACAGAGAAACGCGGAATGGATCTACGAGAATAACAATAGGCCTATGGGCAAAGCTTACGGTAAAGGAATGTACAAATGAGATAGGCACAAATATGAGACACACACATATGAAGTTTAAATACACGTAAGATATGATAACACACATACCAATTCGTACTCAGGTCGCATTAAGCCCGAGTGCCCATTTTCCTATCCCGGATTTTTATTGAAAATATGTATGGGAAAGGAAATAAAAATATGGTAATTTTTGGGAGAAGGTGGTCCCGGGCGACACAGTATAGTGTTGCGCTTAGAGGTCGCTTACATGCAAATCAAGCACAAAATTGTACATCTGGGCAAAACAGTCGTGGGTATGTAGGTACAACATAGCGCAAAACAAATGGAATTTCGCTTTGAACCAACACGGCAAAACGGCGTGTAGACACACATGGGCGTGGGGGGTTTAGGGGGTATGCACCCCCCAGAAGTTGAAATACCCCCCAGAAATCAAGATACCCCCCCAGAAAAAATTTTTTTTGCTTTTTTAGAAATTTTTTGATGCCATTGGATAGTGCTCGATGAGAAACGTCTAAAAATGGTTGTTTTATCGCCATCCGACCACTTTTAAGACCATTTTTTGACCTTTAAAAATTTTTTCACATCCTCTAGAAATTTTTTCACCCCCCCCAGAATTTTGGTGCTGCCCACCTGTGCGTGTAGAGCGATCTCTACACTTGTAATTAAAAAACTGAGATCTGCTTAGCTTTGGATCCGTAATACTGACATGCTTTTCATCCATTGCACGTTAATGCGGGAATTGCCAAATATTTTCAAATTCTAACAAAAAAGACGAATATACTTGGGATTGTGGATCATTAAAGATGTAAAAGGAGGTGACTAGCAAAAAGCTACTTTTGTATGTAAACGCCTAAAGTCGCAAAATCTGTTATAAAATCGAATTATGTATATTCTGCGACCTGCAGATTAAATTTTCTATTGGACTAAAAAACGATTGAAAAAGCAGCAAGTTAGCTATGCAGCAGTTATGGGAAATTAGATGAAGTAAACTAGGAACGACTTTGCAAGCCAATTAATGAAATAGCAAACAACGATGCATTCAAGACAATCAAAGAAATTCTTAGTTTAAAGCAGTAGCAAACGCATAAGTCTACGTGAAACAGACTACATGTACACATACGTGGGCAGCAAGAAAATTCTAGGGGTGCAAGGTTTTTCAAAGGTCAAAAAATGGCCTTAAAAATGGTGGTATGGCGAAAAAACACTATTTTTCGACGTTTCTCATCGAGCACTATCCATTGGCATCAAAGAATTGCGAAAAAAACGAAAAAATTTTCAAAAATTTCACTCTGGGGGAGGGTATTTTGATTTCTGGGGAGGGGGTATTTTGGTTTCTCAGGGGGGTTGCATAGCCCTTAAACCAACCTCCCCCACGCCCAGTTGTGCATGTACATAGGTACACTTGCATGCCCGCGGGGATTGTGTGCACTAATCAATTGACGCCAGCTTTGCTTGCTATAATGCTTATGATAACAAAATTAAACACCTAAGCAAGTCGGCGTTGCAACTAGCAAGCAATTTACAAACAGTTAAAATCTTAGATTATGTTACAACACTCTTATGTGAAGCATTGAAAATTATTTAAAGAATGTTACTTTTTTAGAGGCCCACTCACCTGTTAAAGTTATTTGATGCAGTAGTTTAGTTCTAAAATTAGATGCTTGACTTACTTACTTTTGACTTAAACACCATAAGCTTCAATGACGTTGGTAGGGCAACGACCGTTGAGCTGTGGCGGCCAAAGGCAGTGTATCACGGATTACAGCACGCCATTGATCGCGGTTCAAGGCTGCTTGTTGGGCATCAATGATTGAGAAGTGGAGCGACTGAACATCTTGTGCCACTTGTGTCAACCATGTTTTCTTAGGGGCGTCTCGAGAGATTTTCCACCCCGTGGGCCGCTTGGAGTTCATTAACTGATAGGGTAGTCGGGTGTTGTTCATGCGGCAGACATGTCCAAACCACCTGAGCCGCTGTCGCTTTAAGTAGAGTTCGATACTGGTTTGGTTTTTACATACTTGCAGCACAGTTTCATTCTCCCATCGGTCTCGTAGATTTATGTGCAAAATGCTGCGAAGACATCAAAGTTGAAAACGTTCTAATATGTGCATATCGCTTTTAAGCAGAGTCCACGACTCAGAGCCGTACATCAAAATTGTCCGGATGGAAGCATTAAAAATTCTCATTTTTGTTGTGATGGTAACGTCTTTTTGGTTCCACAAACACTTCTTTAGTGAAGTGAATGCTGACATGGCATTCCCAATGCGGTTTTTGATGTCGCTAGTTGCTACTATTCTTTTTTGATGTCGCTAGTTGCTACTAAAATTAGATGTTTTTGATGTCGCTAGTTGCTACTAAAATTAGATGCGGTATTGAAAGGATCCGAATTGCTTGGCAATATGAAAGAAAGTTGCTTTGCCATTTCAAACCTTTTTAATAATAAACACTTTTTCTTTTATTTATAGATTTCTAACATTTTAATGCACTTTTGTGTGATACATAAAAAATATATTATTCCTAAATGGTATATCTTTAGCGCGCAATTCTAAAAAATATATGCTTATATGACCACAACTAGTCATAAGCACACCTGGGCGTGGGGGGTTTGGGGTACGCACCCCCTAGAAACCAAAATACCCCCTCCCCCAAGAAATCAAAGTACCCCCCAGAATTCAATTTTTGAAAATTTTTTTTTCGTTTTTTTCGCAATTTTTCGATGCCAATGGATAGTGAGTGCTTGATGAGAAACGTCGAAAAATGGTGTTTTTTATCGACATACCACCATTTTTATGGCCATTTTTTGACCTTCAAAAAATCTTGCACACTCCCCCCCAGAATTTTCTTGCTGCCCACGTATGGTCATAAGGCATCTCTGAAACTGTATGTTGGTGTTTGTATACGAACTTGAGTTATTCTGTATATATTGTGTTAGATCAGTCGGCTTGCAACCGTAACTATCAAAATAATCACTATGCCTTTATCAAAATATCAGACAACCCAGTGAAAACCTCGTTCAGTGTAAGCATCTAAATTTGCAACTGATGCTGTTGGAGGCGTTTTTATTGACGGAAGGAAACTCCGAAAAATTTAGTTTTCAATTACTATTTAGAATCCTAATATGAATTTCACATTTAAAACTGAATGTGACAAGAAATTAAGTTTCCTTGATGTGCTTGTTGAAAGGAAGTCCGATGATATTGTCACATCATCATATCAGAAACCCACATTTTCTGGCCTCTACGCCAAATTGTCTAGCTTCATTCCTTTTGCCTATAAAGTTGGTTTAATAAAGACACTTGTGAGTCGTATTCACATGATTTGTAACTCATATCAGACTTTTAAAAAAAGAAAAAAATTTTTTTTCTGATATTGACAAGCTGAAGCAGACTCTACTGCAAAGTGAGTATCCGCTTAGCTTGATTGATAAGGTCATATCAGACTTTATGACAAAAGTTTATAGTAAGAGTGATGACATAAAATTCGGGTGTGATAAACTATGCTATTCTCTTGTTTTGCATTACACTGGTTTGCATGGCTACAATGTACGCAGCAGAATTCTAAAGGTTATATCTGCATTATACCCTCAGATTAGAGTAAGGTTTGTTTACAAACCTGTCATGTGTATCAGCCGGTTTTTCAAGAACAAGGATGCTGTACCTGCTAAGCTACTCTCAAATTTAGTATATAAGTATAGGTACGTTTTCTAGCTGTATGGCTAGTTACATCGGTGAAACTCGCCGACATTTTGGGAATAGAATAGCAGAGCATACTGGCATCTCATTTGCTACAGGAAAGTCAATTCAGGGTGATAGTTTATCTGCTATTCACAAACATATCTCAAATAGCAATCATCCAATTACATCAGATTACTTCAAGGTTATCAGTCGAGCCTCCAACTCTTTTGATCTTTTAATCAAGGAGTCATTATACATAGCACGTGATCGTCCCATTCTCAACAATAATGTTTCATCACATCCTCTAAATTTGTTTTAATTTACGTTATTTTTCTTTTCCTTTAAGCTTTAAATCTTTTATTATTATCTTTATAATTTAATGGTAGGTTTAAACTTTAAGCTCCTCTTAGTTTACAACTTTCGCTTAGCAAGCTCAATTTTCAAAACTATCAAGAACATACATTACTTCTATCAAAGGGTTTGAAATTGAAAGCCGATTTAGATAAGGCAATACCCGCCAACACACATGGGTGTGGGGGTCTGGACCTCCCCAGAAACCAAAATCCCCCCCCCAAGAAATCAAAATACCCCCCCCCCAGAATTCAATTTTTGAAATTTTTTTTTGTTTTTTTGCAGTTTTTTGATGCCAATGGATAGTGCTTGATGAGAAACGTCGAAAAATGCTGTTTTTATCTCCATACCACCATTTTTAAGGCCATTTTTTTACCTTCAAAAAATCTTGGACCCTCCCAGAATTTTCCTGCTGCCCACGTATGCCCGCCACTCTCAACACACGCGAAAACAATGCCTCTAAGAAGTTGGCCTATCAATAAAGTATAATTAGGAGTTTCTCTGGATGGATTCGAAAAGTGTAAGTTGGTCATAGATATCCGTCATATAGGATACGAGGTTCCTATTTCATCCGGTCGTGTTTATGCACAAGTGTTGTAAAACGTGTCTTTATCTTTATCTTTTTAGCAAGATAAAGATAAAGATAAAGATATCTTTATCTTTATCTTGACGATTTCTTTATTTTATCTTTATCTTTTGGAAAAATCGCAGACCATCTCTATCTTTATCTTTTTGACAGGAATTTATCTTGCTAAAAAAGATAAAGTACCTACCTATGTACATAAGTTAGCACGTAATCCAAAATGCAGGTTTGACGTGAAATACCTTTAGACGCATTCAAGTTTTACTGTAATACAAGAAAAGGAAAGAAAACGATCGATTAAACCCTATGGCGTGCAGCCCAAACTAATGCCTGTATATTGACCTAAGTAAGCGGGAGTGATACCGACCGATCTAAGCGGGAGTACTAGCACCCACGTTAATCTGAGTCTGAGCCTGCGAATAAAATTCGCGCATTCAGCTTGTCATGAATCGGCTGTTAAGCACAATAGACTAGCATTTTAAACATCGCCGAAAACTACGGCTTAGCATAGTGGTAGTGCAACTCTTCGGTTTTAGAAAAAACAGTCACCTCTTACCTAACTCAAAAGTCTTAGCTAATGCACTCGCCCGGGAAGTTACGCCCTGACTGGGGGTCGTAAACCACCAGGCGGACTCAGTGGGTAAGTTGTGCCCGTCCAATTGGGGTACCTACGCATGCGAACTGAGTACAATTGACTTTCTTAACCCCTCTTAAGATACATAGTAGGTACTTACCTACGCTCCACTTGGGGAGATAAAACAAATATTCCCCTAGAAACTACAAGAGGCTCAAGTCGTAATAATATTTTAATTTACTTTCTTTCCGATTTCCGATTGTGAAAGTGTTTTTAGGTTCATAGACGTAGGGATAGCACAAGGACAGAAAACACTATGTAACACGGAAATTCAACCGAGCTCAACATCGCTTATTTAATTAATTTTTGACCAAAAGTTATGAGAGTTGAATAAATGCGAAAGCATGGAGATACATGCTTCCGCCTGTGGATTGGAAAATTTGCTAAATTAGTCAATTATTATTAACAAGGGCACAAAGCCCAGCCAATGCATACAAGTAGTACGCCAACAAACGTGCGCAAAAACGTTGAAAACAAAAACAAGGTTGGGGCGAAAAATGCATACCTACCTACCCACAATGTGCAAGCAAAAGAACGGTGACAGTGGCCAAGCAAAAAGGCACACGCGGAGACACGCTCATCCCGAGGCGAAGAAAACTATTCAGCTCAGCGAGCTGTCTGACAAAGTCGTAAGCACACATTTTCGAATTTTTTGTTGTTTTTTTCGCATTTTTTGATGCCAATGGATAGTGCTCGATGAGAAACGTTGAAAAATATTGTTTGTTTTTTCGGCATACCACTATTTTTGAGGCTATTTTTGACCTTTAAAAAATCTTGCCCCCCCCCCCTCCAGAATTTTGGTGCTGCCTACATATGATTGCAACTAGCAAGCAATTTACGAAAAGAAACATTTTAGATTATGTTTACACACTCTTATGTGAAGCATTACTCGCTTGATTTCTACCATTGCTTAGAGGAAGTCTAAATTTTAGCAGATTTTGCGACTTTAGGCATATATACATATGTAAATACAGAGCCGCCCTATGCTCACGGAATACACGCAGAGACGGATGTATTTGCCTACGGGACTTACTTAGGTACTTAAGTACTTAAATCTGCTCTCAGCGCTGGCTCCGATCGCATTGTCAAATACAACTTCGATCTTCTGAACCCTTTTGTAGACCTACGGCGTCGACTCCCTCAGCCCTTAATATTGCTGGCTGCGCTTTTGTCGGGAGTCTCAGCAGCTACGCCCTAGATCCTAGAGTACCTACCTAATCCCGAATTGCCGCGAGTTCAGTTAACCTATCTCAACCCAGCTCAAGTTGATAAATTAACTTGTTTTCGAGGTTTGAATCAAACATAAATGTTTTGGTTCCTAATTCGTGTAGCACAATGAAATTTGAAAACAACTCCAACAAGCTTTAAACTGATCAGTCATCATAAATGATTAAATAATATTTTTGACCAATTTTAGGGTTAAGAAAAGAATATTGAATTTTTGAACGAAATAAATAATCACACGGAATTTACCTATTCCTTTCCACCAGAACTCAGAAATCCTCAGCGCTCGTAGCTCACCGACCTCACCCTTGATATATAACACCCCCGGGGTGGGTTTTCTATTTTATTCCGACTATATACACACTGCCTTGTGCCGGGAAAGAGAAAACAAAATTCACAAACGAATAAAACGAGCAAACGATAAAATCGTCAAAACGCCAACCAGACTCATATCCCATCAGGGGATCGATACAGTAAAACTTAAGTTTAAGCCAAACTAACATTAAAACAAGAATACTCGAATCGAGTCTTAAGCTAATACGATAAGCGGCGTCGTTAAGTAAAACAATTACTATTAGCATATACTTCATTCTATTTTACCGACAAGTATCTTATTGACTTTTATAATGAAAATTAAGGAATAGTTGAGAAACCGAAGGCATAGCCACAAGTACACCATTGCAACAATGGCCTCTCGCGTTTGGCTATGTAAACCGATACAGAATCAAGCCGTTTTCGGTATGGCCTATGCGAACTGCTAAAAAACAAGCTCGCCACGTGTAACTCTCTCGCAGTTACACATATGGTGTGTCATCCTCATTCTTACATCCTTAATAATCCAGAATCCCAAGTATATTCGTAAACACGACTGTCTGCCATGAAATAGTTTCTGAAAAATGAGCTTGCTAAGCGAGAGTTTTAAACCAAGAGAAAGTTAAAAAGTTTAAACCTGTCATGACATTATGCAGAGAATTATAAAAGATTATAAACTTAAAGAAAATGAAAATGTTAGATGTTGGTAAATTAAAACAAATTTAAAGGATATGATGAAACATTATTACTAAGAATGGGACGATCACGTGCTACGCATAGTGACTCCATGATTAAAAGATCAAAAGAATTGGATGCTTTAATTGATAACCTTAAAGCAATCTGATGTAATTGGATGATTGCTATTTGAGATATGTTTGTGAATAGCAGATAAGCTATCACCCTGAATTGGCTTCCTGTAGCAAAAGAGATGCTAGTATGCTCTGCAATTCTACTCCCAAAATGTCGGCGAGTTTCGCCAATGTAATTAGTCAAACCGCTAGAACACGTACCTATACTAATATATTAAATTTGAGAGTAGCTTAGCAGGTACAGCATCCTTGTTTTCTGAAAAACCGGCTGATACACATGACAGGTTTGTAAACAAACCTAATATAATCTGAGGGTAAAATGCACGTATAAGCTTTAGAATTCTGCTGCTTACATTGTAGCCATGCACACCAGTGAAAGGTAAAACAAGAGAATAGCATAGTTTATCACACCCGACTTTTATGTCATCACTCTTATTATAAACCTAAGTCATAAAGTCTTATATGACCTTATCAATCACAAGAGGACATTCGTCCTTTTTTGTTCCATCAGAGCATTTTTCTTTGCTAGTTTAAAGTGTGTTCATCCTTTTTTGTTTCAGCGGACCATTTTTCCTTGCTATAACTCAGTGATCGCATGGTGAAACTTTTTCAACTAATGCGGGGTTGGAAAAAATTTGCGGCTCTCAGTCATGGCCTCGGGTGCATAATGTATCGTCATACTATAATAAATGCATATGTGACGAAGCTGCGTGGTGGAACAGTTGCTCTTATTAATACACTGTCATGAGGATATATTATAATTAGGAAAGTTATTATTGAACTTTGCGGGTATTGCAAAATGATTATGCACGATCACGTAATATAAAACTTGCGATAACAAGCCCGATACAAAACAACTCCAACGAGTCATAAGTCGAATACGCCGAATAAACTTTTACACGTAGCATAAGGTTAATATAATACGGGTCATGGGTTCATAAATGTACGTGATTACGGCCGATATTCGTTTCGGAGATTTTCAGATAAAGATTGACGCACATTAGCTAACCCATGACGAACATGACAAAAACTCTAGATTCAAATCATGGGATGGACACTCGTACGTTAACGCGTGACTTACCGTGTTTTGATTAATCATAAGACGAATGAATAAGTTGCGAATTTCGCACTTTGTAGTATCGCTAATAATAAAACAAATTAAAGAAATAAAAACAGCTTTACACTTATCTGCAATGTAAGCTTATACAAAAGGCAGGCCCGTACTCAGGATTCGGCCGAGGTTCCAACATAAGTGGTTCTATATTCGGAAAATTTGTCAGGATGACTCGTTTAAAAGGAAGCATTTTTTGACATTTTCTTTCAATAAAATCATAAAATTCGAATTTTTTCTTAAGAGAAATTTGTTCTAACATAAAAGGCAATAAAAAGTATCATTTTTTTTGGTCGTGCTTGGACCGCAATTACGAAAATACTTCACATCCAGTATGAAGCGCCAAAATTTTCAAAATTTGACTACAAAGACATGCGATCGAACGTAGGCAGCAAGAAAATTTTGGGAGGGGGGAGGGGGGTGCAAGATTTTTTGAAGGTCAAAAAATGGCCTAAAAAAATGGTGATATGGCGATAAAAACCCCATTTTTCGACATTTGTCATCAAGCATTATCCATTGGCATCAAAAAATTGCGAAAAAAAACGAAAAAAATTTTCAAAAATTGGGGGGAATATTTTGATTTCTGAAGGAGATTTTGCTTCTGGGGGTGTATACCCCAAACCCCCACGCCCAGATGTGCATGCGATCATAGGAAGGCAGCATCAAGATTCTGGGGGCGGCTGTGCAAGATTTTTCGAAGTTCAAAACATGGTCTTCAAATTGGGGAATGGCGAAAAACACCATTTTTCAACGTTTCTCATTGAGCACACTATCCATCGGCATCAAAAAATCTGCGAAAAACAAGAAACTTTAAAAATTCTTAAATTATGAGGGAAGTATTTTCGTTTCTGATGGGGTATTCGTCATGCTCCTGGGGTTGCATACCCCCTAACGCCCACGTGTGCATGCGATTTCTCCATCTTGCCGTGCATTATCTCACCTTCCAAAATTGTTTCCAACCAAATAAAGGAGGACGGCTGCCCCCTCCCCCGGTCCACTTAAGTACGGCCAGGCAGTGCAGTGTCCATTATCACAGGCAACAAGCGGTTTACATATCGCTTACAAAAAGTGATTGATGCTATTTAATACACCACAAGTTTAGTTGTATTTCAAATTACGTTCTAGTACCTATTCACGATTCTGATGCATAACGTATTTACTGTACAGGGCAGCGCTTCCATTATTTTCTGTATCAGGGCTATAAGGCTGAAATTGCAGAAATGAAGCCCATTTTTTTACTTTATATAAACCACTACTATAAGAGGATCATGTTTGAGACATGATTATTGCATTCAATATCATTGGCTAATCCTGCTCTACATAAGAAGGAAGTGATTTTGAGATTAGTAAAATTTCGATGTATTCGAAAGATTTTATGAAAAATTCTCGTAAAGACAGGTTCATTTGCTAGATTTTTTCAAAATGAATGCACTGAAAAAGAAAATTATAATTAAGTAATCGCAAAAGGTCGCGAAACTAATACTTTTTCAATACATTTGCAAAGATGACCTTTATGTCTTTTGCTTGAGAATTTCTGAACCCATACCTCTTCGTTTAATTTTCCTGCTGGCGATATTTGTTTGGGCAAGTCAAGCGCCAAGCAAAGCTGACTCGAAATACTGATTGATTACGAAATTTAAATCTTAAAAGCAGTACCTACACATAATTTTTGTCAGACATCTTTGCAAAAAACAGGTTGTGCTACTGTCATAGGCATGTTTAGAAAGTCCCGCTTAAACTATTGAACAATGATTCTATCATCATTTAAGGTAAAATTATAGCATATCTGATTAATTCAGAAATGAGAACGATTTTGTTATCACACTATGAAAGGACTAAGCCAATGCAATAAATTTTCCCGGCTACTCTGAAATAAGATTTTATAACACTCTTTCTAATTTATACTCGTTTCAATATATTGATTTTGCGTGCTCATTTAGAATTAAGACAAAATACATAAACTGGCATGATGGCAAATAAAAAATAAGTTAATTTTATTTAATATCCTCACCCAACAGATTTTTACCTGTAAACCATCATATATTCAAAAAAGTGATACGATACAAAAAGCTTTCAAAATTTAATTATCGTAATAATCAATAAATAGCTGAGTTAAGGCACAACCCGGATATCAAACTGTTGCCATAAATTTTCAGATAGTGCGGATTATGGAAATCAGCCTCCAATGAGCTTTCCCAATGTCGACCGTTGATATGTATCTGTCAAATAAAAACTCGTAAGTTGCAAAATGCACTGTATTTCGCACAATGAGAATTTCAAGAAAATGCGTAGGTACGCCTAAAAAGGTTAAGCAAAGTAATATACAACACTAAATTGCAGTACTGTAAAGCGCTAAATTATTCACCTTTAGACCAATTTTTAGATTTCGATTAGACAAATCCGGAATTCAAAAAAATGCAATTCAACGATATTAACCATTTGTTACATTGACGCACCCCCCTAACTCGCCCCATGTATCAGAATGAAAGAAGTGCTACTTTCATTAACTAGCAATCAACTACTATATCCTTATTATTTCGCTGTAATAGTATCTATATTTATACTTATATATTTGCAACAGTCCTTCATTTTATTTCTTTTGTACTATAACTGACATTCTCATAATCACCACGCGACTCAGGAAACCAGTTTCGGCGACAAATTGAACATATGTATGTTTACAAATTAATTCAAAAAAATAGTGAATTCATTCAGACCTCTTTAAACCTAAAACTACATACATATAACATATAATGTTATGATTATAAAACAGTAATATTTTGTTAATAATTTTTACGAATATTATTGATGAGTGGTTTTTAAATCATTAGATATTTTTTATGAGCACAGGATTGATTCAATACCTCGAATTTGCGTCCACTGTTAACGATTCGTATTTGAAAATTGTTACCGATGACTAATGGCATTTTTTCAACAGTCTTTGAACGAATGCCTGCTCTGATAACCGTGGTTACAATATATAAAATAGCGTTCAAAGGCCAATACAACCGGTAGCTAAAAATGAGTTCATTAGCAAGATTTTACATTATAAAATGTGTTTTTATTTTTTGTGTTACTAATATTTTACCGATACTTTGCAAGCCGTCCGAAAACGGTATTTTGCTTGAAAATAAGCTGCCTTAACACTTGATTTTTTTCGATAATCTCATTATTTTAAGAGTCAGAAAAGCAGAATAAAGCACGCATTCATGTTTCTGTTGTTTTGAGCACTTTGAACATAAATTTGTCATGTATTACAGGTTTTATATTGCTAACGTCGTCCCTAATTCCTAATTAGAAATTTTCTGGTGAAATAAATAAATTTTTATAAGCTCTGGTTTCAAAAATGGAGGCAGGCATTAAGCCTTGAAATGTGAATTTCTCAAGAAAAAGAAGTAATCATGTCGAACTTTAAGACTTATTATATTTGATTTATTTTCATTGTGAATTATTAAACAAATTCTACTATTGCAGCGAACGGTTATTTCAATTACCTTTGTATCCTTTCTAAAACTCAAATGCAGTACGGATTTCTTGTTTTTATCCTGAAGATTGACTACAAATCTATCCTCATACATATACGCCGTCATATTGATCAACAATGAGTCACCCTCTGAGATTTCTTTTGGCAATACTGTATATGGAATCTATAAAAGATGGTTTCCAATAGCTGTTAGTCAGAAATACTTTTAATGATTGATATCTTTCGAAGACTGTGAGAAAGGGATCAGATATAAAAAAGGGGAGTGCCGGTTAAGCTTCTAAATATAGGTGCGCAAGGTCGAACTTTCAGGCAGGGTTTAAAACCAAAAGCTCGTAGATAGCTAAGTGTTTATTAAAAAGTTCTACAGTGAACAAAACGATGGTATCGCTTTTGAAATTGCACAGTTTTTCAACATTTTCGGTAACAACAGCTTTTGAACTTCACAAACATAGCTATAGCCTTTTCAGACTAAAAATATTACAAACCCTTTTTGAAGTCGAGTAAATCGCTATATATCCTTTAAAAATTCAGAAGAGACAACTATATAACATTTCTGGAGCTTATGCTGCATGTTTATGAGTCCAAAAAAGGTTATATCGCTAGCTTGAGCCTAAAAAACAGCTAAGCCCGAAAAAAATTATAGCAATGCTTTTTCGGCCCGAATGGCTGTATAGCTATCAGCTTTTTGAAGCTCGGGCGGAAGTAATGCCCCCTCGTCCCATGCTCTTGTGTGGCTCCCAATAGGAAAGAGGCTGATTTATGGATAAAAAGATGTAGAATCAGGACTAAAAAGTGCTACAAACACATCTGGGCGGGGGATTGGGGGTATGCAAACCCCCGAGAAATCAAAATATCCCAGAATTCAATTTTTAAATTTTTTTTCTTTTTTCGCAATTTTTTGATGCCAATAGAAAAATGGTGTTTGTTCCGAAATACCACAATTTTTAGGCCATTCTTTGACCTTTGAGAAATGTTGCAGACCCTCCCCCCAGAATCTTCTTTTGACACCCGCTTGAAATCGATCAAAAAGTCTGATGTAATTTCACACAAACTACGAAGACAAATTACTCATTTTTTCACAAAATAAAGATGTTTTAAAATCATGCTGTATGACATGTTTTTCAACAGCCTTAGGCATGCATGAGCAGAGCATCAGACTATGGCAGTCCACAAGTCCAAAAAAGGGGAAAAAGCAAAAAATTTATGAATATCAATTCATTGACTCCTAAAAAGCGTAGAAAATATAATTTACAAAAATTGATTGATGCGGCCTCTAAGGAAACTTTTTTGGTTCCATAGATACGGGCCTGAAATCTGGAGGATAAAGAATATTCCGAAATACCTAAGTGAAAAACCTCGATAACGAGGAGAATGAATAATTTTAGAGTATTGATTTAACGTAATGCATGAGGTTGCAATTGAAAGATATCCAAATAATAATACACGATACAGGACCTTAGTTATACAAAGCTGCACAACACAACTTACGTCATATTGCTTGGAGTAAGCCCATTTTCTCATGCAATCCTCTTGCTGCAGCGATGCTAAAATAAAAACATCTAGTTTATACTGATGAATGACGTTACTACAAAAATTTTTCTATGTGGTATGGTTAAAATCTTCTTGTATATAAAGTTTTTTTTTTATTTATTCTGAAATATAAAAATTACAAAATAGTAAGGTCAAAATTCATATTATGTACGTACATATGTATCCAATTCAAATAGAATGCTGTAAATTCACGAAATGTTGTATAGAAAATAAGTCAAAGCATGATTTTTAAACATTTTTTTTCTAAATAACATTGATTCGTAAATATGTCGGTGAAAATTAATTATGACCTTAGCTTGGAATTGAATGTGAAACAAGAGGAATGATTGTCTGACCGTGATTTTGAAAGAAATTATACATTTGGTAGTTCGCGGTAAAGCTAATTTTCAGCAAAACGCTGAAAAATAAATCATTCGATAAGAAATTTAAAAATCCTGCGGGAGTGCCTTGTCAGCGGAAAAATGGAACGCATAAAAATTGTGTACAAATCGGTGATGCTTAGTTTATTAGAGCGGAGTTGTCTCAAATTTAGAATCTGCTAGAATATGATTGCATGGGAGTATAATAAAGAAGTAAGAAGCAGATATGTAATCAAACATATGGACTTCGAAGCAGTTTTAAGCCTCAAAATTCGGCAGACCCAGCAGTCTTAAATTTGTGGCTTCTTTTTTGCGATTTTGTGACTTTTCGCCAATCTAAGCTTCTCAAGATTTACGTTCTTGCTTTAATTAGATAAATGCCACCCAACTGCTGAATATTATCAATATAAATGAAAATAAGACTTCACATCATAGGTGGGCAGCAATCAAGTCCAGTGGGTCCGATGTGCCTCATCTCCAAAAGTACGAAAAATTCAATTATGGAGATCTGTCGACGACGGTCCGCTGTATCCTGGGGGTCCTAGGGCCATAGATGGGCGGCATCGAAGTTCTACGGTGAGGGGCTTAAAATTTTTTCATAGAGGTCAAAATGACCTTGAAAATGATGGTATGATGAAACACCATTTTCAACATTTCTCAATGAGCACTATCTTTTGGCATCAAAAAATTGCAGAAAAAAAAACAAAAAAAAAATAAAAATTGAATTCTGGGGTATTTTGGTTCCTGCATACCCCCAAAACCCCACACGCCGTGGTATAATCCCGGCTCTCCACGTGCTTTGCGCTACCACAAAATTTACTGCAAATTGCTTGTTATTTTACTGGTGAGCTCTTGTTGCTGATCATAAAAGTGATTCTTCTAATAGTAGGTTATACACAACTTTGAATTTCCATCCAGCTGATCTGGTGAAATATCTGAGACGTTCAGTTTTCTTAGGATAAAATAATTTTAAGAAAGGTCGTATAGACGTGAATTAATTTAAATATCACCTGAATTTGCGTTTGTTGGCTATTTCCATACTTTTTCTGTTTTTGTGTTTCAAATTTTTAAGTTTCATCCTTTTTATGGCATAAATTTTACTCTATTTTTTATTTAAAATGCGTCGCATATGCCTGTTAGCTTCTGTAATTGACCATGTTTCACTGATAAATATTACTTCCTTTTCAATCACAAGTCTGAGTATTTTAATTCTGAGATCAAAAAGAATAACACACAGGCACCAGTGAAATCCATTAATCTCATTTAAAATGGACAAACCTGCTCTAAATTCAACACTGGCGCCTTGCCGCCTTTATAGCATACCATTTCGACAATAACGTCACCAAAAACGTGCAAATAAGCCTTTAGATAGGTTGGTATTTTGATCCAAAGAAAATCTAGCTAACATGGAATCGTTCACAAAGATCTGATAAGAAAACTGCTATACACATCAAAACCATCTTGCAAACACTGAAGAATGAATAAAATATCACAGCGAACGTTATTCGCAGACTCATGCTAATGACTTAGCAGTAATATAAGAAGCGCCAAAAAATGTTAGTGCAATCTTAACCAATAAGTGAAAGATGTCGATTTTTGATTTTATTTTAAAAGGGGCTTGTGTAGCCGCTCTCAAAGACGTTTCTGTACCTTGGCACATGTAATTAGAAACGAACAACAGATTGATCAGGCTGAGGTCACAAGAAACAATAATCGGTCATAGAACGGTATTGTGATTAAATGGTTTGTAACATTTTTATTCTGATTATCGCGGATGTTATCGAATGAATCTTTACTTCTATTTTGAGATAAGCAGTGGGAACCTTCCTTAAATTTTCTGGATCAATTAAAAAGTCGAAGCATAATTAGCGGCGGATCAAGAATTTTCGTTAGAGAGCAATACATTAACGCCCAATATAGCCAGTCCGTAAAATAGGGATAACCGTTAGAGTTTTTCCATATCATAAATGCATGTTTTCTACTAGAAATCGAAATTACTGAGGATCAGCAGCATTTAGCGGAAGCGTTTTAACAGAGTCTTGGGCTAAATACCCCAAATTATGAAAATCACATATGGTTGAGTGTACTTCCAGTGCTATGTAAAATTCAAAATTAAATTGCAGTCCGGACATCTTACGGAAAGCTTTAGACTTACTAATCTGCATAAGAATCTGCATGTTTTATCCTACTTTGGTGTATATTACTTCACTGGATCTAAACAACGACGCATCATTAAAAAAATTAGTTTTCACCAGCAAACTATCCTTTTCGTGGTACAAATCGAGCTTAAACGTTTCCATAACTTTGAATAATGAGTTCGCCGATTGAGTGTGTTCGTGCCACGTTTTGCCCAATTTGTCGCTCAAAACGATACGCTGAAAAGCAATATAAAAATCTATTCTGGAAGGCATATTTAAAAGCAAAAGAAGCTTTTTTACTTTTTCGGGTTCCACCTTCAACTGAAAAGCAACCCGGTTTTTCGTGTTCAGAATGTCCAGAAAAAAATCTTTCGCATCTGGCTTCAACAAAGCGAGGAGCGAGATCATTTTTCCAGATTCGAAACCCTGACGCAATAGTGAATGTGGCGGCTGAAGTCAGATGCGGATTATTTAACAAAAACAGAGTAAAAGTAAGCAAAGAATAAAATCATAAAAAATTAAAAAAACTGAACACTACTCGAAGCCAAGTCGCCAGGAAAGAGGAATTTCTGAAAGTAGGCTATCCCTGAATACGAGATTTTCTCAGTATTCTGTTTAAAAATTGTATACGAGATGAGAACTACTACCCTCATTCACGCATTTTTATCGCGTCTTCCATATTTTTACCACTTCTTTCATCATGAGAGTTGCTGATTTTGTGTTTCTACCAACGTTTGCAAATTCCACAGATGTTGTAACGCAGTATTCTTTGTAATTTGCATTTGTGTAATCCAGAAAAAAATACATTTTAGTCGTACAGCATATAATGCAGCTTGCGCAGATTTCATAAAGAAATTTCAAAATGTTAAGGTCGCGCAGCAGAAATTCTAAAATTCTTAAGATTCGAAACGATTTGATTCGAATTTTAACTTAAATTCAAATAAGTAATATTTGCGGAAATACATTTAATATTTTTTGACATCTCAACCGAGTTCAAATGTCTAAAGCTTGTGTTACAAAGCAGAAACTCTATGGTTTATACAATATCGGGATCTAGTATACAATTAACCCACCAACGTTTTTTGTGTAGTTGTAATATGTAATGTGTTATGTGTAATGTGTATTGCGTAATGTGTCATGTGTAGTGTGTAATGTGTAATGTGTAAAGTGTTCATATTACACATTATACATTACACATGACACATTACAATATATTATGGATCGGCTAAAAAACGCTGGTGGGTAAATTGTATACTAGATCCCAATATCGGAATAGATTGTAAAGACTCTACTAGAATACATGGCATGACAGCTCGCTAAAATTTTTCGCATTTTTTAAGGACGAAACTTTTATTTTTTTAACGCAGCAAGTTTTAAAATTATGTGTTCATGATGCCCAAGTTATAATGCAATATAGGGGTATAATCTTTTTTCAGAGCCTGCACTTTACTTTATAAGGATTCGCAGCTTGAAGTAAGAGCTTTTGACTATTCCGTATACATTTTAGATTTTTGATTAAAAATTAATGAAATATACTAAATTAGGCTGCACTATCGCAGATCGATTCGGTGAGGCATCGATCGAATACAAAAATATTCCATCTCACTAAATAAATTTGTGGGGTCACTTTGGACGAAGTAAATAAGAAAAAATGCCGCGATCTTTAAAAAACTTACAGTATTTCGTTTGGCCGCCCTTCGGTCGAAAATTGTACAATTTGTCGCAATATTTTCGGCTTCTAAAACCAAAATACGAGTGAATCAGAAAAAAACAATCAGTAACAGAAGAATGTGGTCCAGCCATAGGTCGGTAGCACTAAAATTCTGGGGGTGGGGGTGTAAAATTTCTGGAGGGGGGTAAAAAATTTTTACAGGTCAAAAAATTGTCTCAAAAGTGGTTGTATGGCGAAAAAACACCAATTTTTCGACGTTTCTCGTCGAGCACTATCCAATGGCATCAAAAATTGCTAAAAAACCAAACAAATTTTTCTGGGGGGGTATTTTGATTTCTGGGGAGGGGTATTTCAACTTATGGGGGGTGCATACCCCCTAACCCCCACGCTCATGTGTGGTCCAGACTAATGCTTTGAAATTCTATTAGACTAAAGGACCGTCCAAACTTTTAATTTTTCAAAATTATTCTTAGCTCATCACTTCAATCTTGGATTTACCAACATACTGCTTAGTGCTGATCTATCTGTATTCTGCAGAGATTTCTCGCACTACAAAATCATGTAAGTTGAATTTGCTTGATGAATTAATCGTTTGATTACAATTAAGTTTGCTTATGACATTTTTACGGATTCCTTATAGCTTATATTCTTCAAGATTTTCATTATCTTATTGAATCAGTGGTATTCAATATGGGCCGTGCGTAAAATCTTAGGGATTCAGCAATTTTCGGATGGCCAAAACACTGATAATCGGTGCAGAAAAATTACTGATTTTTGACGTTTCTTATCAAAACTTTGCGAAAAAACAAGTAAAATTTAAAGAAATGAAAAAATGAGAAAATTCTGACTAAATCGCTTGCGGCTTACAATGCTGGATTTATGACAGAGACACCAGTTTTAAACCTGAATTTGTACGTATACTTCCGATGATATCCTTTCCAAAAGAACATTAAACAAAAACTTTGATGAAAGTGATTTAATTGAGCAAGAGGCACTATTATCTGATCATAAAGTGCCTATAAACTCATAAAATAACTAAAATAATTCGAACTAAGATATCTTGAGCTTCTTTAAAAAACTAGAAAATCTGCAAGGGTCTGTATCATTCCGCGGAGGGGGTTCAGTGGTGTGATTCTTGATGGGTTAGCCTCATCAGCCTTATTACAAATAAATCAACGATATTGCTATACTTGGGAGCAGAGCAGACTAATGGATCTGCGGAGTCATTGTTCAAACACTTCAAAAACTTATCTGTCAAAACTATAGAAAGTCAGTCAAATTTAAAACCAGTTCATTGTTATTTGACGACTCAGCGCGAAAAAGTGGCTTAAAAAAGTTTCTGTGGTCGAACAGCATTTAGTGGAAGTTTTTAAGAAGCCTTTCCAACAAGGCTGAGTATCTTTGCAGCTAATAACCGAGGGCAGTCGACTAATCATTTTTATTATAATTTCTTGAATAACGATTTATTGAACGCAAATCTGTATGTATTACGCTTATAAGGAAACAATTTTTATTTGCAAAGATTACGCTGGGATTTAAATTCCGCGAAAAATCATTTTGTCGAAAGAGCCTAGTCCTTTCTTACTCGTTTCAACTTTTGTTCCACCGTCGATTGGCTTAGTAGGGCATTTGAATGATGCAACAGTCGGTGGAACGTGATAACAAATCTTGTCAGGAAAAATTTGGGGCGTCAAATGTAAAACGAGGGGATTCTTGAGCTCCTCGCAATCCGGAGAATCAAATTTTAGAGGACGCCCACGGTTTAATCCACTCTGCAAAAAATTCACTCATAAAATGGTGTGCAAAATTTATTTCGATTAAATCGCGAGATCGTGACAGCTGCGGGATTCCAATATGATCCAGCCACACGTGGGCGTTGGGAGGGGGTTTGGGGTGTGCACCCTCCCAGAGAAAGCAACCCCCTAGAAAGCAGAATACTCCCTCCGAGAATTCAATTTTTGAAATTTTTTTAGTTTTTTTCGCAATTTTTCGATGCCAATGGATAATGCTCGATGAGAAACATCGAAAAATTGTGTTTTCTTCGCCATACCACCAATTTTAAGGCCATTTTTGGACCTTTGAAAAATCTTGCACCCCCTCCCAATTTTCTAGCTGCCCATGTATGGATCCAGCCCGTTTCAGACGAAATAATGAGTCTCTGGAAATGATTTTCAGCCTTTCAAATGTGCACCATATCTGAATGCAACAAAATACTGGTACTTTGATACCAGTTGAAAATTAAATGTATGTTTTTCTGATGTTTTCATCACACATCCAAGATGTTCGTCGTATTTCGATTTTCAAAATTGTTACCGTTATTGTGGAATGAACTATAGTACAAGAAAACTCTAAAAATACGAAGCTCATTTGAAGCAGAAGGATTTTTGAAAAAGGCATGCAACAGATTAAAAATGTGGGCGGGTAGCTGGCTATTTAGGGGAACGGAAGGGACAAATGGCCTTCAAATTTTAGCTGAAAAAAGGAAAGGACATGCAAAAAATGTCTAAAAGCGCATCTTTCTGCCAAAATTGGATATCACATATCCTAGGATAATAAGACCGAGCTTGCGTTGGGATTCTAAAACCGTCATTACATCTATATTTCGCAGTGTCTACCCACTTTGCCGAAAATGCTCAAAATTAACAATGATGTCATCGCTCGATAAACTTTACTTTCTTCAATTATCCAGTATGTACTTTTCCTTCATAAATTATTGAGTTTCAGGGGCTTTAACATGAAATCTGGCAAAATAAGTTCAGATGTGTACGCTCTGCCCGAAATTTATGTATTCTGATCGTTTTGTTACGCGCTTTAAGTTGCAATTTTTCAGATCCTGAATTTTTGATCGAAATATCACTTCCTAGCTAGAAATGACTTGTACGCTCAGAACTCTTGTGAACTTCAATTTTTTCAAAATGGAATTATGCTCGTCTGAAGACTGTTCTAGAAAATAAACTTACATGGACAGGAACTCAATATGCCGGCGGTGGTGTGCGGTCATTTCTAGGGGAAAAAGGTAGAATGAACTCCAATTTTTGGCCCAAAATAGCAAAAAATCACTTAAAAATCGCCGAAAAACGAAAGATTTTTTCACAAATTTAAAAATAGGAAAGAGGTTAAAATTTTTCTGACTTTGGTGGATTGGGTGAACAACTAACTTTGGGTGGGGGATCTCTGTCCCCTTCTATACGTCTAAGCATGTCTTCATGAACTTCACTGATCTATTAAAATTTTATTAATAAAAAAGGTGGGTACTAGCAGGGAAAAATGCTCCGATGGAACAAAACAAAGACGAATATACATATCTGGAAACATGCTTTATTGAGGTTATAAAAGACAGGAATTAGGAAAAGTCACCTATGCATGCGTGCAAACTAAAAAAATTCGACTTTCTCTGAACAATCCCAAAATCGAAGTATATTCTGCTGCCCCTGAAAATGAAGGTGTAAAATATTTTTTGCTTGTTCACTTACAAAAGAGCTTAGGAAGAAACTTTCTTGTGTATTAAGCAGTCAATTTGTTGCTTACTAATATCTCATTTTTTTGACGATATACTGCTGCGTTACCTCAATCCGATTGCACTTAAACTTAAAAATCTGCTAGATTTGTCCTACTTCAAAGTGATCGATCCCTTACATTTCGATTTTACTGTGTTTTTCTTCTGTAGGCCGTAGAATATACTTCGATTTTTGCATCGCTAAAAGAAAGTCTAATTTTTCAGCATGCATGTGTGCATAGGTGACTTTTTCCTAGTACCCGTCTTTTATATCCTCAATAATGCATGTTTTCATGTATATTCGTCTTTTTTTGTTCGATCGGAGCATTTTTCCTTGCTAGTAGCAAATGTTCGTTCCACTTACTAGTATAAAATTTCCGCCGTTTTTCAAATATCGTCGATTTTCTCTCTTTTCAATATTATTGATTAATTCGACGGGTGTTCCAGCCCAGCCGACTGGTATCATCACTTTTGAGTCATTCGGGAATCTTTCGTAGAAGTTTTCATTTCCCATTGAATTCCGCTAATAAACGAATAAATAATTGATATCGAGTATGGGTCATTGTTTGTAGTACGTACCTGTTGAGTGCATTTTATTTACTTTCCTAGCGGCCCGCAAACTACATTTTACGTGCCAGAAATGGTTTTTGTATGGGTGATAATGCGCTTCATTACTTTTAGACACATATTTCGAAGCAAAACAATCGTTTCTGCAAAAAAATCAAGTTGTTTAGAGGAAATTTTAAAACTGTTTAGCGGTTCTCTTCAAATCTTTTAATAGCTTTGTATACTAATTCGCTTCAAATGCACAAATGTATGGAATAGGAACCGTAAGTTTAGCTTCTCTAAAATATTTTTTCAATACATAAATGACATTACGATAACTTTTTGGCAGTTGGCGATTGATTTAGCTTAAATCAGAGAAAGTTAGATAACCTAAGCATTTTCGCACACATTTTCGAAAATTTTGAAATTTCTCTAAATCCCCGTGACAAACGATTTTTTAATAAAACTTACACATAAAAGAGGCTATTTCGCATATATAAATGGCGGATTTCGTTGGAATTCGCCATTGATGAGAAAATAATCATTAATTGTCCGCACTGATTAGAAAAATAAACAAAGTCAAGGTAGTATAAATACTAAAAATTGTTATACATAAGTGCAAGATGAACGAAGATTTTTCGGTACTATAAGGACCTTGTGCATGATCACCACAATTTCCTAAAATGAGCATTTCTGAATTTCAACCCGAATCTTGCTCAAGTATGCTATATAAGCACAAGAATATATCATGGAGTAAACCCATATTTATATGTTTTAAATGTAAACCAAATCAGCACTGAATGAGAACATAGGTGCGCAGCACCATAATCCTGGGTAGAGGAGGTGCAAGGCTTTATAAAGGTCAAAAAATGATGGTGTAGCGAAAAAACCCGTTTTCAACGTTTCTCATCGAGCACTATCCATTGGCATCAAAAAAAATTGCAGAAAAAACTTTAAAAAATTCTCAAAAATTGAATTCTGGGGTTTTTTGGTTTCTGGTGAGGGGAATCTTAGGCTTTCTGGAGGGCACTGCACACCCCCCCCCCGCAAACCCATCCTTCCCCCCACGCCCACGTGTGGATGGGAGTAATACTGCAAGCGATGCCAGCAGATTCATGATCATGCTCTGAAAATCCTAATTCGGGCAGCAAAAAGTGCTGAATCTTGGTACCACAATCAGAGGGAGGGCTATACCTACAGAGTGACTTGTGACCCCGAGCCAAGGGACAGCATTCTGTTGCCAGCATTTTCGATGTACCAAAAAATCATAGAAAATTGACTGTTTTTAGCGTTTTTAGCTTTCGCGCAGTAGTGTCTATTTATCGTATCTTGGCGCCATGTTTACCTCTTTCTTGACTGTATTTTTCTGATCTGTTCAAATTTCTTTCCATATTTTTTCAAATTCATTATTCGTTTATGTTCCAGAAAGAAAAAGCATCGTCCGGAAAGTTAAATCAATGCTTTTACGTGTACCAATCATTTAAAAGCCAAAGAAAGTAATTTATCAAAATTTTTTTAGGCTGTCCTCGGAATCCACATGTTTTACACGTATGACCTTGATGCCGAATCGAATATTCAAAATCTCGCGGCTGCTGGCCTCGTCGACTGAGTAAAGGTGTGCTCTAGTATTTCGACGCTCTCCCGCATACATCGTAGTAACAACCGAAAGTTCAGATCCTTCGATGAACCCATTCATTAATTTTATACGAAGCTATAATTGTAAGAAACAAGATCAATTTACTAACAGTCAAGCGCAAGCTGGAATATCATTATTGTCACTTTCAGAATGCACCTCAGTTTGCTTGTGAATCGTATTCACGAATGATTTGCGCTGTTACGAATTCTTTTCTAACAAAATATTTCAGAATTTCGATGTTAATGCTATGCGACTTCCAACCATACGTGTTTTTGGGTCGGCGTAAGTTTGATCCCAGAATTACTACTGGTCCCGTAAAATGGCTGCGACACTCGCAAATGTGTCGATAATTTCGAAATCGTAAAAGATCACATTTTCGGATGAAGATTTTCTTGCTACATCTTCTTTAATTTTTTCATTTATTTTAAATTTTTCTGAGAATTTTTCTAAAAAAGAACGAGCTTCGTTCGGGAATTGAAAAGATTATTTTTGAGGTGTATCAATGGTTTTCTAACCAAAAACGATACTTTTTAAAACTTTTTTTGGATAATACTCCCATAATTTCCATGCTTTACGTTTACATTTTTAATTGTAAAAACGCGTCATGCGTCATTTACCGTTTTCTGCATTAACGAAAGAATTCACTTTTAACCTTCAAATTTAATTTTTGTCATTTTACATCCATTGTTTAAAGTTTATTAGTCTATTTATGTTGACTACTATGCTCGCCACTAATTTTTAACTAATAATTAAATGTCATTTTATTTGAATACACAATGCACTGTAATGGTTGATGGACCCGGAGGCGAGCGCCCTGCAATGCATAAGGAGCATAAGATTCCAGGATGCAGGACCAGAAATTGTTTTCAACGTTCCTGTTTTCGGGCTTAAAAAAAGATAAGTAGGCAATAAAAACACTTCTACTCCTCCTATTCGATAAAGAAATATAAGAAAAATTTCAAGAAAAATTCAAAATCCAGCAGAACATATCTAGTCAAAATTAGTTGTTCGGAAAAGATGGCACTTTTGAGCTTAAACATCGTTAAAAACGCATAGATAAGAATTTTTCCAGGACTTTCCTGGAATATCGCAAGTTTTGAGCTGTCAAATGAAAAGGATTTTGCGGAGGTTGTGAAAACTTTTTTGAAGGGGGAGAAAACTCCCAATATCAATGGAGGCAAGTCGATGCCGTACAAGATTCGAATCAGTATGACTTTTATCATTTGCAAAGAAGTGGCTAACAAACAAGAGACTAACTGCTAGACCTTGTTACTTCTTAATATCAAAGGCAATTGAAATGCAATGTGCTATTACAAAAATCCTATTTGATTGCCTCAAGGCGTAATTGCTATAATTGTGATTATTTAGTTGTCCTAAAGATACATGCAATTTAGTAAAAGTCATTTTTATTAGTCGTGAAAGAATCTATCAGAAGCATTAGATGCTTTGTGGGCCCCGTTAATTCACAATACCGTTTGCCAAAGAGCTGCTACGAAACACCAACCTTTAAATAAAATTTGTACGTTTTTACTGCCTGCGGATTAAGACTGTAAATCTATGAATGCAACAACCCGTAATAGAAGAGCAGTCATTATACACAGTCTCAACTAATCAGATAAAAAGTATAACAGAATAATGAAAATGTAAACCAACAAGAGTTTAATCATTGTAACCGAAACTTCATTCCCCACATTGCTGACAAGCTCCCAGACAAAAAAAATCGTATGCAATTGGCATAATTATCTGAAAAATTATAAGGACAAACATACGGTTCATTTTTTAGCCAATTTCTTTATCCACTCTATATATCTCATCGTGCCCATCAGCTAGAGACTTCAAATTTCAGTGCAATGACAAAAATGGTTCAATCCAGCAGCTTTTTGGGGGGAAGTTACGGATAAATATTTTTTAAATACGATAATGCAGCTGAAAAGCACTCGCGATACTAAAAACTTCTAAGCGTTACGGAAAAATGGATATCTAACGTTTGCTTTCTTTACCAATTTCCGTTAGTCATACGAAGAAATAACATAAAAGTTCTAAAAATTCAGTAAAAGTGAAAAATATTACGGATTTAGGATAATTAAGATTGCGAATTCAGGGAGTGTATTACACAACATTCGATATTCATGTCAGTGCAATTAATAGCTTATATTACGTAGTGGTCAGCGTATTCTTCCGAGCCATTCAAATCTATGCAGTCGCCGCCATTCATTTCGATATCGAAGCTCTCTGGGCAGCAAAATGACTTTTAATTGTATTAAATATAACATTAAAACAAAGCAAAGCGCGGAGGTCGTTTGATCTCGTAAAATTATCCTCATCTCAAAGTATATTAACATCATTTGTAGCGGGAAGAAAAATTAATTTTACACTTTTAAAAATACTCGAAAATAATTGTTGAACAATTGGTTTTAATAAATATTTTCTATTTTAAAATTTTTGGATGTTCGACCTATATGACTGCTTTCAATTTTTCTACTTAAATCCTTCTAACAAAGTCTTCTAAATTTTTAAGTTTTGTTTCAAATTAATATAATATTTTGACCATAATTTTCAAGGATATCTAGAGAAATCAACAAGCTTGGTGTTTTTTTGCTAATTTTCGGCAAAAATTAAATCCATCCTAAATTTTGAGCTCTTGCATGTCTGATTCCAACTGCCAGTGTTCTAATCACGTATTATCTGAGGGGTCTAAACCCCGCCCCACCCCAAACCCCTATCCTATACCCACGTTTCCCAAATCGTATTTCTGGCGTTTTTTGCAACATGTGCTTCGCCAGATCCTCTCTCAGAATTCTTCAACGTTACAATATTTCGAAAAAAATTAGGGTTCTGTCCTTCCCTGACCACAGATTATTGATTCAACCGTTCATGACGAATTCGACAATGTGCGTGATTATTTGAAAGTGAGATGAATAGTACTTTCAAATATTAGGCGTAAATTATGTAATACATTTTTAATTGCCAGCAACTGAATTCTGGGAGGAGACCTTGTGTGGCAAAAATCGCGAAAGAACGTCAAAAATACTATTTAAGGAGCTGTGCCATATTCTGGGGAGTTTGGATTCAAGGGGGCATAATCCCTGTCCCTGACCAAACGCCCATGTGTGGTTGTGCTCCAAAACTTCGTGTGACAATGCTGGGACTACACCGATTAATCGAATCACATTTGATCATGTGATAAGAATCGTCTATTCTAGCCTTATCTTTAACAGGTATTTCGAAGAATACAAGGTAAGCTACGAGAATGTGAACGTCAGGGTTGCGGCACTAATTAACCCAAGAATATGCTCACTGCAAATGCCTTCATCATTCTTATTCAGGCAGGCACCTTTGAAACTACATCGGCCATCTTTGCGGACGCATCTCGCTTCACCTACAAAAATGATAAATTATTATACTCGTACTTAGTTGTGTAGTCCAATGGCTGTGCGTTACTGACTATCATTAGCTCGCCGCAAGACCTATCAGCATTGGAAACCATTCAAATGATTTGGAATCAGCTGATCGGCATCATTGAGTTAAAATGGTTTCAAAAATTAATGTGAAAAATAATCAAAAACCGCACTAATTTAAATTTTACGTTCTGATCATTTCCTAATAACAAATTGGTTTTTATCTGTTTCCTACCTTTCTTACATTTACTTTCCTAACAGTTTCGCTCATCCTCACCTCTGAACCCCCAGCCTAAATGCCCGTACGCTTCACCAGCAGCAGTTAGACCGAAAACGACCGCAGCACACCAGAAATAAATATAAGTTATCATGACCAAGATTAAACGTTAGATTAGCGAATGGAAGCGAGTGGATCAATGTTCATAGGCTCTGAGACGGGGCTTTATATAGAGGAAAAAATCGTAAAACCCTTATCAATTTGCATAATGATATTTAGATCAGACGAAGCAAAATCAGCGAAAAAATGGAAATGACCTACAATGGTTGTACACTTTTCATATAAGACTAATGCAAATTACGCGAACTACATTAGAAATGATTTCACTTGAAAATGCGCAACAGCGAAATGCTAAGAGTGCAATGAGTTGCACCATCACTAAACTTTCGCACAATGAATCGTTTGATTTGCGACGAATGTCCGATGAACCCTTGTTAATATCTGTTACGTCAACGTCAGAAGCATTTAACTGCGCTCTGCACTCAGCTTAAATGTAAAATCCCTGCTAAACTCTTTTAGTTTGATAAGGCACCTACAAACGGCGTTCTAGTATATAATATGTGAGGAAAAAATCACAGCTTGACGCCGGCTTGCTTGTGAAACTGATGCAAATTACGTGAACCGCATACGAAATGATCTTAGTTGAATGCGAAATGAGGCTAAATGGTAAGAAAATTCAAATGAGTTTTATCGTCACGATGCAATTTCGCATTTCA
This sequence comes from Mermis nigrescens, assembly GCA_036768485.1. Classification (NCBI taxonomy): domain Eukaryota; kingdom Metazoa; phylum Nematoda; class Enoplea; order Mermithida; family Mermithidae; genus Mermis; species Mermis nigrescens. Next base: position 139,144 of record JAVLUZ010000635.1, on the reverse strand, counting down.
CACTGTCTGGATTATTGTGCTGAATGTCTGATGAACCCCGTTTTATGCAATTTACCTTTACATCAACGACCTTCTCAGACAAAAAACGCACATGACCATAGTACTAAATCTTCGCTAAACTCTGCCAGTGTTTGGTCATCGGCACACATGGGCGTGATGGGGTTTGGGTGTATGCACCCCCAGAAGTTGGAATACCCCCAGAAATCAAAATACCCCCACCAGAATTCAATTTTTGGATTTTTTTTGCTTTTCTTAGCGAATTTTTTGATGCCATTGAATAGTGCTCGATGAGAAACGTCGAAAAATGGTGTTTTTTCGCCATACGACCACTTTTAAGACAATTTTTTGAACTTTGAAAATTTTTCACTCCTCCCCCAGAAATTTTTTTTACCCCACCCAGAATTTCGGTGCTGTCCACTTATGGTCATCGGGCACCGGCGAAAAAAAATCCTTTACATTATGTGCATCTTAGAAAAATCAGTTTAATGCCGGTAAAATCAAAATCCTCTTGCTTTACATCGGCGCTCTAGATGGAAAAGCAAAACCGATGAGCTTTTTCATTTTTAGCTGAATAAGCTATAGAGGCTGATGGTCGTACGGCTGACGATTGGCAATTCAGAGCTAGGCTTCAATATGATCGGGTATAAGCCGGGTTAGCCTTAGAAGATTTAAGACTGACGCCAGTTTAAGCTTGCCTTGAACCGATCCAATTTTAAGCTTGGTTTGAGGATAGCGATAACATACGACAACAAGGTTGTGTAGCTATTGCCTACATTTATTTTAGTCCAAGAATTTTGAATTCGGAATCGCGGATCATTTTTAAAACATGATCGGTCGGTATACAGCAGATTTTTAAATGGACTTTACACTTTTTGACAAAAACGCTGTTGTTTGCCAGCAGATTGGTATAATCCGCAGTCAGGCCATTCTTTCACAGATTTGATTCATGAGAGGGGACAGAATGAAACGCGATCAAATTACTTTTGTTTAAATATTTACTTGTGCATTTCTTAGCTTGACGGAAAAAATTTGTAGATTGCATTAAATGCCAAAAACCCAGTAGAGAACAATCGGAAGAAAGTGATTATTTAAGAATTTAAATTCCTGACACAACTTCTTGCAATGCACTGCGAAAGTCTATGGTCAGCAAGCCCATTTTATATATCCGGTGGCATCCGAAGAGCTTTTACGAGCTTAAATGGCATAAAAGCAATTTAGAAAGACTAAAATAGCGCAAAAACATCTTAATTCTTAAATTGTAAACGATTTCAGATCGATTTTACACAAAAGATTCGATTTTCAACGATTTTATACCTTAAATTTCCCTATTCTTTAAAAAAATTAGATTTTCGTCCTTTATTGATACTGACCATACGTGGGCAGCCCCGAAATTCTGGAGGCATTTTCAAATGTAAATATGATCTTAAAATGGTAGTATGGCGAAAAACACCATTTTTCAAAGTTTTTTTTATCGAGCACCGTTCATTGTCTTCAAAAAATTTGCGAAAAATCTTAAAAATAATTTCAATTGAATTCTGGGGTAATCTTAATTTCGGAGGAGGGTATTCGGCTTCCTGGGGAGGGGGTGCATACCCCACAAACTCCCTTCTCGCACGCCAACGTGTGGTCTCCTCCATCCGTATTAATGCTCAATTCCAAGTATATTCGTTCTTTTTATTCAATCGGAACATTGTTGGTTGCTCATATGCTTTGGCACACTTAGAATCAACTTCATTCAGTGCTCGACTAGGAATTGAGCGGAATGGCTTAAAGAGGAATGCATCCGAGCAGAGTTGGCTTGCTTAGCAGGAATGCATCCGAATGGACTTGCCTAACATCATTGATATGAATGATTTATAGATTTAAAATGCCAGTAATTCGAGAACTGCGCAAATTCATAAGAGCGACCGCAGTTTAGGATAGCCCAGATTGGTTCGATCGATAGTCACCGATTGCGCTCAAATTTTGTGGGAAATTATGAGTCAGTAAACTCGAAAAGGGATTTTTTATAATATCGCACCCTTCGGGATATGCATATAGCGCTGTTTATACCTATATGCCCGAAATCCTAAAATTCCACAGCCGGACATTTTTCTTTATAAGTCATTTAACTCAATATTTTGTCACCAACTTTTTTTAGTGCAAAAGTAAATATCTTACGTAACAAAAATAAAAAATGGCATCTGTGTTGTAAACATGATTTACATTATGCCTAAAATAACGCATTTTATATAGGTATAATTGGTGAAAAATTTTACGAAGATCTAACTTGATGATAAAAAGATGAAAATTCTTAAAATTTATGCGTAAAGTTATGGGAAACAGACCATAGTAGAAGCACGGAAAATGGTTCCTGGCTACTTAGCATTTTTTACTTTACTCGCTCATCATTTCTTCTCCGAAGCAAAGTTCTAAAAGCCATTCAGGAATACAAGTAAACAGAATAATTTGCTGTCAAGACATTGACTAATTAGCAATAGAATGGCATACATACCTACACACTCTTTCCTAGTTTACTCATTCTAGGAAATTGAAGAAATGAGCAAAGTTATCATTCAATTCAATGAAATTAAACCACAAATTCACCTCAAAAACACGTTTTCGATATTTTTATAAGTCGGTTAAATTTGCTAAGCAAATCTAAATTCACTAGGTAGCATAAAAAAGTAGAAATAAATCAACTGGCCGTTTTACTATAGGGGCCAACATTGCTAATGAGTCAATAGCGAAAAGGCTAAAAATAGCTTAAACGCGTATGTGCGTGACAAAACTGTTTGAAGCTATGGATTAAAGTCAAAAATATCTAAAAATTTAGAATGGAGGGTTACTTGTTTCATTTTGTTCAGCAATTTTCATCTAGCTCAATTCACTGAACATTGCAGAACGCTATATTTTCTTTAAAGTGAATGTTGAAAAGTGAGGATCTGACTGGTCCATTCCTTGAAGTCCGGCTCCAATTCACCAACTTTCTACATCGCATGCTTATTCATGACGATCATAGGGAACAGTTCGAGTTTTTTAGAATAATGAGCAGAATTTTCCTTCAGCTTATTATGCTTCAACAGAACCTGATAAATAAACGATAAGATAAAAACTCTATTATTTTCGAGCGATTACACAACCCTCTTTCTCGACGCCTTTTGATGCAATCTGCCTGCTGAAAAAATACCATGATAAATAGCGACCGGTTAAAAATGCTAGTCAGAATGAAACTTGTTCATAACAAGCTACAAAAAATACGGTATAGCTCAATTTTAATTTTAATTTTCCTTGCAGGAAGATAATATAAATGTCATATGAGTGATAATTTTAATAGCTCAATTTGCATATTAATGTTCCTGTCAGCAAGATACGATAATGACTAAACAATAGCTAACAAAGTGTTTCATAAAAGGCAGTGATTTTAATCATAATGGCAATATCGACACGAATTTAATTCCTCTAATTTGATTAAAACCGCTTCTACATACATACATAGTGCGCAGAGTCACATATTGTATTTTAGGAAATTTCTAAAATTGGGAAGTTTATTTGCATTTATTTTTATTTACAATATTTATATGCAAACATCTATCGGAAAAAACGAGAAGAGATTTGGAATGACCAAGCATAAACAAGACGTTTGCTCTTTTCGCTCATTCATATTATGAAAAATGCAAAGCTTTCCACTCGAAGCACATTTGGCAGATTCCAACTAGTGTTGTAAAAGACATCTTTATTTTTTCTTTTCAGCAAGATAAAGGTAAAGATAAAGATAACTTTATCTTTATCTTGATGATTTCTATATTTTATCTTTATCTTTATCTTTTGGAAAAATTACAGGCCATCTTTATCTCTATCTTTATATTTTTGATAGGAATTTATCTTGCTTTAAAAGATTAAGTATGTACATAACTTAGTATGTAATCCAAAATGCAGATTTGACGTGAAATACACTTACACCACACATGGGCGTGGGGGTTGGGGGTATGCACCCCTCAAGTTGAAACACTCCCCCGGAAATCAAAATACCCCCCTAGAATTCAAATTTTGAATTTTTTTCGCTTTAGCGATTTTTTGATGCCTTTGGATAGTGCTCGATGATAAACGTCGAAAAATGGTGTTTTTTTCGCCATACGACCACTTTTAAGACCATTTTTAGACCTTTGAAAATTTCTTCACTCTCCCCAGAATTTCGATGCTGCCCACCTATGATTTAGACGCATTCAAGTTTTAATGTAATACAAGAAAAGAAAACGATTGTTTAAACTCTACGGCGTGCGGCCCAAACTAATGCCTGTATATCGACCTAAGTAAGTGGGAATGATAACGATCTAAGCGAGAGTACTATTACTAGCACCCACATTAATCTATAGTCTGTTTCATTTATCCGAGAGCTTTATCGGTAAATGTTTTCGGAGGCTACCGTATCCCTTCTTTCTTATGGACTCTAGGTCGCTAGATGTCACTATAGCTACGAAGCAAGGAAGGATTTTTCAATAGCATTTTTCGCGGCGTAATTTAGGGTGTGTGTAAAACCCGGAAACGGAAACAGTGGGCAAACGCTGGAAACGGAAACGGAAACGATGGATAAAAGCCGGAAATGGAAACGATGAGTAAAAGCCGGAACCGGAAACGGAAACGATCTAAAAAGCGGAACCGGGGTTCCCCAAGTAGGGCTCATCAGGGTCAACACCCCATCCCCGTTTCCGCCAAAATTTCCACAACTGAAGGGGGTTTAGGGGCTCGGAAATAGGGTACCCCATTAATCATATGTGAAGCATGACCCCGAGTCCATCGGGGGTTTCTCCGCCCTAGAGACAGTCCACAGTGGTCAGAACCGGGGTTCCCCAAATAGGGAACATCAGGGTCAACAACCCCCAACTCCGTTTCCGGCAAAATATTACCCACTAGACGGGGAGTTTAGGGACTTGGAAACGGGGTACCCCATTATTCGAAAATGTAGCTGACCGCGGTACTGTCGGGGGTTTCTCCACCTGGGGCCACCAAAGTGCCAGTACCGGGGTTCAGCAAGTGGGGCACATCGGGTCAACACCACCGACGCCTTTCCAGCAAACTTTCTCTCACTGAATAGGGGTTTAGGGGCTCAGAAACGGGTTCTTCATTATTCATATGAGAAATTGACCCTGGTTTCCTCGGGGGTTTCTCCACCCTGGAAGCAGTCCAAAGTGCCGGAAGCGGGGTTCCCATGTAGGGCCTATCAGGTTCAACATTCCCAACTCTGTTTCTGGCAAGATTTCTCTCACTGAAGGGGGTATAGGGCTCAGAAACGGGCTACCCCGTAATACGTATATGTTGCTGACCCCGGTTCCGTCAGGGGTTTCTTTCCCTTGCGGCAGCCCGAAGTGCTGTAACCGGGTTTCCGCAAGTAGGACAATCAGGGTCCACACATCCTAACCTGGTTTACGGCAAAATTCCACTCACTGAAGAGGGTTTAGGGGTTTAGAAACGTGGTAACCCATTATTCTTATGAGAAGCTGACCCCAGTTCCGTCGGGGGTTTCTCCGCCCTGGGGCAGTCCAACGTGCCAGAACCAGGGTTCTGCAAGTAGGGCCCATCAGGTTCAACACCCCAACCCTGTTTCCGGAAAAATGTCTCTCACTGAAGGGGTGTTTAGAGGTTCGGAAACAGGGTACCCCATGATTCACATATGTAGCTGACCCCGTTTTTCCGTCGGGGTTTTCTCCACCCTGGGGTAGTCCAAAGTGCCAAAAACACGGTTGGTTTTGTTGAGCCTGATGTGCCCTACTTGGGGAACCCGGTTCCGGGACTTTGGAATGCCCCAGGACGGAGAAACCCCCGACAGAACCGGGGTCAGCTATAGATATCAGTAATAAGGTACCCCGCTTCCGAGCCCCTAAACCTCCTTCAGTGAGAGAAATTTTGCCGGAAACGGGGTTGGGGTGTTAACCCTGATGTACCCTACTTGCTGAACCCCGGCTCTGGCACTTTGGACTGTTTTCAGGGCGGAGAAACCCCTGATGGACCGGGGACAGCTACACATATGAATAATGGGGTACCCCGTTTCGCGAGTCCTTAAACCCTCCTTCCATGGGTAAAATTTTGCCGGAAACGGGGTGGGGTTGTTGACACTGATGTGCCCTACTTGAGGAACCCCGGTTCCGGTACTTTGGAGTGCCCCCAGGGTGGAAAACCCCCAACGGAACCGTGGTCAGCTACATATATGAATCATGGTGTACCCCATTTCCGAGCCCCTAAATCCCCTTTCCATGGGTAAAATTTTGCCGGAAACGGGATTGAGGTGTTGACCCTGATGTGGCCTACATACGTGGGGATCCCTGGTTCCGGCGCTTTGATCGTCCCCCCATAATTAATTCTTGTTTTCCAACAGATCAATCAACTAACAGATATAAATCGCCAATGCAGCTTATCCTAAGTTGACACTTTAAACACGATAGACTATGATATTAAGAAACGCCGTGAACTCCCGTATAGCTCAGTGGTAAAACGTCTGGTTATCGTCGAAGCATCGAAATTCGATCTCAGCCGATAAATTTTATTTAGCGCTTTTACTACAGTATGTCCCAGCACTGCTTAAATGCCTTAATTCAATTTATATGGGCATATTAGTGCATTAAACATGGAAGAATCCAGCCACTCGCTCTCACTAAGCTGAATTGCCGAATTACAGTAATTCGTCTTGTTTCGCCTACTGTAGCCCCTAAAAAATTTACTTTAAAGCTTTCGAATAAATGATACAGACTATGAGTCTAAGCCTAAGAAAAATAAGGAAGTTTGAAAAAATCAATAACTGTTGCGACTATACTTTGTATACAAGCGCACAGAGCGTGGTTTTGATGCTTGTGTAAAGATAATAATATTAATAATAATAATATTCATAATATTATTAATAATGATAATGATAATAATGATAATAATGATAATAATACTAATAATAATAATAATAATAATAATAATAATATTAATAATATTAATAATAATAATAAAATTAATAATAATAATAATAATAATAATAAAAATAATAATGATAATAATAATAATAATAATAATAATAATAATAATAATAATAATAATAATAATGATAATATTAATAATATTAATAATAATGATAATAATAATAATAATAATATTAATAATAATAATAATAATAATAATAATAATAATAATAATAATAATAATAATGAAAATAATAAAAGTAATAATTATAATAATGATAATAATTATAATAATAATAATCATAATAATAATAATAATAATAATATTAATAATAATAATAATAATAATAATAATAATAATAATAATAATAATAATAATAATAATAATAATAATAATAATAATAATAATAATAATAGTAATGATGATAATATTATTAATAATAATAATAATAATAATAATAATAATAATGTTCATAGTAATAATAATAATAATAACAAATAATAATAATGATAATAAACATTAAAATTATTAATATGATATTTTTTGAACAATATTCGGTAATAGACAAGATAAAAGGCCAATGATTATTATGTATTAGATGCTTCAGGATTATAAAATATTCCGAATGTATTTGCCAGAACATAGAGCGGTCGCTGTTTTATTTCAGGCAGCATAAAAGCCAGAAATCGTAATGTCGAAAAATGGCTACGAAAATCGCTCGAAAAGCAGAGAAAACCAGGTATGCACTTAACGTCATTACGCGAAATGAATGGAGACAAAAGTTTATTATTTTTGCATATTCCTTCTTTTTCAACAGCTTCCAATGGTCTTTTGACTACTAATATATAAAACGTAAAAATGCACGAATAACAAAGAAACTATGGTCAAAAATACTAAATTGCATAAAACATAAATAATTAGTAGTACAGTATAAGGCTGAATCCGATCCCGGGGGGGGGGGGCACGCCGCCAGTTCTGACTGGAGCGACTCGAGCAAACAAATTAGCGACCCGAGCGCTCACTTAAGTAAACAAAAGTGCGCAATTAATTACGCCAAGCTGACCTCGTCGGTCGACCAATTATGCGCCCGACTAGGGGAAAAAATTTTAAGACAATTTTTTTTACAGAGCGAAGATCGAATTTTATAATTTAGTTTTTTAGCTCATCGTGAAAAATTGAGCAAGAAAAATATAATATAACAACATTTCATTCACTCTGGAAAAAAGTTGACTTATTTTGATTTTTGAGGGCACTTGGCATTAATTTTGTCCATAAAAGTTGAATATTTCAAAATAATACTAAGCCAACAGCGTCAACATGGAAAACTACCACGATTTGTCAACGAATATTATACACAGAAGCACACGCATCGCAAAAATCGTTGAACAATCGCTCCTACCCGGATCAGGACAGACTGTTGGAGAGGATACAATCGGGACGGGCTGAACTATGCTCACGATACTGTGAACCATTCGATCAGTTTCAACAATCCGGCGGACCATTCGACCCATAGGTACCCAGAACATCGAATCTCAATGGTCTAAGGCTAAACGGGACCTTAGACGAAGGGTTGGACGAATGAATCGGCGACTTATGCAGGGTTTCTGGTCGAATAATTCTGGCGCAGCAAGTTCGATTCGATGGAGCGATTTTTCAACGATTTTTGCGATGCGTGTGCTTCTATGTATAATGTTCGTTGACAAATCAATGTAGTTTTTCATGTTGACGCTGTTGGCTCAGTATTATTTTGAAATATTCAATTTTTATGGACAAAATAAATGTCAAGTGCTCTCAAATTCAAGATAAATCAAGTTTTTCCAGAGTGAATGGAATGTTGTAATTTTATATATTTTCTTGCTCCATTTTTCACGAGTAGCTCGAAAAAACTAAACTATAAAATTTGATTTTCACTCTGCAAAAAAATTGTGCTAAAAAATGCTCCCCTAGTCGGGACCAGACGCATAATTGGTCGACCGACGAGGTCAGCACAGCGTAATTGATTGCGCACTTTTGTTTACTTAAGTGAGCGCTCGGGTCGCTAATTTGTTCGCTCGATTCGCTCCGGTCAGAACTGGCGGCGTGCTCAGGATCGCTTCAGCCCAGTATAAATATAAAAATTTGTATAACATACATAGATATTTTTTACAATTTTTGCATTTTCACCCATTTTTTCGCAATATTCTGCGGCAATAACTTTAGAAAATAAATATATTCTGCGGCCTGCAGATTGAATTAAAGTATTGAACTAAAACAATTGAAAAAGCAGCAAGTTAGCAACGCAACAGCTATGGGAAATTAGATGGAGTAGACTAGAAGCGACTTTTCAAGCGATTGTGAGCAATCACCAAGTCACGCCAGGTTTGCTTGCTATAATGCTCATGATAACGAAAGAAAGCGCCTTCAGATTCAATTGCAATAAGCTCTCTATTAATCACGATTCGAAGCAGGTCAGCGTTGCAGCTTGCAAGCACGTTACAAAAAGCATGCTTTTTAGATCATGTTTAGATACTCTTATGTGAAGCATTGAAATTTATTCAAGGGAGGTTACACTTATTCCGAGGGTTAGAAAAGTCTGATTTTTAACAGATTTTGCGACTTCAGGCATTTACATAGGTAGTCTTTTCCTAGTCCCCTACCTTCAGATTATTATTAATCCACAATCTAAAGTAAAATCGTCTTTTTTATTCCATCGGAGCATTTTTCTTTGCTAATACCCTGCTTTTCTTAGCATTATTTCAATAAATCAGTCAGTAAACACATACGGTAACATGCTACGACAGCAGTCCAAGAACGCGAAAAGCAATATTGTTCTGTACATCAGACTTATCTTTTTTATACAAGACAACCTTCCCATATTAGTACATATTTTGAAAAAATCTACAATTTGCAACGCTCTGGAAGTAAAATAAATTTGTAATGTAAACTTTACATATTAAGAATAAATGAATAGTGTTAACTTGGAACTACTAATAGGTCAGAAAAAACTAACAGTCCGATTTGTAATTCTGACATTACCTAGAAAATCTTGAAAGAAATAAAGCTTGTTTATTGCTCTAGAACTGAACTTAAAATTCAGTGTAAACTTTATGCAACCTTCGAGTTTGAGGAGAATTTTCGTTGCATTCGTTATTTGGATACCATTCTGAATTTACAATTGATATTTATAGAAAAATTGACTCTTCACATTGGTTTGAAGACAAAGAAATATTAGATGTAAACGGTTTTCACCTCTGTTGAGTGTAAACAAACGCGCCTAATCGGCATAACGCATTTGACACCTGGGACATTTTGGACTTGTGAAGATGTCTAGACTCCATTGGAGAAATTGCACATAAAAGCAAGACAAAAATACAAATAAAGCCGCACAATTTTTGACTTTATACCTCCCGAAAAGGCTAAATTTAGATGCAAATAAACGCAATTTGCATTTCCGTGTTGTTTACTCCTTGAAAAGTACTTTATTTTGATTATCATTTACTTATCCTGACTTCTAAACGGAGAAAGCGGCGAACAAATCAAGAGATAAAAACGTATTTTTTTCAACCATCAACCGCATTGTACACTTTAAAAATCTTTATCTATCTCCCCATTGAGTGTAGAAAAAACTCCGTGTGAGCCAGTTTGTAGCCCTTAATTGTAGTACGTTCTGCGTGGAAAACATATATTCTGCAAAAATGTTTAGGATATTGACTCTAATCAAAGACGGTAAAATAAAGTGTTTTTCGCCCAATATTAAACCCCTGATTTCGAACTTTACACTTTCATAAGTAAATCAATATTAAACTTTTTGAATGCACTCAACTGGGCCGTCTAGCCCTTACAAGGTGCTCTATTTCTATTCTATGCAATTTATCACAACTTATAAAAGGAGAAGTTGACGGAGAAACCTTAGACAAAAACTGCTTTTGGACTATTCACGAAAATCTTATGTTTGAACTCGTAGAACTGACACCGTATTGAGTGTTAAAGTTTGCCGGAAGCATAAAGTTGCCCTTATTCCGTCGTACATTTCTATCGAAAAAATTTTTTGTGATTAATACACAGAGTTATTGGCAGACAATTGAAAGGCCAAGAATATGTTTCTCACCCTCAGATTCTTCACACTCTCTACACTGCTACGACGGAAATAAATGACTTTTCAAAAAAATAAAAATTGCGTTTTGAGCATAAACGATTGTCTACAAATTTAAAGGAATAAGACTGAGCAGAATTACAAAACTAAGTTAGATAAGTCGAGCGTCTTGGCAAAATTTAAAAAAGCTCCGTTTTATACGCTCTTTACACACCGGGCGTAAACTAAAAAAACAGGAAAAACACAGCAGCGAATTTTTTTATCCATCTCTTAAAAACCGCAATTCTTAGATGTGTACCGGAGGTAGACGTTTTTTAGGGTTACCCTTGTATATTATAATTATGCGCTAATGCGATACCTTTGATGCACTTCGTGCTTCTTGTTTTATCGTAGGAAACGCGTACCTATAATATATTTGGGTATCCCTGACACATTATGAGCACCCTACAGCTACAACAGGACACATCTGGGAATTGATGGTTTTTAATCAATAGATAATAAAAAAAGATTATGCACCCTCTTTTTATTTCTGTTTACACTCAATACCGGCTCCGTTACGATGTAAAGTTTAGACATAAAATTACAACATATACAAATTTGTGAGACTTCTCTCGCCCAGCTTGTACACAACTAAGCATGAATGCCTCATGGAATTTAATGATATAAAATAATAGATGACTAAATTCTCTAAATACACTTCTTTTTCTCTTGAATATTGCATTAGTCGATGGGTGGGTGTGTAAAGAGTTCGAAAATCTGAGGGTGACAGACACTTGGTCGAATTTTCTACTGGTTTATGTCTGTCAAACTTTTCGTTAAAGAGTCTCCAGAAAGCCTACTTATGGAAAATGGTAAGTTTTAAGGGCTCTACAACGGAGTTAATCGCATTCGTGTAAGGTTAATGTAGACTTAGTATTGACAGTATAAAGTTTTAACTCTTGGCATTGCCAAACGCTCCGATTATAAATGACGTTGTGAAAAATATTGTAAAAATAAAGTACGTCTCAAAGCTTCCACCTCGCATTTGGGCGCGTTTCTTTGAACTCCATACAGACTTATTTCTAATGGTGTAAAGCATACACTCTGGGGTGAAAAAACGTTTTTGACCGTTTTTTATCAAGGATTATTAATGATGTAGAAGGGAGGACTAGGAAAAGACTATAAAATAAAGTTTACGTCTGCACCTTACTGGTGGACTAAGAAACACATTTTTTACCTTTTTTGAGTTGGCGAACTTCGCCGGTTATAAATCATGACGCGCAAAGTATTCTAAAAATAAAGTACGCCTCAGAGGTAACACATTGCACTTGAACGTGTTTCTTTAAACTTTATACTGAGTTAGATTTGAAGGTGTAAAGCCTAAACTCTGGCACAAAAACACGTTTCGTGCCGATTTTTTGTAAGCAGGCACTTTACATTTCTTCAAAAATCGTCAAGTTAAATAAAACGGACTGTAGGACCGTACGTGGGCAGCAAGAAAATTCTGCGGGGTCTGGTTGTGTGCGGAATGCCCAGAAGTCGCCAATATTGTTACTAAAAATAGAATTCTGGGGATCTACAGTAATATAAGGGGGTAGTTCAACTTCTAGAAGTTGTAAACCTCCCCATCGCCTACCTGTCTATAGGACTACATGTCATTTCTGGGACTCTGATAAAGCTGTTTGAAAGGTTGAACTTTACTGCAACACTCATTTGTTGTACTATCTTATGCCAACCAAAATTCGAAAAAATTAGAAGTCGGCACAAATGATTTTTACAGCTTTACTTCAAAAAATGTAAACAAATCCGAGCGCGGAGCTAAAAAACGAGAAAATTGATATGCAGGGTTTTCGCCCATCACCATTATTTCACAATTATTCCGAGTCACACTTTATAAGAACAATCAATTTCCACAGCTTCCACCATTCAAACATTAACCGTAAATTAAATTATAAACATAAACTTGCAGGTGAAGCGGGTTTCATAGGCGAACTCTAACGAACTTCGCCAGGAATTTTCGTCGATGTAAATCTAAAAAAAAATGAATAAATTGTCTGCAATTACGCCTTTCCATTTATGCTGGAAATTTTTATTTAAAATTAAGCAGATTAAGGTTAACTTTCTCAATCGCACACAACAAAACAATTCTCCGAAGTGAAATTAGCAACGCACGACTGTTTTTTAGGCTTCGACGGAATATTAGAAATGTCGCTGCAAATCCCCAGCAGTTTTGCTATTGTAATTACTTGAGAATTCGAATTTCCTATGACACTAAAATGCGTTTAATAATTTATAATCAAGTATATTTTATTTTAAAAGCTTGAGAGCAATTTTGGGTGGGCGATGTACCCACCAAAATTGAATCTCCCGCCCGCTGATTACTATAGACCCCGGATTCTATTTTTTGTAACATTTTTACTATTTTACTCATCTCTATCCCCGCAGAGAATGAACAATGCATATGTAAAGTCTAATTTGTTTGTTAGTGGAATATAGATTTCACGTCAGCCAATATGGCTTAGCAAAATCTTATATTTCCAGCTGACTTTATACCAGAAAATGATATATATTCTCCCGTAATAGAAAAAAACATAGTACCTACCGCACCAATGCATGTTTAAAACAAGAATTTCAAATTTTATACTCAGTTTTTGGTTATATTTGATTCAATTTATATTTCGTCAAATTTTTTCGAAAAATTCTTTGTTTTTATGTTCAAGAAAGAACGAGCAACATTCAAAACGTAAAAAAACAGCTTTTTTGGCATGCCAATCCATTGATATTTAGCCCGAAGTAGGCACTTTTTAAAAACAGATTTTAGAGTTGTTCCCCGCCCACCTAGAATTTCCATACTAAATACGTATGCTTCGAAATCATAAAATTTTAATGAATGTACGCGTCGATTATAATCTTCATTCGGAAAGAATTTCAATCGGAGACTAATATTTTGAAATGCATGGTAAGAATAATTACTTATTAGTTTCTGATTCTTCCGATGCAACAGTGGTCTCTTCAGTTGCGTGTGCCAATGGTTTAGCCTCCTGCGGAACTTCGTAGCAAATCTTAGATGGAAAAATTTGGTTCTTCAAATGCACGACGAGGGGCTTTTTAAGCTGTTCGCCATCGAAAGCACTGGATTCAGTGACGGCCCCAACACCGATTGTTTCTGTTTCACCGATTATTTCTGTCTCGCCCATTATTTCTGCCTATTTAAATAGTTATAGGTTCGCTGATAAAATGTCAAAATATGCAACAGATGAAGAATGAGTTGCGTATCCTTCGTCTGCATTTTACGGATCCACGGAATATTTCGATGCCAGCGGCTTTTTTCACGTCAAAAATGCTGCTTTTCAACGTCACAGATAAAGCATAATTTTTCTAGAACATAAAAAATAGGGAAATTTTAAAAAAATTGAGCTTATTGCATACAGTGTAATAAATAAATGAGCATATAGCGCGAAGCGCCAACAACACGGCGCTTTTAGGCCAAAAGTCAGCTGAAAAGGCCTGAAAAATCACACTTTATAGGATTATTTCGAAAAAAATGATGATTCTGATGAGTCGCAGCTACATTGTAGGGGTCATCAACTATCATCCTATTGAGGTCGAAACTCGCCAAACCTCTGTAATCACACATGTTGGCTTGTCATCCAGTGACGTATCCAAGATGTTTTTTAGGGGAAGGGGCGGTACCCAACTTTTCCAAAAACAGTCTAAGACGTCCAAAACATTCCCCTTCACGTCCGAAATGACGTTTTTTTCTGCGTTTTACGTCGTCCACTTCTATTTAAAATCACTTTTAACGCAACATTTTATTCAAAATTTTTTTTTGAATTTTTGATAAATTTGTACGCAAAAATCATTAAATTTCTTTCATTTCAGCGAAAATTCGGAGCATAGCGATAGAAAATTTGTGAAATTTAGTCTGAAGCACGTTTTAAACCCTGATTCACTGCTCAATTCCCTGCATTTGTAGAATTTAAAACTAAACTTCGAAAGTTTTAAAAAGTATGTTTGTAAATAGATGAAATCTATGCTGGAATAGCTATTTCTATTCCTTACACTGTTTTGAAACCTATTCCATGAGTAAAAAATGGCTTCCAGCGCAAACTAAGTAATTAAATGTAAGTAATAGGCATAATCCTGTGCGAAGCACTGGAAAAATTTAAGAAATTATGACCACTGACGACCACTGCAACGCCAACTATTCTTGGCCAATCTAGGGGGGTCAGCCGCTCCCTGCCCTCTCTTAAATCTGCCCCTGTTTGCAGCAGAGAATGTCGATTGAACGTTGAAAATTATAAACGTCGAAACGAATGGTAAGTATCTAAGTTTTCACATGAGTTGAAAAATTCTATCATTCCACTCGGCGATTTCGCTGTAAAATAAAAATCATGATTTTCATAAAAATCGCAGCAACATCGCGAAATGAAAAAAGAACAGTGTTTCAATTATACTTTTGCTAAAATCGCCAAGATTATTTACGACATTGCGTCCCAAAGCAAAAACCTTTTTGCTATTATTTATCGGAACACGGATTTTATGAGTGCGCGATCCTAATTCTTACGCCAGATATGCATCGACTTCATCTTTGCCAAAGATTTATCCCTGATTTTGCATTAAAATTATTGCGAAAATCCGTGAGAGTACATTTATATGGAAATTAATGGGAACTCTAAAAAAATTTAGCAATAATGGTTAATTTTGCTAAAAAATGGCTAGAACTGCTCTTCGCGCATTCAAGGTATATCTCGAACTACTTTCAGTAGTTTTGGACAAACTTCATTTACATGTCCCAATCAAAAAAAATGAATCCGTCACCGATTCCGCACACTTGTATACACCAAAAAATTAGTGGAACGGGAATCCCCACCCAAGGCTGGTCGCCCCTTATCCCCTAAAACTAGATTTTTTTTAACCCTTCACCTATTTTTTGGTCAAAAATTTGAGTTTTTTTGGCCATTTTTTGGTGTTGGTTTAGCTAAATATTAAAAGTCCTTCAACCCCCATACCCCGGAATGGACAACAAGCCCTCCTAAAGTTTTTACCTGTTACATGTTCGCTTACTAGGATTGTATTTCCGATGTTTTTCAAAGAGAGATGAAGGGGAATGAGATTTCGGCTGCGTAAGTTAACCGATTGTCCATTCCAGCCTTTTGGTACGAGTAAATTCGAGTCGTTTGGAAACCTTTCGTAGAGTTCGTGCCGTTCTCCCTCCGAGTACTAATTAAAAGAAAATAATAATACTACTAGTAGCAGCAGCATTTTTTTAACACGATCACCAGCTCTTGGTGCTAATACCCCTGTTAGCATTGCTAATTTTCTACCCGTGTAATGCCTCAGTAATGCATGTCTTGTTTTTTAAATATATGTAGCTGTTCAAAAACGCCATAATATTCTGCGTATCGATATTTTTTGATGAATATTTTTTGCTAGATTTGAATAAATCGAAAAATTCAGGCTATATTACAATTGTTGGTTTCCTGTTGCCTAAAAAACTCAGAAAGCTGACTAACCATTAAATCGTCCCAAAAAAATGCGATTGACATGATTTAATCTGGCAGACATCAGTGGTGTGAGATTTTCACAATGCAATTACTCTAAGCTAGCAACCGCTAAACACATAGATGCATAATCTTTAAGATTGTACGAAGATGGATTTTGGAATGTTCAAATCACGCGCTTGAAATTAGCGAAATTTTCGGCTGAAAAAAATCTTGGAAAGCAATTAAATTTTTGCTTTTCGCACAAAAAATTCTCGTTAACACATCGTGCTAATGGCCAAAATTTTCATTAGCAAGGGGTCACTTTCATTAGTGAAAATTCGTCAAATGATTATGTTGGTCAACGACAAACGTTTTGAAAGCCAGAAAAATGTATATATCAAATGCGACGCACGTCCTTACAAGGACAGAGCCCTAAACGTGGAGGGACAGTGAAGTTCAAGAAATTTTAGAGCCAAAAATTATTATTTTCAGAGGTGAAAAAGCATAATGATATTTTCATCAACCTCTTTATATTGGCATCCATAGCTCGCAAGAATAAATCTTATCAAACTGAAATTCTGGGAAAATGGGAAAACTTTGATATAGCCTGAAGCACTCTGACCACACCTGGGCGTGAAGGGGTTTGGGGGTATGCACCCCTTAATAAACCAAAATACCCCCCCCCCTCAGAAATCAAAATACCCTCCCCCAGAATTCAATTTTGGAAATTTTTTTCGTTTTTTTCTTAATGTTTTGATGCTAATGGATAGTGCTTGATGAGAAATGTCAAAAAATGATGTATTTAACGCCATACAACCATTTTTAAGGCCATTTTTTGACCTTCTAAAAATCTTGCTCCCCCAGAATTTTCTTGCTGCCTGCGCATGACTCTGACCACACATGAGTGTGGTGTATCTAGGGGCTCTGTACTCCCAGAATCTTGAAGATTCCCAGTAATCGATGGACCCCTTGAAATTAAATTTTTTGCGCAATTTTATACATCGAAACCCCTACCCTGTCCAGAACTACATTGCTGCTCATGTTTTGCCTTTGACCCCCTCGTCCCCTACGCCCATGGGTGCGCATGTTTAGAAACCCTTTTTTGATAATATAGGGATGCACGTGTTGTATTTAAGGTTCCTTTGGATTGGTGTTTATAATTGTCAGATTAGGAAATATGAATTTAATGTGAAACTGTGATATAATTCATACGTTATAGACAAAGGAGACTGAGGCAATCTCCTGGTCATCGACTGAATAAAAGCCAATTGAATTGTTTCGACTCTCCAGGTAATAAACACGGGTATCGAAGGAAAATTTGGACTGGTTCATGAAGCCATCCGTTAAATTCACACGAACCTGTAATTTCAAAAAGTAATATGATTATGAATGACTTGTAAGAACAGAGTAAGTGAGCTTTTTTAAGAGGCGAAATTTTCTGAAAGGGTGAATCAAACACTTTTTTGAGGTCAGAATATTAAATGAACAAAATTTATGATAAATTTACCCAAAAATTTTTACACTGAGAAAATTTAAGATGGATACTATGTAGATATCACTGAAACTAGCAGAGAAAAATGCTCCGATGGAACAAAAAAAAGGTGAATATACCACGCAAAAAATCGAAGTATATTCTGGGGCCTGCAGATTGAAATAAACTATTGAACCAAAAAATGATTGAAAAAACAGCAAGTTGGCTACGCAGTAACTATGGTGAATATACTAAAATTAATAATTAATAAAATATAATAAAATTATTAATGAATAATAGTTAATAATATTATAAAGTTCTGGGGGTGCAAGATATGTTCAAATGTCAAAAAATGGCTTTAAAAGTGGTATAGCGGAAAATTACAATTTTTAAACGTTTCTCATCGTGAAAACAAACAAACTTTTAAATAAAATTGAATTCTGTGGGTGTTAAGGTTTCCGGGAGGGGGTATTTTGTTTTCTGGGGGCTGCATATCCCCTCAAACCCCCTCATCCTCCCCTCGCCCAGGTATGGTGTGCAACTAAGCAATTGATGCCAGGTTTGCTTGCTATACAACGCTCGTGGTAGCAACATAAGACACCTCCAAATACAATTGCAGTTAGTTTTTAAAAGTCACGATACGGAGCAAGTTAGCTTTGCAACTTGCAAGCAATTCACAAAAAGTGTATTTTTAGATTATGTTGATATTCTCTTATGTGAAGCATTCAAAATTATCTTCAGAAGGTTAAATTTTTCAGAAACCGCAGGATATCTACGATTTTTTGCGTCGCTTAAAGAAAGTCTGCTTTTTAACAGATTTTTGCGACTCTAGGCAAATACATAAGTAGCTTTTTCCTAATCACCTCCTTTTATATCCTTAATAAGGGCGGTTCCGAGCATATTAATTTTTTCGTTTCATGGGAGTTTTTTTAAAGTATTTTTCGCTTTATCTCCAACAAATAAAAGATAGAAACCCAAGCGTTTTTACAATGTAATTGAGAGGTTTCTTCGAATAATTTGATCGTTTGGGGAGGCGGAACTACGGGCGGAATTAATTTTTTCTCGTCAGGACAAATCAGCTGAACAGCACTCAACATTGTTCCAGACCTCCAAACTTTACAGAAAAAAAGAGATATTTAATGTTTATTTTCTTCACCGTATTCCATATGCATAGCAAAGAAACATTCTAAAAGTTCTAAAAATGTTATAAAAAGAGAAAATATCAAACGAAAATAGGCTGATTACGATCGCGAATTTAGAGGACACTACTCTAACACATTCAAGATACATTTCAGTGCAATTAAGAGATTATCTTACGTAGTGGTTAGCGTATTCTTCAGAGCCATTGAAATCTATGCAGTCGCCGCCTTTCATTTCGATATCGAAGCTCTCTGGGCAATAAAATGATTTTTAATTCTATTAAATATAGCACGAAAACAAAGCAGGACTTAATTGTATTTATCAGATTATTTTCATCACAAGGTATGTTAAAATCATTTTTCAGCAAGAAAAGAAAATTAATTTTACACTCCTACAAATTCTCGACTAAGATTGAATTGAGAAAATTTTCAATGATTTCCCAGTCTTCTAGCGCAATATGTTTTCCTAGTTGTTTTAATAATTATTTTCAATAAAACAATTTTTCAAACATTTTCAACCCTGACTTTTATTTTTTAATTTTTTAGAAGTTTTCACTCTATTCAACTATTTTTTACTATTTCCTTATTAATGAAATCTTCTAAATTTCTCAGTGTTTTGAATTTGATATTAGCCCGCATTCTTAAAAATGTGCTGGCCATTTATTCCGAATTCCTTCCTGGCAGGAGCGAATTTAGGGGAAGGCGGGGGGGGGGCGGCCGCCCCCCATGGACCCAAAATAGTGCGCAAAATTAGAGATTTTCGGGCGATTTTTAGCGATTTCCGAGTTAAAACAGCTAATTTTCCGCCTAAGTTAGGATTCCGGATCCCCTTAGGGGTACAGCCCCCCCTCAGGAAAATGCTGAATCCGCCACTGCTTCCTGGCATATATGTATGTAACGATGTGGAATCCCTACCCACAGTTGATCGTTCCCTTAATACTTGCTATGCATGCAAAATATGCGATTTTAGGCCAATTTAGGGTGTGCTGCCAAATTCGGACAAAATTTGAACCTACCCGAATTTCGAACTCTTGCATGTCTAATTCCAACCGTTTCTATTCAGATTACGTATTTTTAATCTTAGGTCTCTGTAGAAAGAATGACACCGCACATTCCAGCAAGGACGAGTTGCTTAGCTTTTCAGGGATACTCCCGCCAAACATACACTTGGGGTGGGGGTTTGCCAACCCAGAATAGCAACTGACCACCCCCGCCCCGCTAAATGCTGTGCCCTCCAGAATTGTCGACTTTTCGTAAAAAATGGTGGAACTTGCAAAAAGTGTGCCATTCTGATCGTTTTCAGCTCATTTTTGGCTAAAAAATATCAAATTTCCGGCACTTCGCGCTATTTACACATTTGTAACAATGTTTAACAATTTACTCAATTTTTTCGAATTTTCTTAAATTTTTTCCACGTTTTCATGTCCTGGAAAGAACGAGCATTGTCAGAAACATCAAAAACAGTGTTTTTGACACATAAGCTTCGTTTTTTAGCCCAAAACGGCATTTTTTAAATTTTGCGGGCCCGAATCCCTCAGGATTCTCATGCTGTACATGCATCGTTCCCGCTCTACGATTGCCACCACTCCCAGCGTTGTCACTGCAGTCCTGATATTGCCGCTACGAGTCTCAACGTAGCTACATGAGTCATAATTTACAATCACGCACATGGATGTGGAGCGGTGAGAGATACTTCGGTGAAATTTCAGCTCTTTAGAATCGAAGACATCTTCCATCCCTCTCTTAAAAATCTTCAACGTAACATTAGTTTATGGAAAAAGGGAGAAGTTTGCCGCTCGCTGACCACAGATTATTGGTTGTACCCCTTCGCGACCTCTACCGCGAGCATTATTCAATGAATGTGAGATAAATAGCGCTTTTAAATTTTAGGCGTACAATATGCAGTAATGCGTATATGGGAAGCAACTGAATTCTGGGCATGGATCTGACGGGACGAAAATCGCAAAAAAATGCCGATATAGTAATAAAGGGAAGTCCGCTGGATTCTGAAGATTCCGAGTTTCAAGGATTCTAGTACCCTCCTCCCTCCCCCGATGCGGTAATGTTAGGGCTACACAATTAAATCGAATCACATCTGATCATGAAATAAGAATTGTCTATTCCAGCTTAATCTTCAAGGGTTATTTCGAAGAATACAAAGTAAGCAGAAGCGAACGTCCCCCATGGGCCCAAAATAGATGACGAGATAACGAATGGATATGAAATTTTTAATGGTTTCTGGCCGTCCGTGCCCATAATTTCTCAAAATTTTGCGGGGCTTCGCGCCGAAAAATACATAAGAACGAGTATCAACGACATTCATTTTTGGCAGGCTGCCCATCAGTCATATTTTTGTTAAAAAAAATAATTCAAAACAATTGAGGAGCAGAAACAGCAATTTAAGCATAGTATCCTTCTATTTACAAGCAAAACCCTTGATAATTCTGGACGCTATGCATCAAACTCTTCAGAACAAGAAATCGAGCAGTAATTTCATCTGCTGATCGTCCTACCGTCTTAAGTGGAGAATGTTTTATTTCGTTAAAGTCGATGAAATTTAGTGGTTTTTTCGGCAAAGATGGTCAAATTCCTGAATTTTTCAAATACATTGCACCGAAAGCGATTTCAAATAAAAATAGACAATTAAAAGGCCGGAAAAACGCAAATTCGCACGCGTAGGACATATTTCATAGATCTGTTGTCAACTGCCTTTAGCAATGCTTGGTTATCGCACCCCCGCCTCTACCAAAACCTCAGATCCGCCATTAGGAACGTCATTGCGATAACATTGCACTGTAATTAATCCATGAATGTACTCACTACAAATGCCGTAATTGTCCTTATTCAGGCAGACATCTCCAAGACTACACTGACCATCTTCGCGGTCGCATACCGGTTCATCTAAACATGTTTAATTATTGTACCAATTGTTATTAAGTGTAGCTTAATGGTTCTGCATCACTGTTACTCTGTCATTAACTCATTGCATGGCCTATCAGCATTATAGCCCATTACGGCTGGTTTGGATGCAGCTATTACGGCTTGATTGCGTTAGAATGGTTTTAAAAATCTTATACATGAATAATGTAAAAAAAATTAAAAACTGCTCTAATTAAACATTTCATTACGATTATTTACCGGAAAGGGGATTTCTATCTATTTCCTACAATTTTTTGGTTGATTGTCCTAAGATTTTGCTTTATCTTAAGTTAGATAAATCCCACCCAATTGCTGGAGATAGTTAGTAAAAATTAGAATAAGACTTCAGATCGTAGGTTGGAAGCAATCAAGTCCGGCGGGTCTGATGTGCCTGATCGCCAAAAATAGCACAACAAATTATATTCTGGGATCTGTCGACGAGGGGTTACGCTGAATCCCTGGGGGTATTGTCTCTTCACATTCTTTACGCTACCCTAAATATTAACTGCAAATGTTTTGAGATTTTTCTAGTGGAATGGTTGTTGTTGAAGAAAAATGAAATACGCTTAAAAATTCCTTCTTCAAACAGGAGGTAATACACAATCACGAATTTTCAATGGACTGAGCTGATAAAATATCTTGAATAATCAGTTTTCTTGTAGATAAAATATTCTTAAGAAAGGCCGTATAGACGCGGATTGAATTAAATCCCACCTTAATTTGCGGCTTGTAGACGTTTTCGAACTTTTTTGTATCAAAATTGCGTTTTATCCTTTTTATGGCCTGAATTTTACTCCATTTTCCTTTGAAAATGCGTCTTATATCCTTGTTAGCTTGTAACTGGCTATACTTCACTGTTGAATTTGAAATCTTTTTCAATCACTAGTCTGATTATTTCAATTCAGAGATCAAATAGTCGAACACACAAGCACAAGTAGAATCTATTAGTCCTTTTCAAAATAGGCGAACCTGCACTAGATTTAACAGGCACTGGCGCCTTGCCGTCTTTATAGTAGATTTTATCAACAATAATGCCGTCGTCCGAGTTTATCATCAAAGAAGCCTCAGGTATGTCCCATTTCTGTTTCATAGTAAATCTAACTGCCATGGAATCGTTCACAACGATCTGATAACAAAAGCTGCGATACATATTAATACTATCTTGCATGCACTGAAGAATGAATGAAAAGTCACAGCCTTAAACGTTATTAGCAGACTCGGTGACTTTGCAGTAATATAAGAAGCGCCCTAAAATGCTAGTACACTGCTAAATATGAAAAATGTCGATTTTGGATTTTATTCTAATAGGGGTCCGTGTAACCCCTCTCAGCAACGTTTCTGTACCTTGAACTAGAGAAATAATTAGAGACAAACAACCGATTGATCAGGCTGAGGTAGCAAGAAACAAAAATCGAGCATACAACAGTATTGTGATTAAAGGGCGAATACGAGTTTTATTCTGAATATCGCGTGATAATATCGAATGAATCTCTATTTCGATTTTGAGATAAGCAGTGCGGAGCTTCCGTTAAATTTTTTTGATCAATAAAAAAGTCAAAGTATAATTAGCTGTTGATCAAGAATTTTCGTTAGAGGGCGCATCACATTTTAGATACATGCCCAATATAGCCAGTCTGCAAAATAGGGGATTAAACACGTCAAAGTTTTTGACCTCCTGTAATCCTCAAGTCGCATAGACCTTGAAATAGTTTACTGCTGTTTCAATAAATAAACAGAATTTAAGCAGTTATGCATACCGATAGTTGCCCTTAGTTAAGTCATTGTTTTCATATTTTCATACAATAGTTCCCCTTTATTTTCTGATGGTCCACACCTGTGAAATCCTTCGCTACATAATATGCTTCTTGAAGCTAAAGAAACTGATTGAACAATTTAAGTATTTCGCTTAAAATTTTTTCAGCGTATTCTAGCATTTGATTTTGATTACAGTTTAAAATTAGACACGAGATTTTTCTCGAAATTTTCAAAATATTCTTGTTTTTGTATTAAAAAAGCCTACTTAGCAATGTACGTATTAAAAATTTGAAAGAACTGCGTCAAATGATGAGCACCAACCTCAAAAACCGGATAAATGCTAAAATCGCGTTAAAACTACATTATTTCACAGTTTTTGGTCAATTTCAAGCTATTTCAAAGAAACTTTTCAGCTTTCATTAATTTTTGTTCTTCATTTTGCCTCTTTTCCCCGGAAAATTTTACAATTTCTCATTCTGAGGAATTTAGAAACACCCCATTTTCCCGACGTAAATGTGCATGTCTGGTCATCACCATATATGCTCAGTAAAGCTGATGTATGGGGTCAGGTAATGAGCTTTCTTGAGCCAAAATTTCATCAAAAACTGGTAGAAATGCTAACAACAATTAAACTACATTAATTCGCTATTCAAGTCAAAGCGCAAGAAAATAAATTCATTAAGCTGGCAGCCGGCACATCTGCTAAATGCATGTTTTCCTTTAGTAAATCGGAAATTACTGATGATCAGCAGCATCAAGCGGAAGCGGTTTAAGAGAACAATTTAGGGCTGAATACCCCAAATAACGAAAAGAACATCAGGTTGAGGTGACTTTCAGTGCTATGTAAATTTCAAAATTGAATTGAAGTCCGCACAACTTAGGGTAACCTCCAGAGGGTCTGATCGGCGTAAGAATCAAATGTTTAACCCTATTTTGGTGCAAAGTACGTTGCATTATTTCAATTGGATTAAAAAAATGACGTATACGTAAAAGATTAATTTTCACCAGCAAGCCATTCTCCTTATGATACAAATCGAGCTTAAACGTTTCATTAGCTTTGAATAATGCTTCCGCAGTTTGAGTTTCAGATTCCCAAACATTGTCAAATGAAGGTACTTCGCTCCAATGTTTTTGATAATAAGCATTCTGGCCATAGCGAGCGACATATCGACGTTTAGATTCCCCATATTGGTTGAATCGATCAGAGCCCCGTTCTTTAACATATTTGTACTCCAATATGGTAAGCTGAAAAGCGAGATAAAAATCAATGCCGGAAGGCTTATTATAAAGCGAAACAAGCTTTATTACATTTGTCGTCGGTTTCACTTCCAACCTAAATTCTGTCTGGTTAAGCACATTCACTATCCTCAGCAAAAATGAATTTGCCCCTGGCCTTAACGAAGCGTGAACCGAGATCATTCCTCCAGATTGAAAACCCTGAGGCAATGACCAAGAGTCATCCTAAAGGCAGATGCGGAAATTTAACAAAACTTGAGTAAAAATTAGAACAGAAAAAAATCATTAAAAATTTAAAAACCGGAAAACTTCTTGAAGCCAAGTCGCCAGGAAAGATGAATTTCTAAAAACAGGCTATCCGTAAATATGAGATCTTATTTCGTTCTGAATTTTTATACGAGATGCGAAAATTATACTCTCATTTTCAGGATTGAAAGCATTTTCATCGCGTCCCTAATATTTATATCACATCTTTCACCATCAGAGTCGCTGATTTTCTGTTTCTACTAACTTTTGCACATGCCACAGATTGTGGATCGCAGTATTCTTTTTATTAACATTAGTCAATATTAATTTGCATTTGTGTAATCCAGAGCAACTCATAAAAGAAACACATTTCAGTCAGACTGTATATAATACAGCGTACACAGATTACATAAAGAAATTACAAAAAAATGTCAAGGTTACGCGGCAAAAAATCTAAAATTCTTAAGGTATTTTTTAACATCCCAACCGAGTTCAAATGTCAAAAGCTTGTGTTAAAAGCAGAAACTCTGTGGTATTGACAATATCGGAATAGATTGTAGAGATTCTGCAAAAAAACATGGCGAGGCAGCTTGCCAAAATTTTTGGCACATTTCAAGGATTAAACTTTTATCTATCTAAGGCAAAAAGTTCCAAAATTCTGCGTTCGTAATGCCCATGTTATAACGCGAAATCAGGTTATACTCTTTTTTATAGAATACACCTTATTTTATAAGGATTCGCAGCTGGAAGTAAAAGCTCTTAACAATTTCGCATACATTTTTGATTTTCGATTTAAATTTAATGAAAAGTTATTTTCTGATAATTGAGGTGCGCAGTAACTCATTTACTCGATATCATCTCATAGGCAATAATTGAATTAATACTAAGTTACGCTGCACTATCGCATATCGATTCGGTGAGGCGTCCATCGAATACAAAAATATTCACTCTCAAAAAATTAATTCCTGGGGCCATTTTAAACCAAGTAAATCAGAAAAATGTAGCGATGCTTAAAAAACTTACAGTATCCTCCTCGTCCGCGCTTCTCTCATAAATAATGCAATTTGTTGCATTATTTTTGGCTCCTGAAACTGAAATACGAGCAAATTAGAAATAACGATCAAGAACAGAAAAATGTGCTTCTTTCTATTGCTTCAAAATTCAATTAGACTCAAGGACCGTCCAAATTTAAAATTTTCCCAATTTATTCTTAGCTCATCACTTCAGTCTTGAATTTGCAAACATACTGTTTAGTGCTTATCAATCTGTATTCTGCCAAGATTTCTAGCGCTACAAAATCATATAATTAGAATTTGCTTGGAGAATTAATTGTTTTATTATAATTATGTTTGCTTATGGCAGATTTGACGGATTCCTTATAGCTTATATTCTTCAAGATTTTTATTATATTTTTGAATCAGTGGAAATCAAGATAGTTTTGCATTCGGATCTAAAATTTTCAAAAGGCTGAGTTTGTAAAATGTCTTAAATGTTTAGTAAAATATTCTTTAAAAAGGCCGGATAACAGTGGATTAAATTAAATCCCACCTTAATTTGCGGCTTGCAGACGTTTTAAAGCATTTTTCAGGTTTCAAATTTGAGTTTTATCCTTTTTATGGCTCATTTTTTACTCAATTTTCCTTTTAAATTGCATCTTATATGCATGTGACCCTATAACTGTCTAAGTAATTTAATTCTGGGATCAAAATAAATAACACAAGGAAACAGTAAAATCAAGTAGTCTTATTTAAAATGGGCGAAACTTCTTTAACTTCAACAGGCGCTGGCGCCTTGCCGTCTCTATAACAGACCGTATCAACCATCACGTCACCAAATATGTGCAAATAAGCCTTAGATAGGTCGGTATTCGGATCCATAGAAAATCTAGCTATCGTGGAATCGTTCACAAAGATCTGATAACAAGAGCTGCTATACAGATTAATACTATCTTGCAAACACTAAAGAATGAATGAAAAATCCCAGCTGTAAACGATATTAGCAGACTCGATGCTTATGGCTTTTCAGTGATAAAAGAAGCGCGCAATAGATGCTAATACAATGTAAACCAACATGAAAAATGTCGATTCTTGATTTAATTTTAAAAGGTCCCGTGTAGCCGCTCTCAAAGACGTTTCTGGACCTTGCACTGGAGAAATAATTAGAAACAGATAACCGATTGATCAGGCTGATTCACAAGAAACGATAATCGAGCATAGAACGGTATTGCAATTGAAGGGCTTGTAAGAGATTATTCTGAATATCGCGTGATGCTATATGATGTATCTTTATTTCGATTTTGAGACAAGTAGTGCGCAGCTTTCCTTAAATTTTTTGATCAATAAAAAAGTCAAGGTATAATTAGCGGTTGATCTAGAATTTCCGTTAGAGAGCGCATCACATTAAAGATACATGCTCAGTATAGCCAGTCTGCAAAATAGGGGATTAAACACGTCAAAGTTTTTGACCTCATATAGTCCTAAACGTCGCATAGACCTTGAAATAGTTTCCTTGCTGTTTCAATTAATAAAGAGAATTTAAGCAGTTATGCATTAAAATAGCGATAGTTGCAGTTTTTTAAACTCATTGTTTCCATATTTTTCCATACGATAGTTTTCCTATTATTTCCTGATTGTCCACACCTGTTAAAATCCATCGGTACATAATCTCGTCTTCCCAAAGCTGAAGAAACTGATTGAAGTATTCAAACAATTCGGTTAAAATTATTTTGCAGCGTTTTCCAGCATTTAATTTTGACTACATTTTGAAGTTAGACAAGAGATTTTCTCGAAAAATTCAAAATACACTTGTTTTTGTAGTAAGAAAAGCCTACTTAGCAATGTCCGTATTCGAAATTTAAAAGATCTGCGTAAAATGATGAATAAGAACCTCAAAAATCGGTATAAATGCTAAAATCGCATTGAAACTACATTATTTCACAGTTTTTGGTCATTTTCTAGCTATTTTGAAGAAACTTTTCGGCTTTACATTAATTTTTAGTTCTTCATTTGGCCTCTTTTTCCCGGAAAATTTTACATTCTCTTATTCTGAGGAATCTAGAAACACCCTTTTTCCCGACGTACATGTGCATGTCTGGTCATCACTATATATGCCCAGCAAAGCTGGTGTTTGGGGTCAGGTAATGAGCTTTTCTGAGCCAAAATTACATCAAAAACTGGTACAAATGCAAATATCATTAAAACTAAATTAATTCGCTATTTAAGTCAAAGCGACAGAAAATAAATTTATCAAGCCGACACATCTCCTAAAAGCATGTTTTCTATTAGGAAATCTGTAATTACTGAGCATCAGCAGCGTTTAGCGGAAACGGTTTACGAGAGCAATTTAGGGCTAAATACCCCAAATCACGAAAAGCACATAAGGTTGAGGTGACTTGCAGTGCTATGCATATTTCAAAATCAATCTGTACTCCGGACATCTTAGGGTAAGCTATAGAGGGTCTAATCTACGTAAAAATCAATTGGTTCAAAATATATTACATGATTTCATTTGAATTTAAAAAACGACGCATCATAAAAAGATTAATTTATACCAGCAAGCTATCCTTCTCGTGATACAAATCGAAATTAAACGTTTCGTTAGCTTTGAATGATGTGTTCGCAGATTGAGTGCGATCGTTCCAATTTCCGCCCAATTTGTTGATGAAACCGATACGCTGAAATGCGAAATAAAAATCAATGCCAGATGCATATTTCAAAGCAAAACAAGCCTTATTACATCTTTTGTCAATTCCACTTTCAACATAAATTCGAACCGGTGATTCGTGTTCAGAATGAACAGCCAAAAATATCCCGCTTTTGGCTTCAACGAAGCGCGGACCGAGATAATTTTTCCAGATTCGAATCCCTGAGGCAATGGCGAATCTTGCGGCTAAAATCAGTTGCGAATTTTTACGAAAATTGAGTAAAAGTTAGAACCGAAAAAAATCATAAAAAATTAAAAACGTGAAAACTACTTGAAGCCAAGTCGCCAGGAAGGACTAATTTCTGAAAACATTCTATCCCTGAATATGAGATCATAATTCGTTTTGAAATTTAATATGAGATGAGAAAATTCTACCCTCATTCCGATTAGAAACTAGAAACTACAAAAAATAGAAACTAAAAAGATAGAAACTAGAAACTAGAAACTAAAATAGAAAGTACCAACTTCTGCACATTCCACTGATTGTGGAACGCTGCGTTTGCGTCATCCAGAGCAACGCAGCCAACACAGATTTCATTACGAAATTACAAAAAAGGTCAAAAACGCTCAGCAGAAAATTTTAAATTCTTAAGGTTTGAAATACTTAATTCGAATTTTAATCTAACCTAAATAATTAATTAGGCTAAAATGCATTTAGAATTTTTTAACACCTCAACCGAGTTCAGTTGTCAGAAGCTTGTGATACAAAGCAGAAACTCTGTGGTATTGACAATATAGCAATAGATTGTAAAGACTCTGCTAAAATACATGGCGAGACAGCTCGCCAAAATTTTTCGCACATTTTCAAGAATGAAACTTTTATCTGTGTAACGCAACAAGTTGAAAAATCCTGTGTTCGTAATGCCCAAGTTGTAATGCAAGATCAGGGTATACTCCTTTTTATAGCCTACAGTTTATTTTATAAGGATTCGCAGCTTGAAGTGAAAGCTTTTGACAATTTCGCATATATTTTAGATTTTCGACTTAAGTTTAATGAAATCTTATTTTCTGATAACTGTCGTGTGCGCAGAAATATAATTATGATTGTTTGTACTAAGGTAGGCTGCACCGTCGCTGATCGATTCGGTGAGGCATCGATCGAATACAATCATATTCAATCTCACTAAATAAATTTGTGGGGTCACTTTGAACAAAGTAAATCAGGAAAAGGTCGCAATGCATAAAACACTTACAGTATCCCACTCGGACGCGCTTCGGTTGAAAATTCTACAATCTGTCACAATATTTTCGGCTTCTGAAACTGAAATACGAGTAAATGAGAAAAACGATCAATAACAAAAAAATGTGGTTCTTACTATTGTTTCAAAATTCGATTTTAATTACCGTCCAAACTTTAAATTCTTTCAATATATTCACAGTTTATCACTTTAGTCTTGGGTTTACCAACATACTGATTAGTGCTTAGCTATCTGTATTCTGTCAAGATTTCTTGCGCTACAAAATCATATAAGTTGAATTTGCTTGATTAATTAATTGTTTTATTATACTTATGTGTGCTTATGGCAGTTTTTGCGGATTCTTTATAGCTTATAATCTTCAAGATTTTCATTATCTTATTGGATCAGTGGCATTTAATATGGGCAGTGCGAAATATCTAAGGAATTTAGTAATTTTCTGATGGCCAAAATGCTGATAATCGGGGCAGAAAGATACTAATTTTTGACGTTTCTTATCAAAATTGCGTAAAAAAACCGAAATTTAGAGAAGTAAAAAATGAGAAAATGCTGCCTAAATCGCTTGTTGCTTAGAATGCTGGTTTTACGACAAAGACACCAGTTTTTAAACTAAATATGTACGTATATTTCCAATCTCGTATATTACACAGAAAAGTTTGATAAAAGTGATTGAATGGTGCAAGAAACTTAAATAAGGTTCCTATAAACTGATAAAATTGCTAAACCAACTCGAAATTAATTGAGCTTCTTCAGAAAACTAGGAGATCTGCAAGGGTCTGCTTCATTCCGTGGGGGTTCAGCGATGCGATTTTTAATAGGTTGGCCGCATGAGACTCCTCAATGCGACTAATTATTACGAATAAATTAACGATATTGCTTTACTTGGGAGCAGAGCAGACTGATGGATCTACAAAGTCATTTTTCAAAAACTTCAAAAATCTGTCAAAATTAAAGCAAGTTAGTCAAATTTAAAACCAGTTCTCATAATGATTTGACAATTCTGCGCAAGGTACGTGGGTTAAATAGTTTCTGTGGTCGAATAGCAACAAGTGGAAGTTTTTGAGCCTTTTCAGTTAGGGCTATGTATCTTTATTGAACGCCATTCTGTACGTATTACAATTAATTTTACGGAAATAATCTTTAGGTTGGCGAAGATTATTCTGCGAAAAATCCCAGTTTCTATGGAAAGCCCAGTTTTTTCTTACTCGTTTCAACATTTGTGTAGCTTAATTTACATTACTGCTACTCTGTCATTAACTCATTGCATGGCCTACCAGCGTTAGAGCCTATTACGGCTGGTTTGGATTTAGCTAAGCGGCTTCATTGCGTTGAAATGGTTTCGAAAATCCTATATGTGAATGTAAAGTAATCAAAGACTGTTCTAATCAAAAAATTTTTATTACGATCGTTCACAGAAAAGGTGGATTTTAGCCTATTTTCTACGATTTTTCAATTGATTCTTCTAAGATTTCGCTCTTTCTTATCTCTGAACCCCTGCCCAAATGCGTTTCCGCTTACCAGCAGTTAGACCAAAAACGATCGGAACACACCATAAATAAATGAAAGTAATCATGGCTACGATTAATGCGTCAGATTATCGAATGAAAGCGAGTTATTCAATACTGATAGGCCTTGAGACGTGGGTTTATATACAGGAAAAAATCATAAAAATCAGCATGAATTTGCATACCGATATTTCGATTAGACAAAGACAATTCAACTAAAAAATGCAAATGACCTTACAACTCTTATTCGCTTTTCTAGTACAATTGATGCAAATTGCGCTAACTGCATTCGAAATGATAATACAATGCGAAATAAAGCTAAATGTTAAGTAAATAAGCCCATTTGTTCAGATTTTTTAGCTCATTGCTATTCCTCTAACTGTTGATGAATAACTGATGGACCCTAGTTTTATGCTAATTATCTGTTACCTCGACGGCCACGTCAGAAGCAAACACGCAAAATCACAGTGTACAGTTATCGCTAAACGTTATCAGCGTGATCGGACACGGACGATAAGCGTGTATTTGCTTTCATATCCTAGATAAATGTCAGAGCTTGATAACGGCTTTATCAAACAGCTTAACGATTTAGTGCTGTAGAAGTGCAGATACGATAAACTTTTCTCTCATTTGTGACTGAGTAAATTATATGAGGCTGATGATTGTACGGCTGACTTATCACAACTCAGAAGCCGGTTTCAATGTGTTCGCTTAAACCTGACTACCTTATTTGGAGAATTGTGATAAAGGTTAGCTAAGCTTAGTTGAAGCTTATGTCGATATATCGAAACTTAATCAAGGCTTAAAGCTAGTTTAATGACCTTTATTCGATGCAAAATGAATGTCGGGATATTTCCGCGGCATACTTTTATTCACACGTGAGCGTGTGGGGAGGGGCTGAGGTTATACACCCCCAGAAGGCCGAATACATCTTCCCCCGAGAAACCAAAATTCGCTCCAGAATTCAACTTTTGAAATTTCTCTGTTTTTTGTCAGTTTTTGATGTCAATGGATATTGCTCAATGAGAAACGTTGGAAAGCGGTGTTTTTTGCCATACCACCATTATTGAGGCCATTTTTCAACCCTTGAAAAATTCCAACCCTCCTCCCGCTTATGTGATAGGAATGCCTATTTTTGTGTGTGGTAACTTCATGCACAAATTCTAAGAATTTTTAACGACAGTAAGCCGATGGTTACGATAATTATATACCAGATCAATGCTATAATTGCAATCTCTCAGCTAATTGACGGAGATATATTTTTTTCAAATTTATAACCGAAGTTGTGTGAAACAGACTACAGTTTAACGATCTATTTTTTTGAATTAATGTATGTACACCTCACGATAATATTGTAACCCGCGACAGCAAAATTGGACTTTGTTTTTGTGCCTCACACTCGAAAATATTAAAATTGGAGGCGCAAATAATTTTGAGGACATGCTCGTTCGGTAAGACAGATTTTGATAAAATTTGTACTTTTTAACAAAAATGCTCTTACGAGCCCAGTCCCATTGAGATAATTGACAGCCAAAAGCGGTTTGTTTGTAGATTTATCAGAACAGGTGGCTAATATTTGAGATTACTTAAACATGGCCAAATTGCTTTTGGGAGATTATGTAGGTGCTGCGCCCTCTTTAGCTTGGCCAAATAGTTTTTACTGATTACATCGAATATTAAATAAAATCGTCTTTGTAACAATCGGAGGTTAATACTTATGCATTATTTTTGGAATTCATCAGACTCAAGTTTGGCTATGGACTGCTAGTAAGTCCTGGTTTGTATGCTCAGTTTTGAAGATACACTGAAACGGTTTGCGGCACTGAGACTGCCATTGCACAAATGACCTAGAAAATGAGTTTTTGTAAAATAATTTTTAATTCTGTAGAAAAAAGTTTTGGAGATCAAGATAAAGCAAATTGGATAATCCTAAATTATTTTACATTTATTCTCTACATTTTTTACCATAGAATGTAATAGAAACTTCGAATTCCGGCAAAGAACCATTGAAAACAAAAAATAAATGTCTCGGAAGTGTGCGTGCAGCGTCTTCGCGCGCGCACTGTTTCATAAAATTTAACTTTTATTTCATGTTTTTCTTCAGCGGAAATCGATGTTTCTAAGACAATTCCTAGTGCAAAATATAGAGAAATAAATGTAGACAAATACAGGATTCTCCAATACTCTAATATTAGCGCCTATGACTTTCACTGCTCGAAATAAAAAAGAGTTTTAACAAAGCACTCTTGCAACTCACAAAAAACAGTTTCTACAGCAATTTTGCTCACTTATAGTATGAGCAATAACCCATTTATCAAGTTATTGTTTATTATTTTTCGTCAAATATTTGCGGTTACTCAATTTGTTTAACTTTTCTTGTTTTCCCTCGATTTTATACTTTAATAGGGCGAGACTAATATCTCTTGAATACACAGTTCCCGCTCAGAACCCCGAAGTAGCAAAATGAGTAAGGTACTAAAAACGAAGTATATTAACACAACTAAAACAGATATAAATGTTTTTTGAAATTGGGGTCTGTGTTCGATCGTTTTATATTTTAGATTTGCATAATTTGCACTTCTACCTAATTGAAACACTAACCAATTACCTTGCAATCAATGTTAATTTTCATCATATTGCGAAAGTTTTTACCTGAATCTCAATAGTCCAGTTGATAATTTTTATGCGAAAATATAAAAATAATTGGTTTATTTTAGATACCATTTAGGGTTTGGTTTAATGACAATAGTCTGCTATCTTCCAAAAGGCGCATTTTTGCTTTACGGCTTATCACTCTAGTAGAATATTTGACGGCTTAGGTTGTTGCGACGGTCAAGTAGATTCGCCACGTATTAAGTAATACATATAAAACATCAATAAGAAGAGTTTAAATCAATCATCTATAACGGGAGCATAGTTCAAGATGCCGTTTGTGCAGTGAAACTTCATTACAGTGAAAAGGTTTTATCGAAAATGGGCCGTTCGGAATGGAACAGACTATGGTTCTTTCCAGAAAGTTCCAAAACATTAAAATTATTCATTGTACGGTGAAAACGGCGTGTCCCAAAATGAATAGATTCATTTTTCCTAAGCCCCTTCATTCCTTACCTTTTACGTAGACTCTTGCGTCTCGGTAAAACCTGCAATTTCTCATAATATAATTATTTTTGGTATATATTTGTGCTATTTCTCGCGTCTTTTTCTTTGTTTGATACGAATACCATATGCTTCACTTTTACCACTTCATTTATTTATGTAATATTATTCATCTATATTTCCTCTATGAATTTTTGTTCGCTTCTTGTCGTATGTGATTACTTCTTATTATTTAGTCTACATGTTACCTTATTTTTCACACGGAAGTTCCCTTTTATTCGTATTTTCTAAGAGTTTAGTCAAACCCCGACCCTCGCTCATTGCATCATTTGACATTAGCTCTTATTAGTATAAAAATGCATTTCTTGCCTTTTTCCGGCGCCTAATTTTATGTACAATCTTATTTTAGAGAAAAAGCTTCACGGAAAATTCCAAAACGTGATCCAGTTTTTGTAAAATAACGTATCAGTAACATTTTTTTACTATGTGTGTATTAAAGATTTGAAAAACCTACGTACGAAGATTAAAATACATTAAAAGTTGAATTTTTTGACTTTCTTAAAAGTGGAAGACTTTCCTGATTCTGCTATTAGAAGCAGCGATTGCAAACGAACGGTGGCGTAGCTGACCTGCTGATTTTTTTTCGGAAGGGGGGGTGAAAAATTTTGTACTTCGATATCTCAACAGCTTCTTATTTATTGGCAAAAAATGATGCTTTTAAGCTTTTCTCAGAAGAGATCTTCACATTAGAGAAGAAATATATTTAAAAAAATCAAATTTCGATTTTAATTACATTAAACAAATATGTTGTATTTGAATAAATAATGCGCGAATCGCACAAAAATTTTGGGCTTATTAGCTCAAAATGTGTGCTTAACATCTATTTTGGCGGTCTTTCAGATACACTTTAAGAATCTCCTAGTTTTTCTCTTTGGGAGACCCTTGTGAAAAATATTCATACTTCCGTAATTTGGGGCGACTAGTCTCCCCTAATCCTTTATGTAACAATTTGTTCCTCTGAATATTTTTCCTACATAGCTTTTGTGCTAAAAAACAAAAGAAAGACACATACGGATTCTTGGGGGATTTGACTCCCGCAGAATGGCTGCTGTCTCCCTCAAAATAGCTGCGAACCCATCCTAGAAATGACGCTTTCTTAGAAAAATTGTAAACAGTGTGCTTTTTCATGCAATTGTAGATCATTTTTGGCTCAAAAGTCTCGAATTTTTAGCGCTTCGCACCATATACATATTTTTGACTATACTTTATTCCATTTTCAAAATTTATTCACATTTCTTCAAATTTTTTGTTTTCACGTACTAGAAAGAACGAGCATTGTCCGAAAACGTCTAAAAACAATGTTTTTGACGTATACCCGACGTTTTTAAGCCCAAAAAATACTTAGATGGTAACATGTGAAAACTAAATTTTTTAGTAATTCAGATGGTGCTCTTCTTGACAAAGTACCGAAGCAGTTTTCCAGGCACTTCAATGAAACTATGCGACTATTGCCACCACCATAGACGTATAGTAAAGTTAGTCAAAGGGTAAAGTGTTAGTGAGCTTTTCCGGCCACAATACGCTAAAAGACTGGCATAAATGCTAAAATAGCGTCGATAGTATGTTAGTGAACGGTATTTAGTCAATTTCAAGCATTTTGAAGTAAAATTACTATCATCTTCAATTTTAACCATTGTCTGCAGAGAAAATTTCCCTTTTTTGCACATTAGGGGGTCCAGCAGACTCCAGATACTTTAACCTGCCCGCTTAAGTGCAAGTCCAGTCACTACAATCGGCTATTTATGGCCCTGAGCACCTAAAAAATAATATATTTAGTCAACGAATCGACTCAACGATTGTTTTCTTCTTTTGGTTATTTTGCAGAAGGTGGATCAGCAGCATTTTGCGAAAAAGGTTCAACGGAGCAATCTTAGAAATAATACTGCAACTATTAAAGTTCACGTAAAGTTGAGTAGACTTCCAGTGCTATCAAATTTTAGGGGCGATATGGAAGACAGAGATCACTTGTGAGATACGGAAGTTCTAGTTTACATAAAAATCAAATGGCTAACCTTTTTTGGCGCAAAACAAGTTACAATATTTGATGCACGATAAAGAGGCAGCTTTAAAAGTTTGATTGTACACAGCAAACCATCCATTTCGTGATATAAATCAAGCTTAAGCGTTTCGCTAATTTTGAACAATGCGTTGACAGATTGAGTGTATCGTGACAATTTTTTCCAATTTATCACTCGAAAACGATACACTCAAAAGCGAGTAAAAAATCCAATCTTGATGGTATATTTCTAGAACAAAATTAAACATTATTACGTCTTTCTTCGTAATAATGTTTAATTTTGATGTTAATGTTATTTAATGCTATTTAAAGCGTTTTTGACGTAGATTTGACACGAAAGTAAAATATTTTCAGGACTCTATGGCGCGCCAAATGATCATTTTTCGATTACATTTTGCTCGACTAACTCGTTTTTATATTTTCTATCAATTTTTTTCATGCTTTGCTGATCTAGAAAGATCGAGTCGTTCATAACGTCAAACAACATCGCTGATGACGTGTACGAATCGTTTTTAGCCCAAAAAAGGGCACGTTTTAGAAATTTCGTGCGAAATAGCGTAATTTAGGGTTTTTCGCTGTTTACTTCTATCTAAAATCGCTTTGGATGCAAAATTATTCAAATAACTTTTGGAAATTTCGACAACTCCGTGCGAAAAAAATCATTAAATTTCTTTTACTCTAGCTAAAATCCGGCACGAAGCGTTGAAGAATGTATTAAATTCAGGCGGAAGAACGTTTTGAAGCTTGATTCACTGCTATTCCCTTACTTTTAGCATTCGATGCGGAACGTCGAAGATTATCAAAAGCTACGCCTGAAAATAAAGACGTCGATGCTGAAATAGCCGTTTCTGCTCTTGGAATTGATTTAAAACTAATTCTGTAGGCAAAATGGTTTCCAGCTCGCCGATAAAGTAAACAAAAGTCATCGAAAGATATTATCCGGCCCAAAGCGCTGGAAAAGTTGGAGAAATGATGATCACTGACCGTCAAAAAATAAATGCACATTACTTATCCATTATTGGAGTTGTTGGCAGACATGAACAAGTCGATTACTCGACCAGAGTTTATTTTTTCATTTCCTTATTTTCAAATTCATTACACTCCCATTCGGAAACTAAACCGAAATTCAAAAAACAAAAGATAGAGAGTTCTATCCTCTACGATTCTATACTTTTAAATTTTATAGAGGCGTTCACACAGAGACTTGGTTACACGCTGCAGAAAAAAGCACCAAAATTCGCTATATCTTATTACTAGTATGCAAAAACCTTACACCTTCTTTGCACAGTCCGTATTGAATGTGAACTAAAGAAAGCTAAATCGGGTTTTATTATTATCTATCTTTTGAAATCGGCACCTCCCAGAGGTGTCCTGTTATAGCTGTAGGGGGACATATGCTGGGGGTACTCAAGTAGGTACATCATAGATGGGTACGTGCTTACGCACAATTTATTATAAAAGCTCTCTGCGCAAAGAATACTTTGAATTACGTGAAATTTAGTACAAGTACTTGAGAAAATACGACTTAAAATCAAACTTTTCACACGCCCATATACTATATTGGCACTCTTGACGAAGTAATTTATTAAATAAAAATATAATTTTTAGACTAATTTTGAAGCTCAATAAGACAGTAATTGCGCACTTTTTAAGCATATTCAGTTGGAAATAAGCTTCAATGATTTCTTGATTATTCAACGTGGGGCCTAATGAGTTAGCTATAAGGTTAGACGGGCTCTGATCCTTGACACACCATTTTTCGCTTTTTTTTGTTTATTTCAACTATTTTTTGATCACTCACATATTTCATTTAAAATCATTGATCGGATGAATTTCACCGCACCTTGCTTAGGCAGCGACTAAAGCCTATGAGAATTCGGGCTGAGTCTTAAATTTTTAAAAGGTCAAAAAAGTCGAAGATTTTATCGAGTTTTTCAGAAAAGAGCGATTTTTGACGCTATTTACATATCAGGCTCTATCCGTTGGCATCAAAAGTCGCTAGCAGATAGAAAATTTCGGAAATACACCTAATTTGGGGTCTTTTTTACACCCGCTTGCTGATGCATGAAGCTCTCCACCTGGAATAGCATGTAATTACAGCGGGCTTCTTAACATTTTGAACAATTACAGTTGTGTCGTAAATATTAAGGATTATTTTATAAAATTGAACGAAAAACTCATATTCTGTTGACGAGAATAATAATCATTCATACTAGCCTTATTTTTGGGTTTATTAGAAGAATTTGAATAAATGTATGATAACTTAAATTGACATAATCAGCACTTATTCAATTATATATCTGACTTTAGTACGTGCACACTACACAATGCATCGTGGGCCGTATTCAAGGCACAATAGGTGGGCGGCACTAAAGTTCATGGGGAGGAGGTGCAAGATTTTTTCAAAGGTCGAAAAGATGGCCTAAAAAATAGTGGTATGACGAAAAAAACACCATTTTTGACGTTCCTCATCGAGTACTATCCATTGACATCAAAAAATTGCGAAAAAACTAAAAACTTCTTTAAAAATTGAATTCTAGGGGGTATTTTGATTTCTTAGGGGTATTTTGGTTTCTCGGGGGATGCATTCCCCCAAACCCCCACGCCCTGGTGTGGTGCATATCCCCTAATCTCCCCACGCCCAGGTATGCAAGGCAGGCGCCATCGAAATTGCATCCGCCATGCGTGCGTAAGCATCCTAGTCCACTTACAAAAATGGTAAATTAGAGTTGATAAGTCAAGCCCAATAGCGAAGACAGATTACGCGCTCTCAAAGTGCCATAAATTTAGGTGATGACAGAGCAGGACGAGCAAAAGACTTCTTTTAATTTGAAAAAATCTTAAAAATTAGATAAGAATCATCAAATAAGCAAAATAAATCTAATTTGAAACCGCAGTCGTTTCAACCATTTCAAAAAAAACTGTTTTTTGTTCCTTTCTGTCCTTGATTTTGTTTAATTTTATCCCAAAAATCTCGATTTTCCCTTTGCTATATGCCTAAAGACTTCGACCCGAAACGCCGTGAGCGCGTTCGCTAACCCGCACTCAGACCGAAGAACACCATCGCTGCACACAACAAATGAAGGAAAATAATCATGATTAAGACTAGAAGATTGGCTAGAGAAAGAAGGTTAAATGTTGATGATTGGACTCAACATTGTTCGCGTGCTTTTCGTTTAATGTCTATGCTTATTTTCCACTTATGATGACTTTTCCTGGCTAGCCAAATGTTTTTCGCTATTCATTCAGCACACTGTGTTGAGGTTAGTGCTGGTGGAGCTTGCTCCCCGACTTCCTTGTATCACAGGCGTAAAGTTTGTTTCTCGAATTATGGCTAGATGGTGTAGTTGGAAGCACGCTTGGCCGGTAACCAGGAAGCCCAGGTTCGAGTCCTGGCTAGCCAAATGTTTTTCGCTATTCATTTGCTTAAATGCGAAATAAAGCGGAATGGTAAACATAATTGAAATGAGAGCTTCCGGCTGACCCTCCTCCAAATCAGTCAACTTTCTAAGCTAGCCTTAATTTGCGCTTATGGTCTTCACCAGACAAGTGTACGCACGAGAGATAGTCAGAACAAATTTTTCTGAAGAAATAAGGCAAAATTTTATTAAACAAGGCAAGAACCAAAATTATTTTGTGGAAGCGTAAATTAGGTGGTTTCGAGCAATTGATTACTTTAGTTTAAATTATGAATCACAAAGCAAACCGCATGGATCCCAATGACCATAGGTGGGCAGCACCGAAATTCTGGAGAATGGAGTACAATATTTTTTTAAAAGGTTAAAAAATAGTCTTAAAAATAGTAGTATGGCGAATAAATGCTATTTTAAACGTTTTTAATCGAGCACTATCCATTGGCATCAAAAACCGCGAAAAAAACAACAACAAAAATTTCTAAAAATTGAATTCTGGGTATGGAGTATTTCGGTTCCAGGGGGATTCGGCCTTCTGAGGGGCTGTATACCCGTCCTCAAACTCCAACCCCCTTCGCAATTGTGTGCCCACTACACGATGCAATTATGGTCCAGGACCAAGATGGGCAGCAGTCAAATTTTGAGGGCTGGGTTGGTGTGAAACAGCCGAAAATATAAAAAGGCATGCCGAAAATTCAATCTAAGAAGTTTGAGGGGTGTACTAAATTCTTGGAGGTGAGAGTGCTAAGTACTTAAACCCTATAAACCTTAAGGGTTGCAAATATGGTTCTGAAAAACTTTTTATCTTGATGATTGCTGCACTACTCAAAATCTATTTTTTTCAGATTTAACGTTCAAAACCAACGATGAAACTATTTGTTGCATAAAGCAACCGCTGACAATTTAATGAAGTTTTTTAGTTGTTCAGATTGTTTTTTTAAGTTTTAATAGTTTTTGTGGCATTTTTCCGAAAACGCACTAAACCTGGAGTCGTTTCTTATTTTTCGAACATTGCGGAATTTCGCTTAATTTCTGCATGTCAGAAAATGTGATCCCAATGAGCACCTCAATTATGAATGAATCGGCGTACATTTATTATTTATAAATTCTTGAATTTAAATTTCCGTGGTAAATAAAACTATGGTAATCTGCGAACTTTCAAGTAATTTTTGTAATTTTTCCAAGCTAGAAAATAACCTCAAGCAAAAGAAATTAGAAAAAGGAAAAATCGCCTTTTTAAACTAGGACTTCAAAGACAGTCGAATTTTTTTTGTAATTTCAAATATAAGCACAGTATATTGTCGTTTCGAATTTCTACGGTACGGACTGTATGTAATTCAGCCAGGCTTTTTTTAAGAAACCGCTACTCTTGAACTTTCCTGACAACTAGACGCTGAACGGAGCAGATTCACCAATTCTAAATTAAAGATTGCACTCCAATAAAAAGATTAATGCCGAACACCTATATTTAGATAATGAGAGTTGAAAAAGCTGATAGGGTGTGACCTTTCCCTAAGTGCTGACCCCATAAAATGGCTATTGATCCCCAAGAGTTGTCGATATTGCGTAGAAAGGTCGTAGAAAGTGAGCTTTTTAAGCGTTTTTAGATATATTTTGGCTCAAAAGTGTAAAAATTTTCAGTGCTCCGCGCTTATACTGCTTTCTTTTGACTAGAGTTTGTTCAATTTACTCAAATTTCTTATTCTTTTGAAACATTTTTATGTATTTACGTCCTAAAAGGAACGAGCATCGTCGGCAATGTCAAATAAACATTGCTTTTGGCGTGTACCCATGATTTGAGCGTAAAAAAGACAATTTTTAAAAATTTTTAGACGCTGGCTCCACTCAGAATTCAAATGCATACAGAATTCCTCAGCTACATGGTTTTTTGCACTTTCCCCGAAAGGAATGTTAAGCGCGGTGAATAGCAGCTAATTGTAAGTAATGCTAGCGAAATTAATGGAAGTGCATGCAAACAAATTTACTTAAAAATTATATCGGAAAACATTACAGAACATTTAAATTCTGTTGTACTCACTAAATTTTTAGATTTTCGACATCAACCCTCTTAACTCATTTGTGTTAGTAAAAAAGGTGAATGAGGAAAGACGAAAGAGGGAAAATTTTAGAAAAGCAAAATATCAAAGGTCAAAAAATATTTTTTTAAATTTTTCCACAGCAAGAAGGGAGCCAATCACGGTTTTTTTAATTTGGCAAAGATTAATCCCTGATGTACAAAGACTTGTCGGGACCGTCTTTGTACATGTACAAAGATTTTTGGGAAGACAAAAACTGCAAAAAAGGTCTGAAATTCGCAATCATTTTAGGCGTTTCGCGCCGAAATGAGTAGTTAAGTGTTCTATATATCTTCATAATGGCCGAAATTGCATTTTTGAAAGAAAAAATGTCAAATTTTTGGGCGCATCGCGACGTTATGAGACGATTATTAGTGGTTTTTCCCTCGGTCGAACAACTCTGTTTTGACCACACTAAAATCGCTACTGTACCATATAATAGTACCCAAAAATTTGTGTTTACAAAATGTACAAAGACTTATAGGGACCATCTTTGTACATGTACAAACGGACCTGGTACAAAAACCACTGGAACAATGTTTCCAGATGTTCATAATAATTATGCATACAAAATGGTACAGAATTCGCAGAGCAGAAGACAATTTAGAAATTTAATCCGGATGTGCTTGGTATTAAGACAGGAGTAAAATGCACGCGTTGGCTTCTTGTGAATAAGAAAAAATAAGCGATTTTTTCATTTTTTTCTTAATTTTTCGATGAAATGCAAGTTTTTATCAATTTTTTGCCCTCTATCGGATTCGCTACTGGACCTCGCTCGATGGAATAGTTTACTAGCCACAAACTTGTACCTAACGAAAAAAATCGTTCGCCCCTCTTTCGTTCATTTCTGCAAGACAAACACAGTCGTAAAGTATATACAAAATATTGAATCCCAAAGAGAAAATTGCTGTGCTAGTTTCTACAAAAGAAGACTTCATTTCTGTTACATAAACCGGATTTTCAGGCTTACTATTTTTGACATTGTGTAAGAGAGTATGCATAAATAACACGCACCTATAACCCATCACGTAAATGGTTGCTAGACTTTAAAGTTCATCACAAGCGAGGTACCGCGTGTTCTACGAAGGCGAGTTCCACTTTTTAGCTAGAAAATAGTCTTCTGCAACAGGCTTCGAATAATAGCATGGCTGCCCTTGTTGTCGAAGTGGAATTATGTTTGTAGGCTTTTGAACTTGCTCTGTTAGATACACATTCTCTCCTAGGCTCGAAGCAATCAATCTACAGTAACGCTAGCATACGTACAACCAAAAAATACGTGCACATATGCAAGTATGG
Organism: Mermis nigrescens; assembly: GCA_036768485.1. Lineage (NCBI taxonomy): Eukaryota > Metazoa > Nematoda > Enoplea > Mermithida > Mermithidae > Mermis > Mermis nigrescens. The sequence continues at coordinate 95,563 of JAVLUZ010000635.1, read as the reverse complement.
CATTATAATTGCTCGAAATTTTGGTAAATATCACTCGGATATGATCTTACGAGGGAACAAGTGGAACATCATCCTACATACTCTCTGGTAATAAGTTCCTCCTATTCATATACGCTGTGCCTGACAATAGCCCAAATAAGGCTTCCGCTGAAAACCCACTTTTCGGCGCAAGTGTTCTGCTTGGCTGATCAGAACGAAGCAAACATGCTAGTAAAGAGCTTTATGATTCGAAACGAAAAGTTTTGCGATCTACACCCTAGCCTCATTCAACATTTCGTACACAGTTGGCGTTAGGTATCTTGTAGAAGTTTTTAGGCGAATACGGTCGTTCATTAAAATTCTGATTTGTATATTAATGTATTGAAATGCAGCTGATCGTGTCGTGCTGCACCCGCGGAAGGCAGGGTTCAAGATAATGCCACTCATTTTCATTATTCTACTATTCTTCAGGCTTATTTCTTATTTATTAGTTCTATCTTTTCTTTTTTCAGTCTAATCTGTTCGTTCATATTAGACTTGTATGCTATTTCACTTTTGCATATTAGGTTATTGTATGCTTTACTTTATAACCCTTCTATTTATTTTTTGTTATGCAGATTTTAATTTTGTCGTACACAATTATCTTATCTCAAATTCGCTTGTCAACAGGAACACGGCTTAGATAACATGTGGACGTGTAAAGCCTGGGAAACTGGACATCCCGAGAATCTGGCGGACTCCCTCTAAAATCGATAGACATTACAGCATTGAATTCTTGGTGTTATTTTAGGCAATTTAACCGATCGGTCCTTCCCACAATCAGAGAATTAAACTGCTGCTCATGTACGTTTGGGACCACTAGCGAGCATATGGGGGGGCGAGATTCTGACACACTGAATACGACTTCTCTCGAGTATCCGGTAGACAAGCCAAGAATTGAATTTCCGGCACTTTTTCTGCTATTTTGTTCCATCAGACCTCCATAATTAGATCATTACCCATCCATATGCTGTCCTTCTGATTAAGAGTAAAAAAAGTTCTGGAGACAAATACATTTAAATCTAGCAGGGAATGGCGGGCAAAAATATATATAATTTTGAGCGTTTCTTGGCGAATTAAAAAAAAAATTTTAAGAATTAAAAAAAAAGTTTGTTTTAAGTATATAAAAAACTTCTTTCCAACAACCACACGAATGATTTTTCAACAATCCGTCTCAAATCGACTCAGCTGAGAAATTTTTTTAATTTTTTGAACGCATAATTCTGGCGTTGCAAAATAAATATATAAATTAATAATTGTGTGCGATAGTAGTTAACCCTGCTTCCCTAGATGGCAACGTTACAACACAGCCTATGTTATAGCATAGGCGGAGGGACTCACAATCTGCTCCCTGGCTTTTCCCAGGGAGCAATGCTTTAGCATAGTCTGTGCTATGGCATAGGGAGGGAGGGGCGCGCGCCAGCCCAGCCAGGGGCCCAGGGCCAGGGGGGAAATTTCCCTGGGGGAAATTTCCATGGGGGAAATTTCCATGGGTGAAATTTCCCAGGGGGAAATTTTTGAAGAGGCGTAACTCACGAACCAGCGGTCGGATCGGGCTGAAATTTTAGGGGTAGGATGAACACCTTATTAGCAAACTATTACAAAAATTTTGATGGAGCACCTACAGTATACCAGCAGAAGTTTACACTTTTCCATAACTCAAGAACCAATGGCCGGATTTTGTTAAAATTTTCAGGAAATGATGTATATAGGCGAGGCATGCCGCGCAAAGAATTTCGGCGCGCAACCTACAGTATACCAATTAACTTTACACTTTCTGACATATAGCACTATATTTCAAGAACTATAGGGCGGATTTAGCTCAAACTTTTAGGGTAAGATATATAAATTGTTGCTGTGCTATGTACAAAATTTTAGCGCGCAACCTACAGTATACCAATTTTTTACAATGCTCCCAAGAAAAATTGTGTGCACGCGCTTAGGCAGGGGCCCAGAGTCAGATAGGGGACACTACTGCCACTTTACACCTGTATGATCGTTCGTGATGCATAATATTCTTTTGCTTGCTCGCTGAAATGTTGCCACAGATTAGCTAGAATTAGGGCATTTTTGTAATCAGGTTATAATGATTATTAGCAGTGTGCAAGTGAATCACCTTGGCAGCTTTAGGTCCTTCAAAAAACAAAACATTGCCATGATATATTTTTATTTGGAACTCTGGCACCAAAGCTTTTTGAATTTTCTCTACAGCTTCAAGCCCATATTTATCTTCATTAATGCTAAGATTAGCTTTGTGCATCAGTTCTAATGCTAGCCGTTTTTGCAGAGTACATCGGCTCTTATCTCCTTTCCTAATGGAATCCCATTTTGGGCTCTTTTCTAGCTTTGCTATTCCTGTTACAACAGCTCGAGGTAGGGATAAATTATCGTTTGAGGTGATTTCAATATATCCACCTCCATTTTTACAAAACTCCCTCACATCAGGTTCAAGGCCAGTTCCGGTTTGTTGTTTTTTATCAACAATAACTATTTTGAAAGCTATGTCCTCGCTCAAGCAAAACTCGTTCTTAGACTGGGCTACATTTTCTATAATGCTCAAAACCTTGTCAGCATTTATATACTCACGTTGAGTAAATGGAACTAATACAGGCGCATGAAGGCACGGTTGTCTAATTTCAATACCTACCAAAGAGTCAGGAGGACAGTCATGCAGCATCTGCTTAATAGCTTCCTCAAAAATCTGCTCAAAGACCTCAAACAGATTAGGGCATTTCTTAAACCGCAGCAAAAATGCTCTTGCAGTTGTCTTAAACCTACGAACAAAAATCTCTGGGAACTCATGTACTTCAAAGTATTTATTCAGATCCATTTTTAATGTAAGAACTTTGCAGAGTAATACTTACCCATATTTATAGACATACAATCAGAATCTATAAATACTAATAATGGTCTACTGTTTAACTAATCTTCTTAGTACTAAAATGGAAGAAATAAGAGAACTTAAAAAGCGTCTTTTTGTGGATGAGGAGAAAAAGCCCTATGGCAGGTCAATCAAACCGGTCATAGAGCTATGTGGGAGAAACTTGGATCGGCCCATGTACTCCCTAATGATCCAGCTTTGTTATTATTGTCAGAAAAATAGTTCTGAAAGGGACATTTTTGAAACAAATTCTGGCAGGTGGTATTTGAATATCCAAATGTGCCCTAGGTGCAGTGAGTTTAATAGAGCCATGCAAGAAGCGGGCAAACGAGTGCTAATGCGCTATTCTGATCAGCAGGCTGAGGAGGAAAAGGCCAAAACAGCTTACTAAGTCTATAAATAAGGGTGCGCGTTAGGTATATTATATCGCAGCTTATTAAAAAAGAAAGCATGTCTTCACCCGGTGAACTAGCGTACCACCAGTTTGTCCGAAAGCTTATTGAAAAAGCTAACAATCGCTACTTGAGCGTCAGAAATGTTCAGAGTATAGGCTCCTGTTTCTGGGGTTACATGAGCGATGCGTTTAAGGAGGAACAGCGCGAAATTGATAAACGCGAAGCATTTTGGATTTTTGCATTAAAATTAAAAGCAGCCATTTTAGAACAAAGATATTGATTCTTTGTGTGGCTTGTATGCGGCTTTTGATCAAAATGGAAAGAACATGTGGGAAAACATGTATGATAACTGTATTTTGCAACAAGTAAATCGTTTGTTGTGAATTTACAGTAAAATGTGCGTTTTCTAAAAACGCAGGCTCCCGTTGCTCTTAACCTCCACGCGGTGGGAGCCGGAAACGATCCGTTTGATCGGCCAATAAGAGCATAAATATTAAAAAACTAAACAAATGTAAAAATGGATAAATTGTTGACAAAATTATATTACGACCCTCAAACTGGGTATACGGGGGCGAATCAACTTTTTGCTCGAGTAAAAAAGTTACGTCCAGCTATAAAATTTGAAAAGGTAAAAGCATGGCTGGAAAAGCAGCCCACATATACACTACACAAACCTGCAAAGAAACATTATTCGCGTAACAAGGTAATTGTTAGCGGGGTTGATGAGCAGTGGCAAGCGGATTTGGTTGATCTGCAATCGTTAGCCGACCACAATCATAATTTTAAGTACCTACTCAATTGTATTGATATTTTCTCAAAGTACGCATGGTCAGTGCCACTTAAATCAAAAACTGGTAAAGAAATTATCGCATCTTTTCAGAAAATTTTCAAATCGTCGGGCCGTAAACCATATAAACTGCAAACGGATCAGGGAACTGAGTTTACAAACAAGGAATTTCAGCAATTTTTGAAATCTCAATTTATTGACTTTTTCACGACCAAAAGCGAAATGAAAGCTAGTATTGTTGAGCGGTTTAATCGTACGCTTAAAGAACGCATGTGGCGATATTTCACTAAAAAGAATACATTTAAATATATTGACATTTTGCCCGATTTGCTTAAAAATTATAATAATTCTTTTCATAGGACCATTGGTACATCCCCCGCTAACGTTACCTATAAAAACGAAAGAGAAATTTTGAACAAAGCATTCAGAATTGATAAACCGAACGTTGTTTTTAAATTTGATATTGGTGATAAAGTTCGTATAAGTAAAGTGAAACGCACATTCGAAAAAGGGTTCTGGCCCAACTGGACCGAAGAATATTTCATTGTTAAAGAGAGGTTTGCTCGCACACCACCCGTTTATACTCTCGAAGATCAAAAGGGGGAAAAATTAGAGGGTATTTTCTACGAAACCGAGCTGCAGAAAATTAGTTCAAAATCAGATGATTTATTCGTAATTGAAAAAATTATAAAAATTCGTAAAAAAGGCAAGAAAACTGATTATTTGGTGCGCTGGAGAGGCTACCCGCCTAAATTTGACTCGTGGGTTTCTGATATTGTAAAGCTATAAATAGTAAGTTAAATCTTAAGATCAAAAATGGAGTCTATTGGTCAGTGTTTTTTCAATCATATTCTACATCGTTTATCACAATACGCACATTTGTCTAATGATGCCATTGGTGATTATTTTTGGCCAAAAATGAGCAACCAGTATAGGCAAACATTGCTCAAATTTGATGATCATGCTATTTTGAGCTTCTCAAAGTTTATCAGAAAACGCCTGAAAAAGGGCGATCTTTGCCTGCTGTTTAACTTGTGGGAATTTTTAAGCCCTGAGGCTAGGTTTTACTTTGCGAACCTCCATACAAAAATCATTGATGAACACATAACTTCATCCATGTCATCAGTATTGATCTAAAAATTTGCAAAGTTTGGAATATTTTTTGTAAAGTTTGGAATATTTTTTGTAAAGTTTGGAATATTTTTTGTGAAGTTTGGAAAATTTTTTGTAAAGTTCGGAATATTATGTATCCAACCTGCATTTTTCAAGCATTGTTGAACTTATTTCATGTGCTATATGTATCTAAAATGGCTGCTTTTAATTTTAATGCAAAAATCCAAAATGCTTCGCGTTTATCAATTTCGCGCTGTTCCTCTTTAAACGCATCGCTCATGTAACCCCAGAAACAGGAGCCTATACTCTGAACATTTCTGACGCTCAAGTAGCGATTGTTAGCTTTCTCAATAAGCTTTCGGATAAACTGGTGGTACGCTAGTTCACCGGGTGAAGACATGCTTTCTTTTAATAAGCTGCGTATAATATACATAACGCGTACCCATATTTATAGACTTAGTAAGCTGTTTTGGCCTTTTTCCTCCTCAGCCTGCTGATCAGAATAGCGCATTAGCACTCGTTTGCCTGCTTCTTGCATGGCTCTATTAAACTCACTGCACCTAGGGCACATTTGGATATTCAAATACCACCTGCCAGAATTTGTTTCAAAAATGTCCCTTTCAGAACTATTTTTCTGACAATAATAACAAAGCTGGATCATTAAGGCAGTACATGGGCCGATCCAGGTTTCTGCCACATAGCTCTATGACCGGTTTGATTGACCTGCCATAAGGCTTTTTCTCCTCATCCACAAAAAGACGCTTTTTAAGTTCTCTTATTTCTTCCATTTTAGTACTAAGAAGATTAGTTAAACAGTAGACCATTATTAGTATTTATAGATTTTGAGTGTATGTCTATAAATATGGGTAAGTATTACTCCATAAAGTTCTTACATTAAAAATGGATCTGAATAAATACTTTGAAGTACATGAGTTCCCAGAGATTTTTGTTCGTAGGTTCAAGACAACTGCAAGAGCATTTTTGCTGCGGTTTAAGAAATGCCCTAATCTGTTTGAGGTCTTTGAGCAGATTTTTGAGGAAGCTATTAAGCAGATGCTGCATGACTGTCCTCCTGACTCTTTGGTAGGTATTGAAATTAGACAACCGTGCCTTCATGCGCCTGTATTAGTTCCATTTACTCAACGTGAGTATATAAATGCTGACAAGGTTTTGAGCATTATAGAAAATGTAGCCCAGTCTAAGAACGAGTTTTGCTTGAGCGAGGACATAGCTTTCAAAATAGTTATTGTTGATAAAAAACAACAAACCGGAACTGGCCTTGAACCTGATGTGAGGGAGTTTTGTAAAAATGGAGGTGGATATATTGAAATCACCTCAAACGATAATTTATCCCTACCTCGAGCTGTTGTAACAGGAATAGCAAAGCTAGAAAAGAGCCCAAAATGGGAGTCCATAAGGAAAGGAGATAAGAGCCGATGTACTCTGCAAAAACGGCTAGCATTAGAACTGATGCACAAAGCTAATCTTAGCATTAATGAAGATAAATATGGGCTTGAAGCTGTAGAGAAAATTCAAAAAGCTTTGGTGCCAGAGTTCCAAATAAAAATATATCATGGCAATGTTTTGTTTTTTGAAGGACCTAAAGCTGCCAAGGTGATTCACTTGCACACTGCTAATAATCATTATAACCTGATTACAAAAATGCCCTAATTCTAGCTAATCTGTGGCAACATTTCAGTGAGCAAGCAAAAGAATATTATGCATCACGAACGATCATACAGTGTAAAGTGGCAGTAGTGTCCCCTATCTGACTCTGGACCCCTGCCTAAGCGCGTGCACACAATTTTTCTTGGGAGCATGTGTAAACAAAATTGGTATACTGTAGGTTGCGCGCTAAAATTTTGTACATAGCGCAGCAACAATTTATATATCTTACCCTGAAAGTTTGAGCTAAATCCGCCCTATAGTTCTTGAAATATAGTGCTATATGAGAAAGTGTAAAGTTAATTGGTATACTGTAGGTTGCGCGCCGAAATTCTTTGCGCAGCATGCCTCGCCTATATACATCATTTCCTGAAAATTTTAACAAAATCCGGCCATTGGTTCTTGAGTTATGGAAAAGTGTAAACTTTTGCTGGTATACTGTAGGTGCTCCATCAAAATTTTTGTAATAGTTTGCTAATAAGGTGTTCATCCTACCCCTAAAATTTCAGCCCGATCCGACCGCTGGTTCGTGAGTTACGCCTCTTCAAAAATTTCCCCTAGGAAATTTCACCCATGGAAATTTCCCATGGAAATTTCCCCCAGGGAAATTTCCCCTCCCCTGGCCCTGGGCCCCTGGCCTGGGCTGGCGCGCGCCCCTCCCTCCCTATGCCATAGCACAGACTATGCTAAAGCATTGCTCCCTGGGAAAAGCCAGGGAGCAGATTGTGAGCCCCTCCGCCTATGCTATAACATAGGCTATGTTATAACGTTGCCATCTAGGGAAGCAGGGTTAACTACTTGCGATGCACCATTTTGACATATTCACTGTCTGTTAGCAGTGGATCAAATTTATATGAAAAACAATAAACACACTTCACTTTGTTTTGTTGATTCATCTATCCAAAAATTGTTTTACGCGAAGTGCTTCTAGACTTGTGATGAAATTGTGTGTGCGTTTTTGAATTCATTTTTGAATTTAGCTTCAGTTATACTCGTACGTCTTGTATTGTTGTCAGCATAGGTGGGCAGCACAAAAATTGTGGGGGATGGGGATGCAAGATTAATTAAATTCAAAAAATGGTCCTATCAATGTTGGTAGGGCGCAAAAAAACATTTTTTAACGTTATTCATCGAGAACTATCTATCGGCATCAAGAAAGTTGCTAAAAAATGTAATGAAGCTAATAAAGTTATTCGTCACTTATCTCATTTGCTATACTATATAACTTCTCATTTAGCGAATTCTTTATTGTTTTTATGAGCGCATCACATGCTTTCTCCGAAACATCACATTTATAGCATAAAAACTCATGCCACACACAACCTTTGATATTTGTGAATATTCTCATAAAAACTATTGCTCGCGATAAGCTTTCGGCACACTTAGATAAAGATCTCCGAACTTTTACTGACGCAAGCGCTCAACCCACTCATCCAAGTTCTACAAATAATTTGTGTAGTTGCATTGCATTCAGTCGGGCTCGTTTATGCTTTGATTTCGCTTTGCGC
>JAVLUZ010000635.1:42196-82196 GCA_036768485.1 Mermis nigrescens | reverse complement strand
ATTCTTACAGGCAACCAATTGCCAGATCGTGTTATCAATCAATTGTAAAATTTTCAATATTTTGCGGAATGTTGTCCTTATTATTTGGAATTAAACTTTAATCGCTAAAAGTGATTTTTATCGCTTGTTTTCAGCTTGATTAGAAAATTTATTTATAAGACACATCAGAAATCTAATAATGGAAGTCAACTCGTCCAACGGCCTTGTCAAAAAATACTCGCGAAGGCGAATATTGAACCCAAAAAAGCGCCAAAAAATCGCCGGATCAGGATGGACAATTGACAATAGTAATACTCCGACTGATTATTCAAGCGACAGTACGAACTCGAAACAAGATCAAATATCGAATAGCGACGACTTCTGTCAAAATATTAAGGCAATCGAACAAATAGCCCGAGGGCCAAAAGCCGAAATTTACCAAAATTTGTGCGACACCGTCGACCGATCGATAAACAAGATTAAAAGCGCGCAGAGGAAGCAATCTGTGATTTAAAAATATACCAGATAATCGAATTTCTAGGATAAGAGTGCAAAGTTTTACTGCTGGACGACTGCAATCGGACGGTTTGAATGTCCGTGCCACTTACTCGCATTTCCGAAATAGGTAAAAAATGGCAAATCCGACTCCGGGTTATTTATAAATTGATCGCGTCCGCAGAGCATGGATAGTCGGGGGTCAAGCAATGATAATTTTTGAGCCAAAATGATATAGTATGAATGCATAAATAGCGTTAAAAACCACGTTAATCCAATGCTTCTGGATAATTTTAAGAACTCTTGAACTTTTTAATTTTTAAGAGTTTTTACGATTACTTTGCCTATTTTTTTCCCTAAATTGTCCCATTTTTTATTCTAGGGGTCTAAAGCGCCAAACACCCAAGTGCATGTCTGATCGCGTCCATTCTTAGGCAGCGCCGAAATTCTGGGAGCATGACGCGCGATGGTATTCTAAGGGGAATCAAAACTTTTCTCCATAATGTTTTTCTGACAATTCGTTATGCTCCTAGACGATATAGAAATAAACATTTCATGAAAAATTTAATAAAATAGAGGAAAAATAAGGTCAAGACTAACTGTCTTGAAAAATGTACTTTTAAATGCTTAAAACCAATAGATTTTTCATGATTTTTTGGAAAAGCGCGTTTTCTGATGGGTTTGGAAAAATTTTTTACAGAGTGAATAGCTTCCAGTGAGGGGGGATATCTACCCAACCTTAACCCCGCGCCGCATGCTTCAGATAATATATTATATGTGGGTAAGAACCCGAACTTTATTCAAAATTGGCGAAAAGTGGTAGTATGAAAAACACGATATTGACGTTTCTAATCGAGCTCTCTCCGTTTTATATCAAGAAATTCTGAAAATTACATTCTAGAGCCTGCCAGGAATTTTTAAATTTCAGAGGGATATAAATTTCTCGTGACAACTCTTTCTCTCTTCCTCTCTACAATATGTGTGTGTGCTTAGCAGCATTAGGGAGACTAGTAGCACTAGAACTTTTTCCCTAATTTTCCTTTTTGGACGTGGAGTTTACTTCAAAAGCTCAATTATTCGACTTGACAATTTTCTTGCATTGTAAAGCATAAAAACAAAAAGAATCGAAGAAACAAATAAAAATTAAAAAAATAAATATTTCACGCGAATCGCCAATAAAACTGATACTTTCAATCTGAAAACTAGCTGAAAACGCCTAAAACAGTAAGCAGGTTTTAAGCTTTTAAAATCTAAAATTCTGGTTCACCATCCCACGGGGTCAGCAGCATTCTGAGTATCAAACGATTCAAGCCACAAAATCAGCTCAGGTCTAAATCATTGCTTTGTATCCATGAAAATGCAACATGAAGCGAGGTTAACCATATTTTGCTAATGTCGTAACTAACAAATAATATAAGAATGAATCGGTCGATCGATTAACTCTGTTCAACCGACGGTGTCGAAATCAATTAATAATTTTATCATAAATCATTTCACTGATTATTTTTGCAGACGACAGCAGCTGACTCAGTTTCACTTACGGAAGGCCAAATTATTATTTTTATATACTCGTTATCCTAGCACTGAATTGCTGCAGCGTGTTTTTCCAGATATTGACTTTAGCAAGGGGTCAGTTGCGCAAATGGTCAAGTGGTTTTCGAATTTCAGGTAATATTTTGATGTGATCGATACTCAGTTAGTGCTTGCGATGCAAGAAAGAATTTGCTAGATAATAACCGTTTAGTGCACAGTTTGATAGGATTAACAAGGGTAGCTGAATGTGTTGACTTTATTTAATAGTTCATATCGTAGACTAAATAACTAATAAAAATGTTGGTTTGACGGGCTTCTGTCGATTTTTAAACACTCTATGCTGATTTCTAACCACTTTGTGTAGAATTTTACTACATAATATCAGCAAAAAACAATTTGCTAAGAGCGCTGTTTCTTCACTAGCCTTTTTTCTATTTCGACGTCAGAAATTTTTTGGCCAGGACCATCCACAAATACAGCATATGGGGTTTGAGGTCTGGATACTCTAAAATGGAAAAACGGGAAATTTTCTGTAGAAAATGGCGAAAAAACACCATTTTTCAGCGTTCTTCATCGAGCACTGTCCATTGGCAACAACAAATTGCGGAAAAACAAAAAAATTCAAAAATTGATTTCTGGGGGTGGGTATTTCGGTCTCTGGGGAAGGCGTATTCGGCCTTCTGAAGGAGGAGGCTTCTCGGCCGTTTTCGGGAATGCATACCCCAACCCCTCTCCCTCCACGCCCACGTGTGCCGGCTATACTGTACATCTAGAAATTTAGGGTCGAAAAATTTTTAAGGGGCAAATAGGTGCCGAAAAATTGATGATTGGCGCAAAAAAACACCATTTTTCGTCGTATTTCATCATTCTCAATCAATGGACATCAACAGATCGCAAAACAATTTCTGAACGTTAAATTCTGAGTAGCTTCCTGACTTATAGATCTCCAAAACACCCCCTATGTACATATGTGCACCTGATTGCCTTCTTTCAGAGAATTCTTTTATAAGCAAATCGAAAATTATGCCAGAAAGCTCATTGCTAACGGATTAATACAGGTCGGCTTGCTTAAGCTTACGTCGGCGAATAAACTTTATAGGCTTCTGCTTCATCACTATGCTAGACAAAGCAACTATGCAGTAAGCTGAAAGAGTTGATTTAAGCTTCTAATTTCAGTAAAGTTTTAGTTTATTTTTTTTCGTTTTCTTTTTTCTACCTGTCTTCATTTTAAATTACTCTTGCTCATATACGTTTTCTACAATTTTGACCGTCTGGTTTATATACTTCCTATTTAAGTTTTTATTTAAAAGTTTTATTGTTTTTTCCGATTTATCGTTAAAGTAACGCAAAACTGTCTCTTGTTCCCAAACGGCTAATATTTTTAAAAGCATAACTGATTTTAATGATTATCACCATTCGTTTCTTAATTGATTCTCAGAATCTGCAGAACGTTATTTTCAATACTTTTTGTACTGTTTTTGATCGATTTTTTTTCTCGCTAAGCACTTTAAAAAATTTCCATATCCTGTCCGCCTCGTTTTAAATTTCGGTAGTAAATTGGACTAAAACGTTGGTATAAATTCCTATTTTTCACCACTATTACGTACCTACCGCATTATTTTTGATAACAGGCGCTTAAATTATTTTATTTCAGCCAGGGGCGTAGGCAGGATTTTTTCTAAGGGGGGGCGGTCCAAAATTTGGTGACCCTATATTTAGGGATATGGTCGCCGGGGCGCCAAATAAAGTGTATTTTCTGACGTTTGCCAACATGCTCTATCCGTTGAGCTCATAACATTCAATTTTTCCGAAAAATTTTTATTTTCTCCTAATAAGCTATAAAAAATGACATTTTTGGCCGCGCTTGGGCCTAAATGAACGAAAATAGTGATTCTACGGCGTGAAGCGCCGAAAATTTTGAGAATTTTCGATAAAATGATGGCAATTTTCACGAATTTCCTTACCTTTCCAAAATTATCTTTGGGCTAAGGGGGAGCAGCTATAAAAAATGACGTTTTTTTTGCCGCGCTTGGGCCCAAATAAACGAAAGTAAGGATTCTACGGCGCGAAGCGCCGAAAATTTTCAAAATTTTCGATAAAATGATGCCAATTTTCATGCATTTCCTTACCTTTCGAAAATTATTTTTGGGCTAAGGGGGGAAGACGGCCGCCCCCGCCCCCTGCCTACGCCCATGATTTCAGCTTATTCCCCACACTTTCCTTACCGTCGTAGAAGAATGCTTGAAAAAGTTCATAATTTCGATTCAAAATGAACGATTCGACTCGTCGGTCAATTGCAGGAAGCAGATTTACAGAAATATTCAACAGCTGGATTACGATCCGTCGATTTTTAATGCAATTAGATGACTTATGTCTTATTTTTAAATAAGAAAAGTTTAGCTGCGCTTGTTTTTTTGCTGTGCAGATGAACATTGTGCACAGAACAAGCACAGGTGGGCAGCACCGAAATTCTTGGGGGTGCAAGGTTTTTCAAAGATCAACAAATAGTCTTAAAAGTGGTAATATGCATAGGTGGGCAGCACCGAAATTTTGGGGGAGCTTGAAAAAATTTTCAAAGGTCAAAAGATGGTCTTAAAAGTGGTCGTATGGCGAAAAAACACCATTTTTCGACGTTTCTCATCGAGCACTATCCAAAAGCATCAAAAAATCGCTAAAAAAGCACAAAAAATTTCAAAATTTGAATTCTGGGGGTGGGGTATTTCAACTTCTGGGGGTGCATACCCCCCAAACTCCCACGCCCATGTGTGGTGGTATAGCGAAAAAACACCATGTTTCAACGTTTCTCATCAAGCACTATTCATTGGCATCAAAAAATTGCGAAAAAAAACAAAAAAAATCTCAGAAATTGAATTCTGGGGAGGACTATTTTAATTTCTGGGGGCCCACCCCCACGCCCACGTGTGACAGCAACTCTATTATACGATAAAATTTAGTCGATCGACTCTGCACATAATAATATCATGGTCAGTCAGCCGCACACGTGGGCGTGGGGGGCGGGGAGGTTTGGGCAGTATGCGATACCCCCCAGAAGTTGAAATACCTCCCCCAGAAATCAATTCTTGAAATTTTTTGCTTTTTTAGCGATTTTTTGATGCCATTGAATAGTGCCCGATGAGAAACGTCGAAAAATGGTGTTTTTTCGCCATGCGACCACTTTTCAGACAATTTTTTGATCTTTGAAAATTTGTTTACACCCCTTCGGAAATTTTTTCACCCTCCCCAGAATTTCGGTGCTGCCCACCTATGCAGCAGGCTCGTAACAAGAATTTAATTTCGGGAGGCTCGAAATTTTTTAAGTTAAATATCTCGAGAACCGTTAGGTGCTATGCGAAAACAACGGCGTTTTTGGACGTTCTCGACGTTCTCTAAGCAAGGGTAATAAAAAAATTGAAAAAATTTCGACATACATTAAATAATTTAACCTTATCGCACCGCTCTTATGCTAAACAATATTATCAATTTTTACTTACTCAAATTACAAGAATCCGGATTTTTTCTTCATCAAATACCGAACTGGATATCCGCCACTTAAAAACTTAAAAATGTATTCGAATTTCCCAAGCCAATCTGATTTGCGCATTCACGCACATGGTTAATATTTTTACTTTTACTTGCAGGAGATGGGGTCGCTGCCGTTTTGCGGTGGGGGGGTCAGTTGCCACTCAGGGGGAATGTCAAAAGCCAAGTAAATCCCCCTTGCCTCGAGAATACGTACATATAGTCTAGACTAACCGGAATGGAAAAATGGGAAAGAAAATTGAGATTTTTCTTCAAATTGGTTGAATTTTAAAATTAGAAAAATTGAAATTGGAAGCTGGGGACATCGAATTTGGTTGGAAGTGGTATGAAATCGGAATAGGGATTGAAATTGGAATAGGTTCAAATGGCGTGAAAAACATTTTGAGAAAACAAAAAAAGAAAATTAACTTTAAATTGGCCAGAAATTGTGAAATAACGTAGTTTTAATGATAGCCAAAATCACCTTAAAACTAGTACGCTAGTTTTTGACTTGATCCTATTCCCCCGCCCACTATATCAGCTGATTTCACTCCCTTAGATCAGACTATAGATTCATAGCCTACCAGTCTGACGGATTAAGGCAGAGAGCTCGTTTGAGCCAAAATGAAATCCGCTATTTCAAAGATAAAACTTTATGATTTGCATCAATCGTTCGCTTACGCTTAGTCTCACCTTTACAGAAAACTTTCATTTTTCGTTCAAGGGTTTTTAAGTCCACAAAGTCTCTCCCAGAAGTGCACGTTTGGTCTAGACCTAACATAGGCAGCGACCGAATTCTTTGGAGGTCTTTATGGCGCAAAAATGGCAGAAAAACACCAAAAGTACAAACCATTTCTGGGTTACTGCTAAAATCTGCTAGAAGTATTTTGGATTCAAGGGTCAAGGGTCAGTGGGGTCTAGACACCAGAATGGAAACATCATTTCTGGATAATATAATGCAAAACAAAGGTCTTGCTATAAATGTGTTTGAATTTGACCAGTAACTGTAGAGATCTGGTAGGTAAGTACGTTTCACGTTATCATAGCTGCATAGGTATGTAGGTACATGAAATAGGTTCTACAAATATTTGCATGCCTTTTGTCAGCTCGCTTAGTTTGTTCAAGAAGAGCCTCCAAGTCGTGACCTATAGTTGTCGTTCTCATTTCCACCTTGCTGTAATCTTTTTAACCCCGGCTCAGTGCATGAAATCGCTCGACAATTGAACACCCTTATTACTGTAGCGCCCGACTTCGTAGTTGCTTAACGGCCGGTGATTGATTTCGCCGAACAATGAAGAAATCGAAACATCTTTCATCATGCACAACTATTTAGCATACTGTAAAAAATATTATTACTGTAAGACATATACATGCATGCAGCTTATTTTTTAGCTTACTGTTGATCGGTTTATATTGTTTTTATCACTGTAACATCTAATGCGTTTTAATTCAGTTTAAAAATGTCACTTGGAATCAGAGACGCAGGTACTATTGTACGCTAAATTATGATACCTATACAATTACTGTAGGTACTGAACGCGTACACACTCAAAAGGTGGGTGCAGTGCACCAGGCAGAGGAATACCCAAGTTGGCAACCCTGCCCCTGAAACTTATTTCACTGTTAAAACTTTTACAGTACTCATTCACAACCTGATATTTGTAAATTAGGCAATTACCTGCTCTTCGAGTAATTGAATATAATTTTTCGTCGGATATTAGCGAAGCTATTCAATTTTTTGTATTTTGCGTTTTTCCGAGAGCTAAATGACTTTGGTCATGTTAATTATCCTAAAAAATATCAGATTCTGAAAGAGCGCTAAAAGGTAGGTTAGTAATGCATAAAAGCATAAAGCTCCAGTCAGTAAAACCTAAAGTTTTTTAAAATCGAAAATCAAAGGAATGCTAAAAAGTTAAACAATAATGATGAGGCATCGTCGATCTTGGTGAAGTCTGCTCTATTCCAAACGGCCTTTTTCTACACTGAAGCTATTATCAACAGGATATTTTATGGCTTAGCTTGTTGCGGCTGTTTGTTTATTATAGATGCGTTATGTTAAGCAAAGCACGTTAATCATTAGTAAGATGAGCCTAAAGCAACCAGCCGCTACGATAGAATAATTGATGATTCGTGCATAAAGTGCCCCGATGGAACAAAAACAGATGAATTTACTTGGGAATCCAGATCATTAAGGATGCAAAAGGAGGGGACTAGAAAAAGCTACCAATGTATGTATTTACTTACGTAAAGTCGCAGAATCTGCTAAAAATCAGACTTTCTCTAAGCAATGCAAAAATCAGACGATACTCCGCGGCCTAAAGATTGAAATAAACTATTGAAATAAAAAACGATTGAAAAAGGAGCAATTTATAGTTTGTTTCATTTATTCAAGAGCTTTTTACCAATTTTTTCAAGGGCTACAGTAAGCCAAACAAGACGGATTAGTGTAATTCAGCGGATCATCTCAGTGGAGGCGAATGGCTGGAATTCTTCATTTGTAATGCACTAATCTGCCTATATGAATTCAATTTAGGCATATAATTAGTGCTGGGACTGTACTACAGTAAGTGCACTGAAAAACAGCTATCGGCTAAGAGACCATAGATTTACTAGACGGAGTGCGTTAAATTGAACAAAACATACATACATACTATATAGATATTATGCTTAACATAAGAGTGTATAAATATAACATAAAATGTTTACTTTTTGTAAATTGCGTGCTAGCAATGCTGACTTGCTTCATATCACCAAAAAATAACTGCAACTGTATTTAAAGAAGTTTTATTTTGTTATCACGAGATTATAACAAGCAAACCTGGCGTCAATTGATTTAGTGCACACAATCACTTGCGGGCATGCAAGTGTACCTACATGTTTTCTGTTTCACGTAAGCTTACGCGTTTGCTACTGCTTTGAACAAAAAATTTCTTTGATGTCTTGAATGCATTGATGTTTGCTATTTCAATCAATTGGCTTCCAAAGTCGCTCCAAGTTTACTTCATCTAATTTCCCATAGCCTAGCTAACTTGCTGCTTTTTCAATCGTTTTTTGTTTCAAAAGTTTATTTTAATCTGCAGGCCGCAGAATATACTTCGATTTTTTGCAGTGTTTACCGAAAGTCTGATCCTTAACAGGTTTTGCGAAATTAAGCATATACAAAGGTAGATTTTTCCTAGTACCCTCATTTTACATCTCAATGATGCACAGTCCCCCCCCCAAGTTTGTTCGTTTTGTTGTACTATCGGAGCAATATTCTTTGCTAATTTATATTGGATTTAATTTACCCCGACTTATAACCATAGGCGGGCTGCACCAAAGATCTGGGGGTTTGCAAGATGTTTTAAAAGGTCAAAAAATGACCTTTAAAATAGTGGTATGGCGAAAAACACCATTTTTCAACGTTCGTCGTCGAGCACTATCCATTGCAATCAAAAAATTGCTAAAAAATCTTCAAAAATTGAATTCTGGAGGAGTGGTATTTTGGTCTTTTTTTACACGATTCGCTAGTATATAAAGTTTTAAAGCCCTAGATCTGACTTCTATATTGAATGTATAAAGGTTTGCTGGTGAGTAGAAATTAGCCATTGAGCAATAGTACATTTCAATCCGACAAAATTCTGTGGGAATCATAACCAGACTTGTTGGCAGACATCAATAGGCAAAAACAACCAAAATCTGTCTTCAAACCTGCTGATTTTTACACTCTTTACAGGCCCCTTGAAGAACTAATACAAAATTCAAAAACAAAAAATGAATATTTAGAGAATTCTATCCTCTGGAATGCTATACTATTAGATTGTGTGAGGTATTAAGAGAGAGAGTTGTGTACATGCTACAGAAAAAACACCAAAATCGACTATAGGTCACAGTGTTATTCCAAAACTTTACACGCTCATCAAAAACGCAATATTGATTGAAAACAAAAAAGAGAACGCATAATCTTTTTTATTATCTACTTTTTAAAAAACACCCCTTTTAGATGTGTCCTGCTATATGTGTGGAGGTAGAACATATGTGGGGCGCCCAAGTATATTATAAGGAACATGACTGACGCACTACTTATGATCTACACATAGTCTGTTTCATTTAACTTTGCGGTTTTCTTTTAAATTTTTCCACTAGAATTAGGCTAAGCGGTTTGAACTTTTGATGCAGTAATGCGGCTTAACACTGGCATGCGCCTCCAAGTGACTCGACATACTATAGACTATCCTACTAATCGTATCAATTTAAAACACTGTTGTAGTCGCTTTAAATTTTTACAAAAACCTCAAAGTTGAATGAAATAGATTATAGGTAGGTACCTTAGCGTAAAGTGAAGTGAGCGGTAGTTTTTTAATCACCCGTTCGTAGACAATTGGCTAAACTTTAAATGACGCGGTCATTTCATGTAGGGTCTTGTTTGTGAGCTACATGTGTACATACATATGTACACACAGTCACTTAATCTGGAATTGCAACTACACTTTTGGACACTATGCCGAGTTGAGGCTAAGAATACCGACGTTACTATGTGTGACAAAAAACCAAGAATTTTGAAACAGACGGTAGAAACAACCTAGAGCATGCGACTAAGTTGTCAATAATGTTTTATTCCCTGCAATCATAAGTGGGCGCAAGAATATTCTGGGGGTGCAAGATTTTCCAAAGGTCAAAAAATGGCCCTAAAAATGGTGGTATGGCGAAAAAACACTATTTTTCAACGTTTCTCATCGAGCACTACCTATCAGCATTAAAAAATTGCGAAAAAATTTTCATAATTTGAATTCTTGAGGGGGCTATATTGTTTTCTCGGGGATACATACTCCTCCCAAAATCCCGCGTCTATAGTCTGTTTCATTTATTCGAGAGGTTTTTCAGTAAATGTTAATGAAGGCCACTGTATGCTAAGTTGACGATTTACTGTAACTCGACAGAAAAGCTCATTAAGGGCGAGCGGCTGTCATTCTTCTATTTTTAATGCACTAAACCATCAAAATAAAATCGTATCAAGCATTGAAACAGTGCTGAGACATATGTACTGCAGTAGGTGCGCTAAATAGAAACCCAGCGGTAGGAATCGAACCTGGGTTGCTTTGGTGACAAACAGACGTTTTACCACTGAGCTATGGGGGAATTTGCGGTGGTTTCACAAATCTTAGTCGATTGTTTAAACGTCGATTATGATAAGCAGATTGTGCAATTTTCATCTTCACGTTGCACTATCTGCTCGAAGATGAAAATAAATCACGTCGTAATAAAACTTTATTGAAAAAACCCTTCCTTGTTAATGTTGCTACTGCGATCTATCATAGACCTACAGTAAACAAAGAAAATAGAGTTACTGTAGCCTCGGGAATAATTTACTGGAAAAGCTCTCAGGACAAATGAAACAGAATATACGTTTGCCTGCAATGTGACTGTTAAAACCCAAAACGTGATTAAATTGTAAAGGTGTCTCTGAATTTAGTAGAGTTTAGAGCCGTTTCATACTCGCGTTTTCGAAGAATACTGCCTTCGATTCGAAGCGTTTTAAATTTTAACCGTATTATAAAATTCTACAGCAAACCAGTTATGGGAGAGATTATCATTGAAAGCTGCATTACTGTATCAAGGTGTTAAATCAGGTTTTGTAGTCCTGATTTGCAAGAAACAAATTGAAGGAAAACCGCAAAGTTAAATCAAACTGGAGTAACGGTGTTTTAGTAGTACCTACCAGAAAGTTTTAAAATTTCGGCATAAAATACGTTAGCAATTGCTATGAATAATAGATCATTTTTGTCCCAAAAAGCATGTCTATTTCTCCAACCAGTTTTCGTTATGTTGTCTTATTCTATCAAACTCTGCTGTTCCTGCAACTTGAAGAAAATATGTCCTCAGCACCGTGCACCTCGCTCAAACGCAGACAAGGTTACCAAAAAGTCCCCAAAACAAGGGTTAAAAGTTTGATTCTGTCTCTGCTTGTTATTAAAACAAAATTATCAAAGTTCTCAGAAACAATTTGTTATTACAAAAAATTCATTTGGAATTCATTTTATGAAACATTTGGGGAGGTTTAGACTATTCATGTATAAGAATTTGCACGGAAGTCGACTTTACTTCTTACTGCAGCAACTGCACCTGGGCGTGCGGAGGGGGGGGTTGGAGGTATGCATCCTCTTCCCCGAAAACCAAACTACCCCCCCCCAGATAGCAAAATACTCCCCATAGGTTGGCAGCACCGAAATTCTGGGAAGGAGGCGATATGGCCCTAAAAATGGTTGTATGGCAGAAAAAACATTATTTTTTAACATTTCTCATTGAGCACTATCCAATGGCATCAAAAAATTGCGAAAAAAACATAAAATTTCAAAAATTAATTCGGGGGGGGGCAATTTGGTTTACCGAGGGGATAGGGTGCATACCCCTAAGTACCGCTACCCACGCAAGGTGTGCCCCCAGAATTCGAATTTTGAAAATCTTTTTTCGCAATCTTTGATGCAATGGATAGTGCTCGATAAGAAACATTGGAAAATGATGTTTTTTCGCTCAAACCACGATTTTTGAGGTCATTTTATGACCTTTGAATAATCTTGCACCCCTCAAGAATTTCGGTGCTGCCCACCTATGGTTGGGAGTCAGCCGGTTTCGTTGTGTCAAGAATTGAACTTTTTGGGCCAAGATAACCTCAAGAATCAATATAAACGCTAAGATAGCGTTAAAATTACGTTATTATACAGTTTCTGATCAATTTTAGACACTTTTGAAGAAAATTTTCAGTTTTCACTAATTTTTGACATTCACTCTAAATCATTTTCCTCCAGAAAATTTCCCATTTTATATTCTGGGGTCTAGGCCCCCAATACCCTCATGCATGTAGAGTTGAGTCTCAAGATTTGCGTAAAAAGTAGTTAAAAAGTAGCGATAAGTGTGTTTACTGTACGTACGGCGAAATAATCTATATAAAATGTGTTTTAAACACATCTTTTGGCGTATTGGTACGTGCCTATGGCACCATTATTACGTTAGGTATCTACAACTATTTTTCAGTTCCCGCATTTTCCTAGCAACTCATAATATGCTTCAAGCAACCTCATCATAATAAGCTTAACTCTTGATCTGTTGTTTCAGCTGTGGTGTGCTTATTCCTACACATCTGCTCGCTATACATTTATTGAAGTGAAGCTTTTCTCTCGTGCACAATTTCGTGTCCTCTCGTTTTGATATCCATCAGCTGCGTCACAAAATGCTGACTTTGAGATCTCGGTAAAAATCATACAAATTTTTTACTTGCAATTATTACAAACTGTTATCAAGCAGAAAATGCGTACAGTAAAGAAAATTATTGAGATGTTTTATTGTATTTCATAATTCAATTGCAACGGTGATTAAAATTGCCTTATGATGTGATACTTGACACATTTGCTTCATTTTTTCGAATAATATTTTTTGAAATGTTTTTGACTAGGTGTACACGTTTTTTTAAGTTACTACTTTTTTGCAACCAGTTTTTGAATTTGATGCATTCGTCTTTTAAGCCTGATTCTCTCAATTCTTATCAGCATCGGCGACTCGTTTCGGAGACCGTTGACTTCTTATCAGCCCATCTATTCACGTGTTTACAATGGTAAGTAGGACACTGACTGTTTACAACCTGCTTATTTTTCATTAGCTAGCAAAAGGAATACATCTAAGAGTAAATTTAGCTCCTTTAATCAAAATCATTCTACGAATTAAAAAATATTTAGTATCTCCAAGAAATGAAGGTGTAAAAGTTGCATAAATAAGATGAAAAAAATTTCAAAAAAGTGTAAATAAAAAAAATAATTATAACAATAAATAAATGTATATGATTAAAGAAATATTTAAGAGCGAAAATTACGATTTACATGTTTATTCTGAGTGAATAAGAAAAAATGGCTTTGAATATTACTGTTTCTAAAGAGCTAAAGAACGATTTGCTCTTATTGCTTATTTGATTTGAATTTATTTGTGCCTTATTTCCTAGTTTTTCCTAGCTCCACGAGAACATGTATTGCTAAAATTCATAAAATTTACGAAATTTGTTCATTTGTTCTTATTGCTTTAAGTGTTAGACATCTGAATGAGGATTTGCACGGTAACCTGTGAATGTGTTCATAGAATATCTTATTAACACGCACATTTAAATTACTGTAAGTTTGATACTACTAATTTGTCGAAAAACTGTGCATGTATGACCATAAAATGATTTTTATTTTTTTTCATATATATTCTTATAATTTTTGGCTAGCGTTTGTCATCTTCCATTACTGGTTTAAAAATGGCGATTTTTAAATGAAATCGAAATTGAGCATGCAAAACATTAAAAAACATATGTCCTTTATTTCGGTTTTTCCAAACGTCACTCAGCACAACAATTAATAAAAATCGATACAACAGCAAAATAGATTTTTTGGCCATTTGGTCCCATCAGACCACCCAGAATCTGGTTAGTTGGCAGCTGCCCATGTATGGCTAAATGGTAGGCATTGCTCGGAAACTTAAGCTACATGCGACCATGAGAGTAGTTTCGAATGCATTGTTAAGCTGTTGTTAAGTTTCAGCGCTTTTGCCTCTACTCCTAGCATTCCCTTCCGTTAAACTCAAGATTGTTGTGATTCTGTATTCAGAAGCTTTTAATACTCCTCAGTACGCATGAAAGTGTATAAAATCAAAACATGATTTTCATAAAGCTTAAAAATAGCTCAGGCTCACTTCAACAAACTATTCAAATTACAGAACAAGCTGGGGGACAACTGTTGCAAAAGTTGTCACATAATAATAATTCTTAACAGCTTTTTATGATCGCCTTGAAGGACCACTATGCTACTCAATGTACATTGTGGATGGGAACAATGCCATGGTATCCAGAAACGGCAAGTACTTGCTGACAATGTGTGAAGCGGGCAAACTTGTCTTGCTCAATTTGACGACAGCAACTAATCATGAGATTATGTGGACGAATTACGAATATGGCGATCGACTCCATTTTTAATAGCACATCAGGTGAGTAGTCAATAATTTGTCTCAATCTACAATACCATCAAAAACGCATTTATAACGCATTTCAGAGATTGCGATTCTCCTTAACTCTATCCCAAATGATTGTAAAATTAATTATAATTGTAATTAATTTATTATTTGAATAAATTTAAAGAGTAACTAAGATTATCACTTTGCGAATTTGGTATTTTATCATTTCATAATAACCAATGATAAAAATAAGCATCGATGCACGTCACCCACCATACAATCATTCACTCCATTAAGGAACGTTGACTATGTTTGACAAGAACACGACTGTATGGCATCACCTAGGGCAAAGGCATGGTCAAACTAATCACTCGTCAGTATTTTGTGTTGATCTTACTGACCATGGCAATTTCATTGTGTATCCATCTCTTGCAAGTGGAAGTGGTAGTTTTTTAACGCTTTTGATGCAAATGGACATAATTTGGATGCCAGACATTTTATAATTCAAGTACTGCTTATACTGCTGATCGATTTAGAATAAGTGATTTATTTGATCGTGAGTGTATAAACCGAAGTAGATGTTTGTTTTGCTTTTTGATATCCTGAATTTTATTATTTTTATATGCTTAGCTTATTTTGCTTTAAAATACCGCACTGTCTCTATTTCTGTGGTCCACTTTATATTTTAACCGTAATATATTTAGTAAAGCAACTCGACCTGCTAAGGAAACATAATACTCAGAAGTCTTCTGAGATTTGTTTGTACTTTCGTATAAACCTGGGTTTATATTAAGTGCAGGTCAAACAATTCAAGCAAATGGAGAAAAATAGGAATGAAAATAAGATAAGAGCATGAAAAAAATATTTTTTGTGATTCCTGCGACCCAGACGGATAGATAGCAAGAATAATGTAAGGTCATGTGCGTAAAATGGTCCCAAAATATCTTATGTAGAATTCAGCAGAAATATTTATCCATTATTTTTGTAACCTAAATGATTTTATTATGTCCGAATTTAATATCAATGCATGCCATTCGAAACAGAGGTGTTTATTGCTATATAAATCATGTCCACAGTGTTTAAAAATAGATTATTCACTTTTCCACAGCCTTCTTGCTAGCAGCTTCACATTCACTGGAAATTAGGTGTCAAATCACGCAGGAAGTGATTGCAGAATATAGTGCACCTTATGTGGAAATAGAGTAATATGGGAGTTTCGATCTCGAATTATTTCGAAGTAGTGCGAGATTTGTAAGACTTAGTTCATTCAAAGCGACTACTCATTAAGTTATTTAACATATCGCCTCTTGTGCTCATAATTGTTTGGCTCAAAATGTCCAAAAATATATTTTTTAAGTCTTCTACCCGTCGGCGATTTGCCAGTCAAAAGATATAATTCGAATCAATGAAACTCTAACTTCTGACGATGGGCGGCTTCGAGTTCAATTGAATTCACTTGGGCAATTGATTATTGGAAACAGTATCATACCTCAAATAACTCGTGCGGCAAGCGGAGCTGCTGCTATGTGGTTTGATGAAATAAGAGGTTAGGTTACGCACTCAATCAAGATGAATTCTTTGCCAATCAGCCAAATGTTTGAGAGATGACCTTTACAAAAGAAACAAATTTAATCGAAAGAAAATAAAGGGCTAATGCGTGATATTTTTCTCAGAATAATGTATATATCTTTAGATCATTCTTTACTAGTGCTTCAAATAAAATTTTAAAGAAATCTCTGCTTAATTTATCTCAGTCTTATCAAACATAAAGACGCGTACTTGATTTAGAGTTGTGAAGGCTGAATTCGTTTCTTTGTCGATTGTCAACGAATTATAATTCAGGAGTTAAGTCCGACATTGTCTGTTTCTTCACAAGCGTATGCGCATTATTTTTTAAATTTAAAGTTGACATGGTGAAGAAAAATTAATTTTTTTTAAATTATTTTTTCTGGTTCCTGACGGAAACAAAATTGACTTTAAGCAGAAAATACGAATTAAGAAAACGATTCGAGTGATCAGCAGTACATGTACCTATATATCAAATTGTAGTGTGAAAGCAAGGTCTGAAAAATCGTTAATTTCTGTTCAGCGCTCTTTTACAATATTTATGAAGTCTCTCGCATTTGTACATGTGTTCCATAGTTGGCATAAAATACGATGATGTTATAATAGCTAAGTGATAAGAGTATGACTTTATAGAGAATTAACGGAATTGAGATCATTAGTCAAATTTATTAAATTCATAAATTTACGCTATCACTTTATATGTGCTTTCACGCATTTCGTCTTTTTGTTACCAATTGTCTTCTTAAAGGAAAACTCATTATGCTCGACGAAAATGATGAGATAATTTGGGAGACTCATGGATCGGATACATATGATACAGGACCATATTGCGTTTCTATCGATGAAACCGACATATTCGTAATATTCCAAAGCTCAAATTTGCAGCACGTTTGGAATAGTCGGTTGGAGGAATTTTTCATATAACAATGATAAGTACATAAGCTGAGTTTTGTGGTTCGCCTTTGATTCATGAGTAAATCATACGACAGCTTTTATTACCGATTTTCCAAATTTTATGTGCTGATTGAGATGTATTATCCAATGCACCGAAGCCTGCTTAAAAAGTAAAATGATGAGTACCTAAGGTCTGTTTCATTTATCCGAGAGCTTTTTCAGAAAATCTTTTCCGTGGCTACAGTAACTCTATCTTTCCTACTTGCTGTAGGTCATTTAATGAACACTATAGCCAGATAGTAAGGAAGGGTTGTTCGATAAAATTTCTTAAGTCATACTTTGTTCTCGTCTTCTAGCAGATCATGCAACATGCGGATGGTACTCGCGCATTCTGCTAGTCATATATCGACCGTTAAACACAATAGACAGCATTTTAAGAGTCAATGTCTGTAAGAATCACTCCTGTTGTAATCGTGACTTACTTGAGCAAAAAATAATTTTTCTGTTTCAACATATATTACACAACTTTTTACGTTGACTCCGAATCTGAAAACTGTTTTACACAAAAATGATCTTTTCGCTGACTTATAGAAGTGTAAAGTGTGAATAATCGGAATATGTGCCGAATTTCATATGTTGATCAATATTTTCCAGAATAATTAACATTTTCCAATGCAGTTTTTTAAATTACAGAAGATTAAATGGGCTTTACAAAAAAATGAAAATTTTGTTTACCGACATCCCACGGGATACAGCAGTCAATAAAAAGTCAAAAATATGAATTTTTGCACTTGTAACATTTTTACTTTTTAGCCATAAGTCCAGAGTGGTCATACAGAACCGAACCTTATTTCACCACAATATGTGCCACCTATGTACCTGTTTCTGTGTAAAAAATATAGGATATGTGATAGATAGTTATTGACCACTTTTGACAAACGTGAAATTAACTCATGTGTTCAAATTTCAAAATGATACATTTGTGCTATGAAAAATTTGACGTTTCGACTTTCGATCTATAACTCCAGAAGTGAAAAATTGTGCGACTGCATTGATGCCACAGCTGATCATTCTAAGTGCCTAATTGCTTGCAAAAGTCATGCGTATACCTTAACTGGTTGTTGACTATTTTGACAAACGGTAATTGAACTCAATTGAATAAAGTCGAAAAATCATACATGTGTGGTACAAATAACTTTTCTTTGGAGCAATTCGAAAATAAAATCACTTAGTAAACATATTACACCATTGTTTGCACTATCTATTTGGCATTATATGCAAAAATCCATCCATATATGTTTGATGTTTATTGACCATTTGTGGACAACGTAAACTTAGCCCATTGGTCAGAAATCAAAAAGTCACACATTAGTGCTTCAAAAAAATTTTCTTTTGGTTCTGTAACTCAAGAATTAGGACAAATTTTTTAACCGCATCACACCACAGTCTCTACCATATATGTCCCTAATTGTACATAAAAAAATCATCCGCATATTCTACGTACTTATCTATCAGCCATATTTCACAAGTGTGAACTTAACCTAATTGGTCAAAGTGAAAAATGCATGCTTTTGTTTCAAATAATTTTATTTTCTATTTTAACGAGAAGTAGTATCTATCTGGTGACCATACTACGCCACGGTTCGCACTATCTATTTGCTTGGATTGCATGCAAAAATTGATATATATATGTTGGATTATATTTATTTATTATTTTACTAGAAAATCCTAACATAAAGGAATATGTTTATATCGTCCAATTCAATTGTCAAATTATTCTGAATGAATCAATGTGTATTCAACGTCATCTGCCTCATCATCTAGATTTGGTCTGTCAGAGAAAAAACTTCGAGCAGTCATCTCCATCAGTTTCAGTTGGGACAATTGCTTCTCTTTTTCGTGCTTCCCGCGACCAAAATCCTGCAATTTGCTGCCATGATAAAAACTCAGATTGTTTGAATTAGAACAATCTTCGCATTTCAGTTGCAGTCCTTTGATCGCACTTTCTTTGAGTCTTAATCCATCATCAAATTTTTTAAGCAATATTGGCGCTGGTTTTCTGTGAATGCCGTATAAGATCTTTTTGCCCTAAGCCAAGTTCAGTTGGTAATCTTTATTGAATCATCATCTCGTCATCTCCCAGAATTGCTGCAAAACTTGATTTAGACTTGGAAGCCTAGGCATTAGCTGCCGATTTTCTATTTGTTTCTTGCTACGCTGTAATAGCTGCATCACGCAATGTCAGTCGCTTGGCTGAAACTGGTGATTTGCTAACTCCATGTGATTTTCAAGGGATCGATGTCTTTGAAATGATTTCACGCGACCAGGAACAGTACAAGTAAACAGTTGCAAAGATCTTGCTGAGCTGTCTTCGTCTGGTAAAACTGGCACAAATGTTACTGTTGACTGGTCGCTTGTCATGGGCTCTTCTAGGGTGAATAAACAAGAAACAAATAGAAAATCGGCAGCTAATGCCTCGGCTTCAAGTCTAAATGAAGTTTTGCTGCAATTCTGGGAGATGTGTGCAGATGATGAATCAATCAAAAGATTACCAACTGGCTGGGCTTTAAGGCAAAAAGATCTTGTAAAGCATTCACGGAAAACCAGCACCAATATTTGCTTAAAAAATTTAATGATGGGATTATGACTCGAAGAAAGTGCAATAGACTGCAACTGAAATGCGAAGACTGCCCCAATTCAAACAATCTGAGTTTTTATCATGGCAGCAAATTGCAGGATTTTGGTCGCGGAAGCACGAAAAGAGAAGCAATTGTCCCAACTGAAACTGATGAAGATGACTGCTCGAAGTTTTTTGTCCAACCAGACCCAAATCTAGATGATGAGGCAGATGACGTTGAATGCACATTGATTCATTCAGAATGTTTTGACAATTGAATTTTGACGATATAAAACATATTCCTTTATGTTAGGATTTTCTACAGGTAAAAATATTAAATAAATATAATCCAACATATATGTATGAATTTTTTGCATGCAATTAGGTGCGAACCGTGACGTAGTATGGTCACCAGATAGATTTTACTTCTCGTTAGAAATAGAAAATAAAATTATTTGAAACAAAAGCATGCATTTTTTCACTTTGACCAATCAGGTCAAGTTCACACTTGTGAAATATGTCTGATAGATAAGTACGTAGAATATGCAGATGATTTTTTTGTGTGCAATAAGGGACATATATGGTAGAGACTGTGGTGTAATGCGGTTAAAAAATTTTCTCTTTATTCTTGAGTTACAGAGCCGAAAACAGCAAAATTTTTGAAGCATGTGTGACTTTTTGATTTTGACCAATGGAGCTTAAGTTTACGTTGTCCACAAATGGTCTATAAATATCAAACATATATGGATAGATTTTTGCATATTATCAGGCAAATAGATAGTGCAAGTTGTGGTGTAACTGTGGCCACAAGATGAATTTTATTTTCCAAATTACAGCTCCAAAAGGAAAGCATTTGTACCACACATGTATGATTTTTCGACTCTGACCAATTGAGTTCAATTACCGTTTGTCATAAATGGTCAACAACCACTTAGGTATACGCATGATCTTTTGCAAGCACTTAGGCACATAGATGGTACAAGCTGTGGTATGAATGCAGTTGCACAATGTTCTGCAGTTCTGGAGTTATAGATCGAAACGTTAAATTTTTTATAGCACAAATGTATCATTTTTGAAATTAGAACACATGAGTTAATTTCACGTTTGTCAAAAGTGGTCAATAACTATCCATCAAATATCCTACATTTTTTACACAAAAATGGGTACATAAGTGGTACATGATTAGTGGTGAAATAAGGTTCGATTTTGTATTACCACTCTGGACTTATGGCAAAAAAAGTAAAAATGTTACGAAGTGCGAAAATTCATATTTTTGACTTTTATTGACTGCTGTATCCCGTGGGATGATCCGTAAACAAACTTTTTATTTTTTTGTAAGCCCATTCAATCTTCTGTAATTTAAAAAAAACGCTATTCTGGAAAATATTAATCAACATATGAAATTCAGCACATTTTCCGATTTTTCACACTTTACACCCCTATAAGTCAGCAAAAAATCATTTTTGTGTAAAACGGTTCTCAGATTCGGAATCAGCGTAAAAATTTGTGTAATATATGTTAAAATTAAGAAAAATTATTTTTTTACTTACGTAAGATTAAGGTGGTCCTTACAGAAACTGACTCTTAAACATCGCCAAAAACTTTCGCTTAGCATAGTGGTTGTTTGTGTGGGTTTCGTCGAAGCAACACGGGTTCGATTACAACTGCAGGAGTTTTTAGCGCACTTACTGTAGTATGTCAAGGCACTGTTTAGATGCTTGAATTAAGTCTATATGGACGGTTAAGTACATTAAAAATTATGAAATGATGACTGCTCGCTCCTACTCAATTTTTGTGTCGACTTATAATAAATCACCTAGTTAGGCATAGTGCAGCCTTAAAGAAATTTACTGAAAACACAACAGACTATGTATATGTACAAATACGCTTATGGAAAGCTTGCAGCCAAAATCGTTCGACAAGATTGCTGCTAAAAGTGCGAAGTGATTTTGATTAATCGCATCAATTTGGCCTAGGAATAAGTGCAAATTAGTGTTGTAAAAGATAGGGATTTTTCGCTTCTGTAAAAAAAATTTGTCATATCAACTTAAAAATATCGCCTGCATGTAGGATCGACATATACATTTATATGTTCATTTCGGGGCATTGTCGAGGTGATTGAAATTCTTATGTAAGTGATTAACTTTTTTATTCACTTGAAAAGGTTTGGGCGCGGTTCGTGGATTTGTAGAATCAACCTAAAAATTTTATTGATGAACTTGATAAAATTAAGAGACACAAGCTACTTAGGCAACAATTTAATTACAGTAATCGAATAAGATGAAACTGTTAATATTGATCGTCCTAGGAGTTGGCTTCTGCTGCCAGTTTCTACTTATTTTTCTGTGAATAGCAGCAAACTATGAGCCTAGCGTGCAAGTTGTGCGCTGATATCTGTCAACCAGCGTGTAGTGAAGAAAACTGCTTTTCTTTTTTTATCAGGCGATGCTTCAGAAAAGGCTTCAAGCCTATTTTTTCTAAAAATGCAAAATGCAAGTCGTTTGGCAGGTTCCGAAATCATCTATTCAAGATATATTTGACACTTTCTCTGAATGTCTTTTGTGAATTATATAATCAATCAGTTAGGAAATTGAGGTATTATTGTTTATAACATATGTAATATTTTTGATCCACTGTTGAGTTTTACCGGCCGGACTAAGTCGCTGAGTACCGCATATCATCGGAATGTTTACTTCAAGCACAATATGCCGCACCTGGCTCCCGGTAATGACTTTGTTTGTTCATTTTGGAAACGGTCTAAGTAATATCTAAGTATATTGTAAGATCTCTGAGAAAATTTTCGCTTTTATTTTCGGGAAAAAGCGTTGTCAGGAACGCAAGCACCGTTTTTCCCAGCAATTAGGTTGACATGATAGACCAGACCCAAAATTTCTTTCCACTCACTGTTTTTTTTGTACGAGACAAAGATTTTTGAGGCTCGTACAAAGATTTTCAAAGCCATCTTTGTACAACGTACAAAGACTTTTAGGGGCAATGTAATAGTTATTTTAACACTTTTTTTGAGTATTTTTTAGCAAAATTTCAAAAATTTCAGGCGCTTCGCGCCGAATATCATAATTACATTGTATTTAGCTCCAAGCGCTGGCATTAAACACTCCAAAATCTATCTTTAAGCACCTTTGTACAGATTTAAGCGTCTTTTACATTTATTTCTACTGTTTTATAAAGATTTTATGCAGAAAAGAGGACTATTAAACAACTTTGCACTGTTTTCTGCCGTTTGAAGATAAAATTGATTCTTTTATCTTTGCGTTGCATTGAATTCATAAGCAAATTGGTGTCTATTATGAGATTCACTCAGCACATTGCAATCGCTTTATTTATAATTGTGTAACACAAGTTATTTTAACTTACTGAGTCGAATTTTATGTGTAATTTCAACCTAAGACTCATGAAAATTTTGGCGTTTCGGGCCGAACTAATATAACCAGCTGAATTTAGGACAAAGTTACACCTTTCGCGAAGCATGCGGGTCACAGATAGCAATCTAGTAGTATGTAAAAATGTGTACATTCAATAGCATATCTATACGTTATATGTACAAAAAACTTTCGCTCGTACAAAGACTTTTCCGGAGATCTTTGTACATGTACAAAGAGGCTCGTACAATAAAAAGCAGTGTTTCCATTTTTTCCACCCTTTTTCCACGTCTTTTTGGGAGTCTAAAAACGTTAAAAATAGAGCGCCTGTGTTGAAAAATCAGTGTTTTTTAAGTAGAAAATCCTATGTGCACATGTAATAGCGGCGTTTGATGCACTTCTTTGTTTGAAAATTTTGCGCTCTACTAGAAATATCACGATCAGTATACGTTATTTCTGTTGAAACTTGAATTTCCTTCCTTTAGTAAAGCATTTTAGCCAATTCTGGAGTCGCTTTTGACAATAAAATTTTAATTTATCAAATGGCGCGAAGCGCCAGAAAATGTTGAAATTTTAGCTCTCTTAAACGCATTTCTGCATTACAAAAGCTAAGCAAAGCCGTGCAGAAGACAAGGATTTTCAATCATAGTGAAGTTCTAGACCGAATTGTCAATAAAAATGCTGCAATTGGGCGTGGCACGGCTTAAAGAATAATAACAAGTAATGAATTAAATCAATTCGGCGCGAAGCGCCGAAAATTTTTCGAAGTTTTACCTCTCTATAATGCATTCTAAGATTACAAAATTTTCCACAAATGCCAATCAATCCGTAAACTTTTTTCTGTTTCTCAAAATTTTAGTCAACGAATGGACCAAAAAGTGGAAAAAACGTTGAACGCAAGGGATGCTGTCTTTTCATTTACAAGTCGTTTTCTTATGCTAAATATTGCTTGCATTTAGGCTTGCCTTATCAAGTCAAGGTTATTTTCACATTGGTCAGATACAGGCCTGTATCTAGGGGGGTTTGGGGATACGTGCCCCCCTGAAATGAAATATAAGAATGATTATTTTTCTTCACTCCCCTTTTGCTTTTTTAGCTGAAAATCGCTAAAAAATTTCGGCGCTTGCCACCAAATTTCAAAATTAAAATTACAGTCTTGGTAGTTCCATGCGCGCAGTTTAAATGCTCGATTTCTAGTCTTTATAGAACCTAAAGCTTGTTTGGCATCTATTTCTTCTGTTCTGCACAGGTTGATGCAGAAAATGAGATTGGTTGATGAGGGTGTGTATTGAATTCTCATCATATTTTAGGCATTTAGTTAGCAAAATTTACAAATTTTACAGCTCTAGTGACACTGTTTTTTGTTTGTACAAAAACTTAGCGATTTATTTTGTACAATGAAAAATCGGCCAAAAAGTGCCCATACTTTTTGTACAAAATTGTACAAAGGTCGCTCCAAAAATCTTCGCACGAGCCTCAAAATCTTGGTCTTGTACAAAAAAACGGTGTCTAGTGGTCATAAAGCGTCTTTTTTTATTCATCCTTTGGCCCTCTTTACGTTTTGAACAAATTTTGGTCGTGTGTTCCCTCCCCTGAAATAAAATCTTGGATACGGGCCCGGTCAGATATACTGCTTAGTCAAATATGTAAAGGGGCTAAGACAGAACCCCCACTGAAAGTTGGGCGTCCCCAATTCCGAAAGACAGAAATTGTTTACTGTTAACAATTTTTTACAGAAACTTGCTTTCTTTAGCCATTTTAGAATTTTTATCATTTCTGGCCAAAAATAGTACCTTAACCCTCAGCCTAAAAATGACAGGTGGGTTTAGGACTATAGGTGCACAAGGTCAGGGTCGGCTTGGCAGGAGGGGGGGGTAAAATCTCAGAAATTCAAAACATGAATTTTGGGGCCTTTTTGGGTAAAAAATTACATAAAATTGCTAATTCGGCGCCGGAAAATTTTTGATATTGTTACTGCTTTTGATCTCAAAAATGAAGCAAAACATTCCGTCAGCTCGAAATCGCCAGACAGTACCTGTCATAGCTGACCCTTCAGCGGGGGGGGGGGTAATAACCACCCTCATCCCATATGTGCATGTATGGTGGCAAACCCGTCCAGGTGCCTGCAAAGGAAGAGAAACGTGTGGGCGGGGGTGCCCGGCTCCTGCAGCGAAAGCCAGCAGCCTGCATTAATAACAGGTGATGGTGGAGCACGAATAGCCCAGCCCAGTGCCCGGGAGGTTCTCGTCTTCTGGAACAGCAGCTGCTGCAGAGGGATTGAAGGCGGGCGCAGCTGCAGAGGGGCAGGTCACAGTGCTGCTGAGTTTGAGAATGGATACGCTGGAGCCGTGCCCACCAGCTTTTGGAAAAAGCTACAAAAATAAAGTCATTTGTAGGCGTGGTGGCACGCCCACTTTTTTTTTTTTTTTTTTTTTTTTTTTTTTTTTTAAAAGCTGCAGTGTACTCCAGGGGCTGTTGACGAGGAAGAGTGTGTGTGTGTGTTTTTTTTGTGTATGCCCAGTGTTCTTTATAACCTCTGATGCTTAGAGGAGCCGTGGCAGGCACAGTGAAGTGCCTGGCTTTGGTGGCCCATTTAGTCGTGGTGTACCAGGTGCGAAGAGAAACCGGGTGCCTGTTTGGTGTGTCGGAATGAGCTCCCAGGTTCAACAATAGTAGTTTGCCGCTGACCTGGAGGTAGGGGTCTGCTTCTGAGAGCAGTGCTTCAGGAGCGTACTTCTTTTTCGAGATTCAGTTCTCGAGAAAAGAAATGAAAACAATGTGTTGAAACCAAATTTTTTTTTTTTTTTTTATGTGTGTATATAGCTACAAAAGCTGTATCTTCTGAAGAGTTAAAGTGAATTTTGAACCAGATTATTTTCTTAGTGAGGATAAAATAAGCAGCATGCGAAACCGAGACGACATGTTAGTCGAAGGTATAATTCTATCCTGTTTCTTCATGTGGAGCTAAATTATTTGTTGAACTATTGCATGATGTGATTTTCTAAGTACTACATTTTCACAACACAAGATCATATCCAAAAGTATTAATTGTATTGTAGTTCAGCATTCACGTTCACGTTCTAGGAGGGGGGTAAATTGAGTTTCATTGCGGAAAATAAGTGATTAATTTATTTATTTGATGTCAAATTTTGATACTTAACTTGTTGTATCTTGTTATTCTAATGTCAGAAAAATTTTGACCCACCCTCCCCGTTTTTGGCGATAACTTGCGCTTTTTGGCTATTTTTAGGTGTTTTCGCCACTTTTGGCCAAAAGTCAGAGCCGCTTTCACCCCCTGAAAATGACCCAGAAAGATACATGCAACAGGGGGTTTAGGCCATCCTTCACCCACGCTTTTAGCCCCAAAGCCCCCTCCAAAGTCAGAAAATTTTTGATCACCTCCCCCATTTCTGGCGAAATCCTGCGCTTTTTTGGCTATCTTTAGTTTGTTTTTTACCATTTTTGGCCTAAAAATTGGAGTTGATAACCCCCTTCTTCTAAAAATGGCCAGGGACCCCTATTCAGCACACGTGGGCGTGAGGAAGGGGAGGGTTAGGGGGCATGCACCCCAGAAGTTGGAATACCCCTCCTCCATAAATCGAAATACCCCCCCCCCAGAATTCAATTTTTGAAAATATTTTTGCTTCAGCAATTTTTTGATGCCATTGGATAGTGCTCGATGAGAAACGTCGAAAAATGGTGTGTTTTCGCCATACGACCATTTTTAAGACCATTTTTTGACCTTTGAAAATTTTTTACACCCCCCCCCAGAAATTTTTTCACCCCTCTAGAATTTCGGAGCTGCCCACCTATGCTACCCAGCCGTCAAATGTATGCCGTGAAGCCCCTCTCCCAGAATTTTGAACTGTAACATGCATCTTTTATAGTGATAGTTTGTCTATTTACTCTTGCTCACATTCAAAAATACTGTAAAACTTTGTGAAATTCTAAAAGATGAAATTTTGCCATACTAAAAATTAAAATCGAAAAAATTCAAAAGGTTTTCGCCAGAAATTGTCTGACATTGACTTGAGTGTTGGACCCTGAGGGGGTAATACCACCCTCACCCCCTATG
Source organism: Mermis nigrescens (assembly GCA_036768485.1). NCBI lineage: Eukaryota > Metazoa > Nematoda > Enoplea > Mermithida > Mermithidae > Mermis > Mermis nigrescens. Next base: position 55,183 of record JAVLUZ010000635.1, on the reverse strand, counting down.
GGAATGTGTGATACATATGTTTGGAATGTTGTATAACATCAAATGTACAACTATGTATGGATTGATGGAAGAAAACTCTGAATAAACGATGAACAGTTTATTGCTTGAAAAAATTAGTATATGCCTTTGAAATTATTCTTTTAGACGTCGTTTGACACTTTCCTTGGTTCTAGCAATAGGTTTCTGTTTCAAGATGGCCTCAGGGGAGTATCAAGATTTTTGGTGAGGGAAATATCCCCATTTCCCTCCCCTTACCCACTTCGAACATGTAGTTAAAACCATACTTGTAAGGCATAAAAACCATACTGTTTGTTTTTATGACTTTTCTTGCACACAAATACTATTTTGAAAATTATTTTATTTGTCTCACCTCTATACTTAATGCACACTTTTTTCCTTCTTAGAATGTGACAGACTATATAGGCTGATCAGATGGACGTGGTGAAGCGCAAGAGATGTGGTGCATTGTTTTCGGTTTCATTGGTTTTACATGAAGAAATTTCCCACCATTGTCGATCTCTAAGGTATTTTTGACCTTTATTGTTGTGAGAATGCTTTTTCATACATAAGCAGCATCCAAATTCTGGAATCTGGTGGAACTAAATCGCAAAAAAAACACTAAATCCAATTCTGTGATCTATCGTATTCCTCAAAGGGTTTTTGAATTCTTATGGGGTCTATTTAACCCCTAAACCACACCCACATGTACATAATTACAAAATTCCACCTTTAAGAAGGGATGAGGAGCATAGGTGGGCAGTACCCAAATTCTGGGGGGTTGAAAAAATTTTCAAAGGTCGAAAAATTGTCTTAAAAGTGGTCGTTTGATGAAAACAACACCATTTTTCGACGTTTCTCGTCAAGCACTATCCAATGGCATCAAGAAATCGCTAAAAAGGCAAATCAAAATTTCAAAAATTGAATTCTGTAGGTATTCCAACTTTACACAGCCCAGATCGAACAGCTGCCCAAACCAACACCAGCAGTGCCCATTGCGGCAGCACTGCAGGGATGTGCGGCCTGGGGAGGCATACTCCCCAAAGCCCCCACGCCCATGTGTGACGAGGAGAGCATATGTGGGCAGCAAGAAAATTCTGGGGGTGCAAGATTTTTCAAAGGTCAAAAAATGGCCTTATTAGTGGTGGTATGCCCATTTTTAAGTGCTTTTCGCCTTTTTTTATCGTAATTTATACTGAAATGAGCATTGCTTTTTAAGTATAATGGTGTGAATGCAGCTCACAAATGCTAATATCCTGTCAAAGTTACTTTCTTCTTGACTTTCAGTAGTATCAAATTCCGAGATACGGTCTGCTTTACCTAATGTCTAGAAATAAATGCATGATAACAATTGAAACAATATTAATTGACACTTTTTGGTGAATTTAAGTCAATTTGCAGAAAAGCTATTTTCTTCAATTTTTTCACTTGATTAACCATATATATTTTTGAGCAATTTTTGGCCATATATATCTTATTTTTTCTATCTGATGATCTGAAAACACCAACTCTCTCACAAGCATGCAACGTTACACGCTACAAATCAAACACATTCTGCTGAAGAGACTAATGAATTAATTCTTAAGCATATTTAAGTAACCATAAAGGCATTTATTTAGCATCGCTTATTTCAGCAAGGCACACTGCTCAATTAGATTGTTCCGACAGACGACACTGATGTTGGCATATTCATTGCAATCATAAAGGGTGAACAATCGCGCCTTTGCATTGTCGTCGAAAAAAAGATCTTGATGGAGAATGAGGCGAATTCGCAGAAGCAATGATGTTTTTGATAGCCTACCATTACATTTTCGATCTCCAATATTCCGCGCCACTGACCTTAGAGTTTCTGAAGCGTTCAATCGTTATGGCTGGCTTATTGGATAAAAAGCCTTCTGTCAAAGTGTCAACATTTGTGAATGCACTTAATGCTTATTAGTCCGAGGCGGATTTAAGAAGGAGCGGTCGCCTCTCCCCTTGACCCTACATGCTTTTTGAGATAAGGAATGGATATGTATACATATGTCTTTTGTAGTGATTTTTGATCGAACATTATTTTCTTCTAAATAATAATGCTATTTCTTTATTAGAGCCGTTTTTGCGTCACAAATAGTTTAAAGTGAGCCAATGGAGCTTTTCATTGGGTTTTTTAAGGAAAATCCTGAATGTTCTTGGTGATTCGCGCCAAACGCTTTAATGAAGTAATAGAAATACAAGAAACGGTTTAATTCAGTTTCCAAGCTTCAATCTAAATCTATTTCAGAAAGTTTTCAGCGCTTTGCGCCGGGAAAGTATTAAATTTAGGCAAGATTTGTCATGCAAAATACTAGAAATTCTGAATTATGTGAAAAATCCTCTATCAAAAAATGATTCTGAATGAAAGTAAACCACAGAAAACGTCAAAGAAACACTATTTTACGTGCCAAGCCTACATGTGGGCGTGAGGGGTTTGGGGAGTATGCACTCCCAGAAGTTGAAATACTCCCCCTCCCCCCAAAATCAAAATACCCCCCCCCAGAATTCAATTTTTGAAATTGTTTTCTTGCTTTTCAGCAATTTTTTGATGCCACTGGATAGTGCTCGATGAGAAACGTCAAAAAATGGTGTTTGTTCGCCATACGACCACTTTTAAGACAATTTTTAGACCTTTAAAAATTTTCCACCCCCTCCCCCCAGGAATTTTTCTCACCCTCCACCCCCAGAATTTTGGTGCTGCCCACCTATGGTGCCAACCGCAAATTTTGGACCAATTTTTTACTATTTGGCTATCAATCCTGGATCCGCTACTGTACTAAAGAACCATGTATGATTTCTTTTTTGTTAAGATGGGCGTGCTTACATATGTATGCATCATTTTAATGTAAGTTAGTCAACTTGCTTGCCTTCACATTTAGGGAATTATTTAAAGGAATAATGAAATTGAATCTTTTGCTATTCATTGCATTTTTTGTTTATTATTGTGAAAGCTGATTGAAAAACTAGAAATTTATCTGAAGAAGTCGATTTGGAAATCAATAATGATTAAAAGGTCTGAAGCAAATTTAGGAAACAAAGCGCCAAAATTTCATTTAATATCAGGTGACATGTCAGCCAGCACCAGACGTGGACAGTGGGCAGGGTCTAGAAGAGACTCCCAGAATAAAAAAACTAAAAAATTTTGTGGGAAAAATGTGATCAAATGAAGACCAAAAATGGATGAATATTGAAAATTTTCTTCGAAAAGTGATTGAAAATGACTGGAAACTGTGGAATAGCGTAGTTTTAACGCTTTTTTACCATTCATATCAGTTTTTAAGGTTATTCTGACCTAAAAAAGCTCAATTTTTGACCCCTCCCTATCTAGATCGGCCATTCTACGCATCTATGTATGGTCAGCTCGGCACTATACATGGGCAGCAAGAAAATTCTGGGAGGGTGAAATCGCCGAAAATTGTCAAAAATGTTACAAAAAATATAATTTTGGGGGTCTACAGTAATCTGCGGGAGTTTTCAACTTCTGGGGACGTATACCCCGAGAACCGCACATGGGCGCTACAGGTCTGCCCCTCTGAGAACCCGGCGGACCTCCAAATCGACAGTTCACAGAATTGAATTTTCGGCATTATTTTTAGCAATTTTGTACCATCGGACGGACCCCCCAGAATTTATCTACTGCTCACCTATGGTTAGAACTTCTTCATGCACCATCTGTGGTACGCCCGTTCCTTTTATGATTTTCATATTAACGTCTTTGTCTAGTTTTTATCCCGTCGACCTTAATGCAACACATCTTCATTTTTATGACCTTGCCTCTTATATGAAAGTTTGCTCAGCTTTATTACGTCGTTTATGACCAAACATTTTGCCATGTGTACGCGTTTTATCGTCGAACTGTTCTTTTGGCGCTTGTGTCATGTATGAAGGAGGCTAACACATTTAAATTTGTCATTTTTCAGCCACAAAGCTTTCAGTTACACTTAGTTTTGATAGTGTGCCTGATAATTTCTTTAAAATTTTGGTTTCCTTTTTATTCTATTATTATATCCAAGTCTTAGAACAATAAATTGCAAAATTCTTCGACTTATTCTGCTTATATTTTTGGTTTATTAGGTGACTCTTTTCTCTTCATCCTCATGTAGCTCTGTAAATAAGTTATTTTGATAATATTTGTACCAAATTGCTTAAAAATCATTCTTTATCAAGCACATTATTAAATATTACTGCTAAAACCATGGGGCTTATTGTCAGATTATAAACGGTACTTACTTAATTGTACAAGTGTATTAGCTGGAAGTTTGAGATTGCTTTTTCGTACATGACATGATCCGTCTCCAGTCAAGTGTAGGTAGACTGTTATCGATTGATGTGCTGCATTTTTGCAGAACACAGGTGCAATAAAGAACGCTTGTTAGACATGTCAAATATAGGATTCACTAGATGCCTTAAAATCCAGGTGCATGCATATAGGATCGACATAAAAGGTTTAGGTTTACTAATGCGACGTTTATGGACGGATGAATGTAGGATCAACATAAAGCTTTTAAGTCAACAATGTGACGTATCAACATAAAAGTTTTTGTTCAAACCACGTGCATTTTTGTAGAATCAACATAAAAATTTTTTGTAGCTATACTAAAATTTTTATGGCAGCAAGTTACACATAAGAACTTTATGTTGATTCTACAAAATGATTTTTTACAGTGGCGACTAAAGCCTATGAGAATTCGGGCTGAGTCTTAAATTTTTAAAAGGTCAAAAAAGTCAAAGATTTTATCGAGTTTTTCATAATAGTGCGATTTTTGACGCTATTTACATATCGGGCTCTATCCATTGGCACCAAAAATCGCAAGCAGATAGATAATTTCGAAAATACACATAACTTGTGGTCTTTTTACACCCGCTTGCTGACGCATGCTAGCACTCCCACCTGGAATAGCATGGAATTTCAGCGAGCTCACTTAACATTTTGAACAATTACAGTTGTGCCTAAATATTAAGGAATATTTTAGAGAATTGAATAAAAAACTCATATTAAATGACGAGAATAAGAATCATTCATACTAGCCTTGTTTTTAAGTTTATTAGAAGAATTTGAATAAAAGGATGAGAACTTGAAGTGACATAATTAGTACTTATTCAATTATATATCTGACTTTAGTACGTGCTCACTACACAATCCATTGCGGGCCGTATCAAGGCACAATGGGTGGGCGGCACCAAAGTTCTGGGGAGAGGGTGCAAGATTTTTTCAAAGGTCGAAAAATGGCTTAAAAATGGTGGTATGACGAAAAACGCAATTTTTGACGTTTCTCATCGAGCACTATCCATTGGCATCAAAAATTGGGAAAAGACGAAAAAATTTCGAAAATTGAATTCTGGAGGAGCGTATTTAAATTTCTGGGGGGCGGGGGTTGCATACCATACGTGGCAACAAGAAAATTCTAAGGGGGTGCAAGATTTTTCAAAGGTCAAAAGATGGCCTAAAAATAATGGTATGGCGAAAAACACCATTTTTCGACATTTCTCATCAAGCACAATCTATTGGCATCAAAAAATTGCTGAAAAACTAAAAAAATCTTCAAAAATTGAATTCTAGGGGTATTTTGATTTTTGGGGAGTATTTTAGTTTCTCGAGGGTGCATACTCCAAACCCCTCACGCCCAGGTGTGGTGCATACCCCAAATCCCCTACGCTCAGGTATGCAAGACAGGCGCCATCGAAATTGCATCCGCCATGTGTGCGTTAGCATCCTAGTCCTCCTATAAAAATGGTAAATTAACGTTAATAAGTCATGCCCAATAGCGAAGACAGATTACGCGCTCTCAAAGTGCCATAAATTTAGGTGATGACAGAGCAGGACGAGCAAAAGCGTTCTTTTAATTTAAAAAATCTTAAAAATTAAATAAGAATAATCAAATAAACAAAATAAATCTAATTTGAAACCATAGTCGTTTCAACCATTTTAAAAACTGTTTTTTGTTCGTCTCTATCCTTGATTTTGTTTAATTTTATCCCAAAAATCTCGATTTTCCTTTGGCTATATGTCTGGAGACTTCGACCCGAAATGCCGAGCGCGTTCGCTTACCTCCACTCGGACCAAGAAAACTATTGCACACAACAAATGAAGGAAAATTATCATGATTAAGACCAGAAGACTGGCTAGAGAAAAAAGTTAAATGTTGATGATTGGACTCAACATTGTTCCGATTCGATAAGGAAAAATCGGAGCAAGTAAATGCAAATGAACTATGAAATTCGCGTGCTTTTCGTTTAATGTCTATGCTTATTCCACTTATAAACTGCATTTTAAAATGATTTTGCTTAAATGCGAAATAAAGCGGAATAGTAAAAAAAATTGAAATGAGCTGTATAGTCATCGGATTTTCGCTCTCTTCGAATCGTATGATTATTGTAACAAAATGAACCCTGCTCTATTCAAATTATGTGTTACATCGACGGTCACCTCAGAAATAAAGGCGCAGGACCATACGTGGGCAGCAAGAAAATTCTGGGGGGTCCAAGATTTTTTGAAGGTCAAAAAATGGCCTTAAAAATGGTGGTATGGCGATAAAAACACCATTTTTCGACGTTTCTCATCAAGAACTATCCATTGGCATCAAAAAATTGCGAAAAAAACGAAAAAAATTTTCAAAAATTGAATTCTGGGGGGTATTTTGATTTCTGGGTTTTGGTTTCTGGGGGGTCCAGACCCCCCCAGACCCTCCCCCCCACGCCCATGTGTGCGCAGGACCTCAGTGTAAAATCTTCACTAAGCTCCATCAATTTGAAATTCACAGCTTGTGGTAGGAATCTAATATCAAACCAAACTTATTCACGGAGCGCTGCGGGTGGCAAAGTAAATCTCCACAATCTGGCTTTGCTGTTGACTAACCTATTGTTTGCGTACTTGACCAAGTAAGAGGCTCATGTTCCGAAATTCAGAGCCCGGTTTCAAAATTGTGTGGCATAAGTCAGCATTAAGGCTAACTTCAGTAGACAATTTTTGAAAATTCAGGAGCAGCTCTGGCTTGGCTTGTGGCCGTAATCTTAGTCTTAAGCTGGGTTTAAAGCTTGATTAATGATTGTGAGTATTATAACATTACAATACATATTATTATAATTTATTACATCATAGGTACCTACTCTTTCATTATAACATTGCACGCAACAACAGAATTGAATAATGCCTATATTTGTTTAAGCCTGCCTTCCAAAGCAGAGTTTGAAATCTGAGGTTTAGGGATGATCTATCTTGAAGACATGCGGGTACAGATTTTAGAGGAATTAATACATTTAACAACAACACATTAAGAACTAATTCGATGGACACTGTGTCAGCCGGTCACATTTTTGAACGAATGTCCAGTGGGAAGTTCAGATCTAAGTTTTTGAAAGAATTGTTTATAGCACTTTCATGACCTTCAGAGATGAGCAATCAGCAGATGGTTTTTACAATTCCTGGTCAATAAATGTCCAAATAATATAAATTTTTACTGCAGGAAAAAATGATTAAATTGATTTTTGATATTTTAGATGGAAGCTCAGTACGCACCTATTTAGAAAAGCTATCATGTCTTGGATATATATAAACTTTTTTCATCTGAAGCTTATGTATTTGATTTTCTCTTAAAAGCTATGTTTGACCGCATTTTTGTGATGTATTACCTACATATGAAATTTTAAAATACTGCGCAATTCTTAGACAATTAATAGTTCATTTCAGTGAAACGCACAATTTTTAATTAATTAAGAGGTAAATCACGGATCAATATAAAAATTTAATTACTCTAAATTAATGTTTTCCAATATTTAACAGTAAGGATATTTTTTGATTCAAAATTAGACTTAAATTATTTCAAAAAAGACATTGTTCTGTTGTTTCCAGTCTTCAAAGTAGTCTATGTGTTGGCTTAAAAACAGGTTTATATAAGTGCTCGATTCATATAAGTGTTTGTGCATTTTGATATTTTTGTGGTCTAAGAGAGCAGTCCACTTCAACAGAACTTTCTAACTGACCCTCCTCCAAATCGGACAACTTTCGAGGCTAGCCTTAATTTGCGCTTATGGTCTTCACCAGACAAGTGTACGCACACGAGAGAAGTCAGAACAAATTTTTCTGAAGAAATAAGGCAAAATTTTATTAAAAAAGTCAGAGCCAAAATTATTTTGTGGAAGCGTAAATTAGTTGGTTTCGCGCAAACCGCATGGATCCCAAGGACCATAGGGTTGGGCAGCACCAAAATTCTGGAGAGGGGAGTATAAGATTTTTTAAAGGCCAAAAAGGGTCTTAAAAATAGTGGTATGGCGAAAAATGCTATTTTATACGTTTTTCATCGAGCACTATCCATTGGCATCAAAAATAGCGAAAAAACGAGAAAAAGTTTCTAAAAATTGAATTCTGGGTATGGAGTATTTCGGTTTCAGGAGGGGGATTCGGCCTTCTGAGGAGGTGTATACCCGTTCTCAAACTCCCCCCTCCCATGTGTGCCCAGGACACGATGCACTGATGGTCCAGGACCAAGATGGGCAGCAGTCTAATTTCGAGGAACTGGGTTGGTGTGAAACTGTCGAAAATTCAAAAAAGCATGCCGAAAATTCAATCTAAGAAGTTTGAGGGGTCTACTAAATTCTCGGAGATGGGAGTGCCAAGGGTACTAACCCTATAAACCCCCACGCCTTTCTCTGGTTGAGATAACGTCTTAAGGTTTGTAAATATGGTCCTGGAAAACTGTTTTATCTTCATGATTGCTGCACTACTCAAAATCTCTTTTTTTCAAATTTGACGTTCAAAACCAACGATGAAACTATTTGTTGCATAAAGCAACCGCTGACAATTTTTTGAAGTTCTTTAGTATTTCAGATTGTTCTTTAAAGTTTTAACAGTTTTTGTGGTATTTTTCCGAAAACGCACCAAACCTAGAGTCGTTTCTCATTTTTCGAACATTGCGGACATTCGTTTAATTTCTGCATGTCAGGAAATGTGATCCCAATGAGCACCTCAATTATGAATGAATCGGCATACAATTATTATTTATAAATTCTTGAATTAAAATTTCCGAGGTAAATAAAACTACGGTAATCTGCGAACTTTCAAGTAATTTTTGTAATTTTTCCAAGCGAGAAAATTACCTCAAGCAAAAGAAATTAGAAAAAGGAAAAATCGCCTTTTTAAACAAGGACTTCAAAGACAGTTGAAAATTTTTTTGGTTATTTTAAATATAAGCACTGTATATTTTCGTTTCAAATTTCTACGGTACGGACTGTATGTAATTCAGCCAGGCTTTGTTTTTGAAGAAACCGCTACTCTTGAACTTTCCTGACAACTAGACGCTGAACGGAGCAGAATCACCAATTCCAAATAAAAGATTGCACTCCAATAAAATGATTAATGCCGAAAACTTATATTTAGATAATGAGAATTAAAAAAGCTGACAGGGTGTGACCTTTCCCCAATTAATAATGCTGACCCCGGTTGTCGATATTACGAAGAATGGTCGTGTAGAAAGTGAGCTTTTTAAGCGTTTTTAGCTATATTTTGGTTCAAAAAGTTAAAATTTTTCAGTGCTCCGCGCCTTCCACTGCTCTCTTTTGACTTGAGTTTGTTCAATTTACTCGAATTTGTTATTCTTTTGAAATGTTTTGATATATTTACGTCCTAAAAGGAACGAGCATCGTCGGCATTGTTGGCATTGTCAAATAAACATTGCTTTTGGCATGTACCCATGATTTGAGCGTAAAAAAGACAATTTTTAAAAATTTTTCGACGCTGGCTCCACTCAGAATTCCCATGCTGTACAGAATTCCTTAGCTAGATGGTTTTTTGCACTTTCCTCGAAAGGAACGTTACGCGCGCTGAATAGCAGCTAAATGTATATATTGCTAGCTAAATTAATGGGAAGCACATGCAAAATTTACTTAAAAATTATATCAGGAAAACATTACAGAATATTCAAATTCTATTGTGCTCACGGAATTTTTAGATTAACGAAATCAACCCTCGTTAAATTATTTGTGTTAGTAAAAAAGGTGAATGAGGAAAGACTAAAGGGGAAAATTTTAGAAAAGCAAAATATCAATGGTCAAAAAATATTTTTAAAATTTATTCCACAGCGAGAAAGGTTCCACAATCACGGTTTTTTTTATTTGGCAAAGATTAATCCTGATGTACAAAGACTTGTCGGGACCGTCTTTGTACGTGTACAAAAATTTTTGGGGAGACAAAAACTGCAAAAAAGTCTGAAATTCGCAATCATTTTCAGGCGTTTCGCGCCGAAATGACTGGTTAAGTGTTCTATATATCTTCATAATGGCCGAAATTGCATTTTGAAAGAAAAAATGTCAAATTTTTTGGCACATCGCTATGTTATGAGACGATTATTAGTGGTTTTTCCCTCGGTCGAACAACTCTGTTTTAACCACGCTATTATCGCTACTGTACCATACAATAGTACCCAAAAATTTATGTTTACAAAATGTACAAAGACTTTATAGGGACCATCTTTGTACATGTACAAACGGACCTGGTACAAAAAACACTGGAACAATGTTTCCAGATGTTCATAATAATTATGCATAAAATGTGGTACAGAACGCAGAGCAGAAGACAATTTAGAAATTTAATCCGGATGTGGTTGGTATTAAGACAGGAGTATAATGCACGCGTTGGCTTCTTGTGAATGAGAAGGAATAAGCCATTTTTTCATTTTTTCTTAATTTTTCGATGAAATGCAAGTTTTTATCAATTTTTTGCCCTCTATCGGATTCGCTGCTGGACTTCGCTCGCCGGAATAGTGTACTAGCCGCAAATTTGTACCTAACGAAAAAAATCGTTCGCCCCTCTTTCGTTCATTTCTGCAAGACAAACACAGTCGTAAAGTATATACAAAATATTGAATCCAAAAGAGAAAATTGCTGTGCTAGTTTCTACAAAAGGAGACTTCATTTCTGTTACATAAACCGGATTTTCAGGCTTACTATTTTCGAATTGTGTAAGAGAGTATGCATAAATAACACGCACCTATACCCCATGTAAATGGTTGCTAGACTTTAAAGTTCATCACAAGCGAGGTACCGCGTGTTCTACAAAGGCGAGTTCGACTTTTTAGCTAGAAAATAGTCTTCTGCAACAGGGCTTCGAATAATAGCATGGCTGCCCTTGTTGTCGAAGTGGAATTATGTTTGTAGGCTTTTGAACTTGCTCTGTTAGATACACATTCTCTCCTAGGCTCGAAGCAATCAATCTACAGTAACGCTAGCATACGTACAACCAAAAAATACGTGCACATATGCAAGTATGGCATTTTAATTGCTCGAAATTTTGGTATATATCAATCGGATATGATCTTACGAGGGATCAAGTGAAACATCATCCTACATACTCTCTGGTAATAAGTTCCTCCGTATTCATATACACTGTGCCTGACAATAGCCCAAAGAAGGCTTCCGCTGAAAACCCACTTTTCGGCGCAAGTGTTCTGCTTGGCTGATCAGAACGAAGCAAACATGCTATAAAGAGCTTCACGATTTAAAACGAAAAGTTTTGCGATCTGCACTCTGGCCTCAGTCAACGTTTCGCACACAGTTGGCTTTAGGTATCTTGTAGATGTTTTTAGGCGAATAGGTCGTTGATTAAAATTCTGATTTGTATATTAATGTATTTAAATGCAGCTGATCGTGTCGTGCTGCATCCGCGGAAGGCAGGGGTCAAGATAATGCCACTCATTTTCATTATCCTACTATTCTTTAGGCTTATTTCTTATTTATTAGTTTTATCTTTTCTTCTTTCATTCTAATCTGTTCGTTCATATTAGACTTGTATGATACTTCACTTTTGCATATTAGGTCATTATATGCTTTATTTTATAACACTTCTATTCATTTTTTTGTCACGAAGATTTTTATTTTATCGTACACAATTATCTTATCTCTAATTCGCTTGTCGACAGGAACACGGATTAGATAAGATGTGGACGTGTAAAGCCTGGGAATCTGGACTTCCCGAGAATCTGGCGGACTCCCCTAAAATCGATAGACATTCCAGAATTGAATTTTTGGTGTTATTTTAGGTAATTTTAACCGATCGGTCCTTCCCACGATTAGAGAATTGAGTTGCTGCCATGTACGCTTGGGATCACTAGCGAGCATATGGGGGCGAGATTTTGACACACTGAATTCGACTTCTCTCGAGTATCCGGTAGACAAGCCAAGAATTGAATTTCCGGCACTTTTTCTGCTATTTTGTTCCATCAGACCTCCAGAATTAGATCATTACCCATATATGAGCTGTCCTCTGATTGAGGGTAACAAAAGTTTTAGAATCAAATACATTTAAATCTCGTAGGGATTGGCGGGCAAAAATATTTATAATTTTGAGCGTTTCTTGGCGAATCAAAAAAAAAATTTTAAGAATTAAAAAAAAGTTTGTTTTAAGTATATAAAAAGTTCTTTCCAACAACCTCACGAATGATTTCTCAACAATCCGTCTCAAATCGACTCAGCTGAGAAATTTTTTTAATTTTTTGAATACATAAGTCTGGCGTTGCAAAATAAATATATAAATTAATAATTGTGTGCGATGCACAATTTTGACATATTCACTGTCTGTTAGCAGTTAATCAAATTTATTTGAAAAACAATAAACACACTTCACTTTGTTTTGTTGATTCATCTATCCAAAAATTATTTTACGCGAATTGCTTCCAGACTTGTGATGAAATTGTGTGTGCGTTTTTGAATTCCTTTTTGAATTTGGCTTCAGTGATACTCGTACGTCTTGTATTGTTGTCAGCATAGGTGGGCAGCACAAAAATTCTGGGGGATGGGGGTGCAAGTTTTATTAAATTCAAAAAATGGTCCTAAAAATGTTGGTAGGGCGCAAAAAAACCATTTTTCAACGTTCCTCATCGAGAACTATCTATCGGCATCAAAAAAGTTGCTGAAAAATGTAATGAAGCTAATAAAGTTATTCGTCACTTATCTCATTTGCTATACTATATAACTTCTCATTTAGCG
>JAVLUZ010000635.1:12196-37196 GCA_036768485.1 Mermis nigrescens | reverse complement strand
TTTTGCAGATATTGACTTTAGCAAGGGGTCAGTTGCGCAAATGGTCAAGTGGTTTTCGAATTTCAGGTAATATTTTGATGTGATCGATACTCAGTTAGTGCTTGCGATGCAAGAAAGAATTTGCTAGATAATAACCGTTTAGTGCACAGTTTGATAGGATTAACAAGGGTAGCTGAATGTGTTGACTTTATTTAATAGTTCATATCGTAGACTAAATAACTAATAAAAATGTTGGTTTGACGGGCTTCTGTCGATTTTTAAACACTCTATGCTGATTTCTAACCACTTTGTAGAATTTTACTACATAATATCAGCGAAAAACAATTTGCTAAGAGCGCTGTTTCTTCACTAGCCTTTTTTCTATTTCGACGTAAGAAATTTTTTGGCCAGGACCATCCACAAATACGCATAGGGGTTTGAGGTCTGGATACTCTAAAATGGAAAAACGGGAAATCTTATGTAGAAAATGGCGAAAAAACACCATTTTCAGCGTTCTTCATCGAGCACTGTTCATTGGCAACAACAAATTGCGGAAAAACAAAAAAATTCAAAAATTTATTTCTGGGGGTGGGTGTTTCGGTCTCTGGGGAAGGCGTATTCGGCCTTCTGAAGGAGGGGGTTTTCGGCCGTCTTGGAGAGTGCATACCCCCAACCCCCTCCCTCCACGCCCACGTGTGCCGGCTATACTGTACATCTAGAAATTTAGGGTCGAAAAATTTTTAAGGGACAAATAGGTGCCGAAAAATCGATGATTGGCGCAAAAAAACACCATTTTTCGTCGTATTTCATCATTCTCAATCAATGGACATCAACAGATTGCAAAACAATTTCTGAACGTTAAATTCTGAGTAGCTTCCTGACTTATAGATCTCCAAAACACCCCCTATGTACATTTGTGCACATGATTGCCTTCTTTCAGAGAATTCTTTTATAAGCAAATCGAAAATTATGCCAGAAAGCTCATTGCTAACGGATTAATACAGGTCGGCTTGCTTAAGCTTACGTCGGCGAATAAACTTTATAGGCTTCTGCTTCATCACTACGCTAAACAAAGCAACTATGCAGTAAGCTGAAAGAGTTGATTTAAGCTTCTAATTTCAGTAAAATTTTAGTTTGTTTTTTTTCGTTTTCTTTTTTCTACCTGTCTTCATTTTAAATTACTCTTGCTCATATACCTTTTCTACAATGTTGACCGTCTGGTTTATATACTTCCTATTTAAGTTTTTATTTAAAAGTTTTATTGTTTTTTCCGATTTATCGTTAAAGCAACGCAAAACTGTCTCTTGTTCCCAAACGGCTAATATTTTTAAAAGCATAACTGATTTTAATGATTATTACCATTCGTTTCTTAATTGATTCTCAGAATCTGCAGAACGTTATTTTCAATACTTTTTGTACCGTTTTTGATCGATTTTTTCTCGCTAAGCACTTTAAAAAATTTCCATATCCTGTCCGCCTCGTTTTAAATTTCGGTAGTAAATTGGACTAAAACGTTGGTATAAATTCCTATTTTTCACCACTATTACGTACCTACCGCATTATTTTTGATAACAGGCGCTTAAATTATTTTATTTCAGCCAGGGGCGTAGGCAGGATTTTTTCTAAGGGGGGGCGGTCCAAAATTTGGTGACCCTATATTTAGGGATATGGTCGCCGGGGCGCCAAATAAAGTGTATTTTCTGACGTTTGCCAACATGCTCTATCCGTTGAGCTCATAACATTCAATTTCTCCGAAAAATTTTTATTTTCTCCTAATAAGCTATAAAAAATGACATTTTTGGCCGCGCTTGGGCCTAAATGAACGAAAATAGTGATTCTACGGCGTGAAGCGCCGAAAATTTTGAGAATTTTCGATAAAATGATGGCAATTTTCACGAATTTCCTTACCTTTCCAAAATTATCTTTGGGCTAAGGGGGAGCAGCTATAAAAAATGACGTTTTTTTTGCCGCGCTTGGGCCCAAATAAACGAAAGTAAGGATTCTACGGCGCGAAGCGCCGAAAATTTTTAGAATTTTCGATAAAATGATGCCAATTTTCATGCATTTCCTTACCTTTCGAAAATTATTTTTGGGCTAAGGGGGACGGCCGCCCCCGCCCCCCTGCCTACGCCCATGATTTCAGCTTATTCCCCACACTTTCCTTACCGTCGTAGAAGAATGCTTGAAAAAGTTCATAATTTCGATTCAAAATGAACGATTCGACTCGTCGGTCAATTGCAGGAAGCAGATTTACAGAAATATTCAACAGCTGGATTACGATCCGTCGATTTTTAATGCAATTAGATGACTTATGTCTTATTTTTAAATAAGCAAAGTTTAGCTGCGCTTGTTTTTTTGCTGTGCAGATGAACATTGTGCACAGAACAAGCACAGGTGGGCAGCACCGAAATTCTTGGGGGTGCAAGGTTTTTCAAAGATCAACAAATAGTCTTAAAAGTGGTAATATGCATAGGTGGGCAGCACCGAAATTTTGGGGGAGCTTGAAAAAAATTTTCAAAGGTCAAAAGATGGTCTTAAAAGTGGTCGTATGGCGAAAAAACACCATTTTTCGACGTTTCTCATCGAGCACTATCCAAAAGCATCAAAAAATCGCTAAAAAAGCACAAAAAATTTCAAAATTTGAATTCTGGGGGTGGGGTATTTCAACTTCTGGGGGTGCATACCCCCCAAACCCCCACGCCCATGTGTGGTGGTATAGCGAAAAAACACCATGTTTCAACGTTTCTCATCAAGCACTATTCATTGGCATCAAAAAATTGCGAAAAAAAACAAAAAAAAATCAGAAATTGAATTCTGGGGAGGACTATTTTAATTTCTGGGGGCCCACCCCCACGCCCACGTGTGACAGCAACTCTATTATACGATAAAATTTAGTCGATCGACTCTGCACATAATAATATCATGGTCAGTCAGCCGCACACGTGGGCGTGGGGGGCGGGGGTTTGGGGGTATGCACACCCCCAGAAGTTGAAATACTCCCCCCCAGAAATCAATTCTTGAAATTTTTTGCTTTTTTAGCGATTTTTTGATGCCATTGAATAGTGCCCGATGAGAAACGTCGAAAAATGGTGTTTTTTCGCCATGCGACCACTTTTCAGACAATTTTTTGATCTTTGAAAATTTGTTTACACCCTTCGGAAATTTTTTCACCCCCTCCCCAGAATTTCGGTGCTGCCCACCTATGCAGCAGGCTCGTAACAAGAATTTAATTTCGGGAGGCTCGAAATTTTTTAAGTTAAATATCTCGAGAACCGTTAGGTGCTATGCGAAAACAACGGCGTTTTTGGACGTTCTCGACGTTCTCTAAGCAAGGGTAATAAAAAAATTAAAAAAATTTCGACATACATTAAATAATTTAACCTTATCGCACCGCTCTTATGCTAAACAATATTATCAATTTTTACTTACTCAAATTACAAGAATCCGGATTTTTTCTTCATCAAATACCGAACTGGATATCCGCCACTTAAAAACTTAAAAATGTATTCGAATTTCCCAAGCCAATCTGATTTGCGCATTCACGCACATGGTTATTATTTTTACTTTTACTTGCAGGAGATGGGGTCGCTGCCGTTTTGCGGTGGGGGGTCAGTTGCCACTCAGGGGGAATGTCAAAAGCCAAGTAAATCCCCCTTGCCTCGAGAATACGTACATATAGTCTAGACTAACCGGAATGGAAAAATGGGAAAGAAAATTGAGATTTTTCTTCAAATTGGTTGAATTTTAAAATTAGAAAAATTGAAATTGGAAGCTGGGGACATCGAATTTGGTTGGAAGTGGTATGAAATCGGAATAGGGATTGAAATTGGAATAGGTTCAAATGGCGTGAAAAACATTTTGAGAAAACAAAAAATGAAAATTAACTTTAAATTGGCCAGAAATTGTGAAATAACGTAGTTTTAATGATAGCCAAAATCACCTTAAAACTAGTACGCTAGTTTTTGACTTGATCCTATTCCCCGCCCACTATATCAGCTGATTTCACTCCCTTAGATCAGACTATAGATTCATAGCCTACCAGTCTGACGGATTAAGGCAGAGAGCTCGTTTGAGCCAAAATGAAATCCGCTATTTCAAAGATAAAACTTTATGATTTGCATCAATCGTTCGCTTACGCTTAGTCTCACCTTTACAGAAAACTTTCATTTTTCGTTCAAGGGTTTTTAAGTCCACAAAGTCTCTCCCAGAAGTGCACGTTTGGTCTAGACCTAACATAGGCAGCGACCGAATTCTTTGGAGGTCTTTATGGCGCAAAAATGGCAGAAAAACACCAAAAGTACAAACCATTTCTGGGTTACTGCTAAAATCTGCTAGAAGTATTTTGGATTCAAGGGTCAAGGGTCAGTGGGGTCTAGACACCAGAATGGAAACATCATTTCTGGATAATATAATGCAAAACAAAGGTCTTGCTATAAATGTGTTTGAATTTGACCAGTAACTGTAGAGATCTGGTAGGTAAGTACGTTTCACGTTATCATAGCTGCATAGGTATGTAGGTACATGAAATAGGTTCTACAAATATTTGCATGCCTTTTGTCAGCTCGCTTAGTTTGTTCAAGAAGAGCCTCCAAGTCGTGACCTATAGTTGTCGTTCTCATTTCCACCTTGCTGTAATCTTTTTAACCCCGGCTCAGTGCATGAAATCGCTCGACAATAGAACACCCTTATTACTGTAGCGCCCGACTTCGTAGTTGCTTAACGGCCGGTGATTGATTTCGCCGAACAGTGAAGAAATCGAAACATCTTTCATCATGCACAACTATTTAGCATACTGTAAAAAATATTATTACTGTAAGACATATACATGCATGCAGCTTATTTTTTAGCTTACTGTTGATCGGTTTATATTGTTTTTATCACTGTAACATCTAATGCGTTTTAATTCAGTTTAAAAATGTCACTTGGAATCAGAGACGCAGGTACTATTGTACGCTAAATTATGATACCTATACAATTACTGTAGGTACTGAACGCGTACACACTCAAAAGGTGGGTGTGCAGTGCACCAGGCAGAGGAATACCCAAGTTGGCAACCCTGCCCCTGAAACTTATTTCACTGTTAAAACTTTTACAGTACTCATTCACAACCTGATATTTGTAAATTAGGCAATTACCTGCTCTTCGAGTAATTGAATATAATTTTTCGTCGGATATTAGCGAAGCTATTCAATTTTTTGTATTTTGCGTTTTTCCGAGAGCTAAATGACTTTGGTCATGTTAATTATCCTAAAAAATATCAGATTCTGAAAGAGCGCTAAAAGGTAGGTTAGTAATGCATAAAAGCATAAAGCTCCAGTCAGTAAAACCTAAAGTTTTTTAAAATCGAAAATCAAAGGAATGCTAAAAAGTTAAACAATAATGATGAGGCATCGTCGATCTTGGTGAAGTCTGCTCTATTCCAAACGGCCTTTTTCTACACTGAAGCTTATTACTGTAACAGGATATTTTATGGCTTAGTTTGTTGCGGCTGTTTGTTTATTATAGATGCGTTATGTTAAGCAAAGCACGTTAATCATTAGTAAGATGAGCCTAAAGCAACCAGCCGCTACGATAGAATAATTGATGATTCGTGCATAAAGTGCCCCGATGGAACAAAAACAGATGAATTTACTTGGGAATCCAGATCATTAAGGATGCAAAAGGAGGGGACTAGGAAAAAGCTACCAATGTATGTATTTACTTACGTAAAGTCGCAGAATCTGCTAAAAATCAGACTTTCTCTAAGCAATGCAAAAAATCAGACGATACTCCGCGGCCTAAAGATTGAAATAAACTATTGAAATAAAAAACGATTGAAAAAGGAGCAATTTATAGTTTGTTTCATTTATTCAAGAGCTTTTTACCAATTTTTTCAAGGGCTACAGTAAGCCAAACAAGACGGATTAGTGTAATTCAGCGGATCATCTCAGTGGGGGCGAATGGCTGGAATTCTTTCATTTGTAATGCACTAATCTGCCTATATGAATTCAATTTAGGCATATAATTAGTGCTGGGACTGTACTACAGTAAGTGCACTGAAAAACAGCTATCGGCTAAGAGACCATAGATTTACTAGACGGAGTGCGTTAAATTGAACAAAACATACATACATACTATATAGATATTATGCTTAACATAAGAGTGTATAAATATAACATAAAATGTTTACTTTTTGTAAATTGCGTGCTAGCAATGCTGACTTGCTTCATATCACCAAAAAATAACTGCAACTGTATTTAAAGAAGTTTTATTTTGTTATCATGAGATTATAACAAGCAAACCTGGCGTCAATTGATTAGTGCACACAATCCTTGCGGGCATGCAAGTGTACCTACATGTTTTCTGTTTCACGTAAGCTTACGCGTTTGCTACTGCTTTGAACAAAAAATTTCTTTGATGTCTTGAATGCATTGATGTTTGCTATTTCAATCAATTGGCTTCCAAAGTCGCTCCAAGTTTACTTCATCTAATTTCCCATAGCCTAGCTAACTTGCTGCTTTTTCAATCGTTTTTTGGTTCAAAAGTTTATTTTAATCTGCAGGCCGCAGAATATACTTCGATTTTTTGCAGTGTTTACCGAAAGTCTGATCCTTAACAGGTTTTGCGAAATTAAGCATATA
The DNA here is from genome assembly GCA_036768485.1 of Mermis nigrescens. NCBI lineage: Eukaryota > Metazoa > Nematoda > Enoplea > Mermithida > Mermithidae > Mermis > Mermis nigrescens. Next base: position 30,597 of record JAVLUZ010000635.1, on the reverse strand, counting down.
CAAAGGTAGATTTTTCCTAGTACCCTCATTTTACATCTTAATGATGCACAGTCCCCCCCAAGTTTGTTCGTTTTGTTGTACTATCGGAGCAATATTCTTTGCTAATTTATATTGGATTTAATTTACCCCGACTTATAACCATAGGCGGGCTGCACCAAAGATCTGGGGGTTTGCAAGATGTTTTAAAAGGTCAAAAAATGACCTTTAAAATAGTGGTATGGCGAAAAACACCATTTTTCAACGTTCGTCGTCGAGCACTATCCATTGCAATCAAAAAATTGCTAAAAAATCTTCAAAAATTGAATTCTGGAGGAGTGGTATTTTGGTCTTTTTTTACACGATTCGCTAGTGTGTAAAGTTTAAACCCCTAGATCTGACTTTATATTGAATGTATAAAGGTTTGCTGGTGAGTAGAAATTAGCCATTGAGCAATAGTACATTTCAATCCGACAAAATTCTGTGGGAATCATAACCAGACTTGTTGGCAGACATCAATAGGCAAAAACAACCAAAATCTGTCTTCAAACCTGCTGATTTTTACACTCTTTACAGGCCCCTTGAAGAACTAATACAAAATTCAAAAACAAAAAATGAATATTTAGAGAATTCTATCCTCTGGAATGCTATACTATTAGATTGTGTGAGGTATTAAGAGAGAGAGTTGTGTACATGCTACAGAAAAAACACCAAAATCGACTATAGGTCACAGTGTTATTCCAAAACTTTACACGCTCATCAAAAACGCAATATTGATTGAAAACAAAAAAGAGAACGCATAATCTTTTTTATTATCTACTTTTTAAAAAACACCCCTTTTAGATGTGTCCTGCTATATGTGTGGGAGTAGACATATATTGGGGCGCCCAAGTATATTATAAGGAACACACTGACGCACTACTTATGATCTACACATAGTCTGTTTCATTTAACTTTGCGGTTTTCTTTTAAATTTTTCCACTAGAATTAGGCTAAGCGGTTTGAACTTTTGATGCAGTAATGCGGCTTAACACTGGCATGCGCCTCCAAGTGACTCGACATACTATAGACTATCCTACTAATCGTATCAATTTAAAACACTGTTGTAGTCGCTTTAAATTTTTACAAAAACCTCAAAGTTAAATGAAATAGACTATAGGTAGGTACCTTTAGCGTAAAGTGAAGTGAGCGGTAGTTTTTTAATCACCCGTTCGTAGACAATTGGCTAAACTTTAAATGACGCGGTCATTTCATGTAGGGTCTTGTTTGTGAGCTACATGTGTACATACATATGTACACACAGTCACTTAATCTGGAATTGCAACTACACTTTTGGACACTATGCCGAGTTGAGGCTAAGAATACCGACCTTACTATGTGTGACAAAAAACCAAGAATTTTGAAACAGACGGTAGAAACAACCTAGAGCATGCGACTAAGTTGTCAATAATGTTTTATTCCCTGCAATCATAAGTGGGCGCAAGAATATTCTGGGGGTGCAAGATTTTCCAAAGGTCAAAAAATGGCCCTAAAAATGGTGGTATGGCGAAAAAACACTATTTTTCAACGTTTCTCATCGAGCACTACCCATCGGCATTAAAAAATTGCGAAAAAATTTTCATAATTTGAATTCTTGGGGGGGGGCTATATTGTTTTCTCGGGGGATACATACTCCTCCCAAAATCCCGCGTCTATAGTCTGTTTCATTTATTCGAGAGGTTTTTCAGTAAATGTTAATGAAGGCCACTGTATGCTAAGTTGACGATTTACTGTAACTCGACAGAAAAGCTCAGTAAGGGCGAGCGGCTGTCATTCTTCTATTTTTAATGCACTAAACCATCAAAATAAAATCGTATCAAGCATTGAAACAGTGCTGAGACATATGTACTGCAGTAGGTGCGCTAAATAGAAACCCAGCGGTAGGAATCGAACCTGGGTTGCTTTGGTGACAAACAGACGTTTTACCACTGAGCTATGGGGGAATTTGCGGTGGTTTCACAAATCTTAGTCGATTGTTTAAACGTCGATTATGATAAGCAGATTGTGCAATTTTCATCTTCACGTTGCACTATCTGCTCGAAGATGAAAATAAATCACGTCGTAATAAAACTTTATTGAAAAAACCCTTCCTTGTTAATGTTGCTACTGCGATCTATCATAGACCTACAGTAAACAAAGAAAATAGAGTTACTGTAGCCTCGGGAATAATTTACTGGAAAAGCTCTCGGATAAATGAAACAGAATATACGTTTGCCTGCAATGTGACTGTTAAAACCCAAAACGTGATTAAATTGTAAAGGTGTCTCTGAATATGGTAGAGTTTAGAGCCGTTTCAAACTCGCGTTTTCGAAGAATACTGCCTTCGATTCGAAGCGTTTTAAATTTTAACCGTATTATAAAATTCTACAGCAAACCAGTTATGGGGAGAGATTATCATTGAAAGCTGCATTACTGTATCAAGGTGTTAAATCAGTTTTGTAGTCTGATTTGCAAGAAACAAATTAAAGGAAAACCGCAAAGTTAAATGAAACTGGAGTAACGGTGTTTTAGTAGTACCTACCAGAAAGTTTTAAAATTTCGGCATAAAATACGTTAGCAATTGCTATGAATAATAGATCATTTTTGTCCCAAAAAGCATGTCTATTTCTCCAACCAGTTTTCGTTATGTTGTCTTATTCTATCAAACTCTGCTTTCCTGCAACCTGAAGAAAATATGTCCTCAGCACCGTGCACCTCGCGCTCAAATGCAGACAAGGTTACCAAAAAGTCCCCAAAACAAGGGTTAAAAGTTTGATTCTGTCTCTGCTTGTTATTAAAACAAAATTATCAAAGTTCTCAGAAACAATTTGTTATTACAAAAAATTCATTTGGAATTCATTTTATGAAACATTTGGGGAGGTTTAGACTATTCATGTATAAGAATTTGCACGGAAGTCGACTTTACTTCTTACTGCAGCAACTACACCTGGGCGTGCGGAGGGGGGGGTTGGAGGTATGCATCCTCTTCCCCGAAAAACCAAACTACCCCCCCCACCCCCAGATAGCAAAATACTCCCCATAGGTTGGCAGCACCGAAATTCTGGGGGAAGGAGGGTATGGCCCTAAAAATGGTTGTATGGCAGAAAAAACATTATTTTTTAACGTTTCTCATTGAGCACTATCCAATGGCATCAAAAAATTGCGAAAAAAACATAAAATTTCAAAAAATTAATTCGGGGGGGGGGCAATTTGGTTTACCGAGGGGGATAGGGTGCATACCCCTAAGTACCGCTACCCACGCAAAGGTGTGCCCCCAGAATTCAATTTTTGAAAATCTTTTTTTCGCAATATTTTGATGCCAATGGATAGTGCTCGATAAGAAACATTGGAAAATGATGTTTTTTCGCCAAAACACGATTTTTGAGGCCATTTTATGACCTTTGAATAATCTTGCACCCCTCAAGAATTTCGGTGCTGCCCACCTATGGTTGGGAGGTCAGCCGGTTTCGTTGTGTCAAGAATTGAACTTTTTGGGCCAAGATAACCTCAAGAATCAATATAAACGCTAAGATAGCGTTAAAATTACGTTATTATACAGTTTCTGATCAATTTTAGACACTTTTGAAGAAAATTTTCAGTTTTCACTAATTTTTGACATTCACTCTAAATCATTTTCCTCCAGAAAATTTCCCATTTTTATATTCTGGGGGTCTAGACCCCAATACCCTCATGCATGTAGAGTTGAGTCTCAAAGATTTGCGTAAAAAGTAGTTAAAAAGTAGCGATAAGTGTGTTTACTGTACGTACGGCGAAATAATCATATAAAATGTGTTTTAAACACATCTTTTGGCGTATTGGTACGTGCCTATGGCACCATTATTACGTTAGGTATCTACAACTATTTTTCAGTTCCCGTATTTTCCTAGCAACTCATAATATGCTTCAAGCAACCTCATCATAATAAGCTTAACTCATGATCTGTTGTTTCAGCTGTGGTGTGCTTATTCCTACACATCTGCTCGCTATACATTTATTGAAGTGAAGCTTTTCTCTCGTGCACAATTTCGTGTCCTCTCGTTTTGATATCCATTAGCTGCGTCACAAAATGCTGACTTTGAGATCTCGGTAAAAATCATACAAATTTTTTACTTGCAATTATTACAAACTGTTATCAAGCAGAAAATGCGTACAGTAAAGAAAATTATTGAAATGTTTTATTGTATTTCATAATTCAATTGCAACGGTGATTAAAATTGCCTTATGATGTGATACTTGACACATTTGCTTCATTTTTTCGAATAATATTTTTTGAAATGTTTTTGACTAGGTGTACACGTTTTTTAAGTTACTACTTTTTTGCAACCAGTTTTTGAATTTGATGCATTCGTCTTTTAAGCCTGATTCTCTCAATTCTTATCAGCATCGGCGACTCGTTTCGGAGACCGTTGACTTCTTATCAGCCCATCTATTCACGTGTTTACAATGGTAAGTAGGACACTGACTGTTTACAACCTGCTTATTTTTCATTAGCTAGCAAAAGGAATACATCTAAGAGTAAATTTAGCTCCTTTAATCAAAATCATTCTACGAATTAAAAAATATTTAGTATCTCCAAGAAATGAAGGTGTAAAAGTTGCATAAATAAGATGAAAAAAATTTCAAAAAGTGTAAATAAAAAAATAATTATAACAATAAATAAATGTATATGATTAAAGAAATATTTAAGAGCGAAAATTACGATTTACATGTTTATTCTGAGTGAATAAGAAAAAATGGCTTTGAATATTACTGTTTCTAAAGAGCTAAAGAACGATTTGCTCTTATTGCTTATTTGATTTGAATTTATTTGTGCCTTATTTCCTAGTTTTTCCTGCTCCACGAGAACATGTATTGCTAAAATTCATAAAATTTACGAAATTTGTTCATTTGTTCTTATTGCTTTAAGTGTTAGACATCTGAATGAGGATTTGCACGGCAACCTGTAAATGTGTTCATAGAATATCTTATTAACACGCACATTTAAATTACTGTAAGTTTGATACTACTAATTTGTCGAAAAACTGTGCATGTATGACCATAAAATGATTTTTATTTTTTTTCATATATATTCTTATAATTTTTGGCTAGCGTTTGTCATCTTCCATTACTGGTTTAAAAATGCGATTTTTAAATGAAATCGAAATTGTGAGCATGCAAAACATTAAAAAACATATGTCCTTTATTTCGGTTTTTCCAAACGTCACTGAGCACAACAAATTAATAAAAATCGATACAACAGCAGAATTGATTTTTTGGCCATTTGGTCCCATCAGACCACCCAGAATCTGGTTAGTTGGCAGCTGCCCATGCATGGCTAAATGGTAGGCATTGCTCGGAAACTTAAGCTTACATGCGACATGAGAGTAGTTTCGAATGCATTGTAAGCTCTTTTTAAGTTTCAGCGCTTTTGCCTCTACTCCTCGCATTCCCTTCCGTTAAACTCAAGATTGTTGTGATTCTGTATTCAGAAGCTTTCAATACTCCTCAGTACGCATGAAAGTGTATAAAATCAAAAAATGATTTTCATAAAGCTTAAAAATAGCTCAGGCTCACTTCAACAAACTATTCAAATTACAGAACAAGCTGGGGACAACTGCTGCAAAAGTTGTCACATAATAACAATTCTTAACAGCTCTTTATGATCACCCTAAAGGACCACTATGCTACTCAACGTACATTGTGGATGGGAACTATGCCATGGTATCCAGAAACGGCAAGTACTTGCTGACAATGTGTGAAGCGGGCAGACTTGTCTTGCTCAATTTGACGACAGCAACTAATCATGAGATTATGTGGACGAATTACGAATATGGCGATCGACTCTATTTTAATAGCAAATCAGGTGAGTAGTCAATAATTTGTCTCAACCTAGAATACCATCAAAAACGCATTTATAAGAGATTGCAATTCAGAGATTGCGATTCTCCTTAACTCTATCCCAAATGATTGTAAAATTAATTATAATTGTAATTAATTTATTATTTGAAGAAATTTAAAGAGTAACCAAGATTATCACTTTGCGAATTTGGTATTTTATCATTTCATAATCGCCAATGATAAAAATAAGCATCGATGCACGTCACCATACAATCATTCACTCCATTAAGGAACGTTGACTATGTTTGACAAGAACACGACTGTATGGCATCACCTAGGGCAAAGGCATGGTCAAACTAATCACTCGTCAGTATTTTGTGTTGATCTTACTGACTATGGCCATTTCATTGTGTATCCATCTCTTGCAAGTGGAAGTGGCAATTTAATAACGCTTCGGATGCAAATGGACATAATTTGGATGCCAGACTTTTATAATTCAAGTACTGCTTATACTGCTGATCGATTCAGAATAAATAATTTATTTGATCGTGAGTGTATAAACCGAAGTAGATGTTTGTTTTGCTTTTTGATATCCTGAATTTTATTATCATAGGTAGCGCGTTAGCGCGTACCTATAATATACTTGGGTACCCCTAACACCTGTGCACTCCCCCTACAGCTATAACGGGACACTTCTGGAAGGTGCGGTGTTTTTTTTTAAAGAAAGATAATAAATTAATTTGCTGCCCGTGTTTTTTTGTTTTTCTTGAAACTCAAAACTGACTGTGTAAAGAAGGTGTAAAGTTTTTGTGTAACGTAATAACATAGGACAAATTTTGGGACATTTATAATGCGGCATGTGGACAACTGAGTATTGATGACTCGAAGAATTGAACACCATAGGATAATAGAGGGATGAATTCTACAGATGGAGCTTTTTTTGTTTTTCGAAATTCGCATTAGTTATCGAATGGCAGTGTAAAGAGTGCGAAAATCTGGGGGTGAGCAAGCACTTTTTGGTCGAGTTTTCAACCTGCTTATGTCTGATACTATCTCCGGTTATGAGTTTTTTCAAATATTTTCTGACAGAAATGTAGAGCGGATCAAGGGCTACATTCTGCATATAAGCGAAGTCTTCTACGCTCTATGGTGAGTTAGATCCTGGGGTTTAAAGTTTACACTCTAGTGTATGGTGTAAAAAACTGATTTTGAGTAAGATTTCTCTGGCAAATTTTTTCGCTTATGAGTCAGGGTAAATTGAATACAGCAGTAATAAAGTGCCTATCAGGGGCTACACATCGCAGCAAACTGCATTTAAAAAAACGCAATATTGAGTTATTTATGGGTGTAAGGTTCGAAATCAGAGGTAAAAAATGGGCGAAAAAAGACGTTTTTTCCGAATTTTGATTAATAAATCATACCAAATAATTTTAGCACGAGAAATTTGGCACAGAGGAATGTACTACGATTTAAAACTTACAAATTGTACCAAACCGAATTTCTTTAAACTCAATGGGGAGTTCGGTACGGAATTTTAAAGTTTACAGTGTTCTAAATGATGGAAAATACGTTTTTGTTGCGTTTTTTGTCCGCCACTTTCTCCGTCCAGAAGTCAGGATAAGTCCAATAGAATAAAAATAAAGTGCTTTATATCGGGTGCATGTCAAAGCAAATTGTCTATACATTAATATTTAGCGAGTGGAAAGTCAACAATTTGGTGTTTAAAATGCGTTTCTGCCTTGTTTTTTCTGCCTGCTTCTCCGGTTATGAGTCAGGGACACGATTATCAAGTCTAGAAATGGACCAGGAACTAAATTTGATATGCCAGTCTGGCGCATATGTTTACAATCTACAGTGTTGTAAAGTGGTCTACACCTATTGTTAGTTTGCCCATCGAACATTATGGAGACTTAATTTTTTTCATAAATATTAATCGTAATATCAGAACAATATCAAAATTACGAATCTGACCAAAATCTTCTTTACACTAAGTGTTTACATGAAGTTTACAATATAAATGTATTTATCTTCGTTTTTGAGCATTCCAGAAACCTGATTTTTTCCTGGAGTCTAGAAATTTTTAAACAATCAAGCGTGAGACGTCACGTAAGCGCGTTTGTTTACATCCAACAGTGATGTAAAGTAGTTTACACTCATTGTTTATTTGTCCTCAGACCAGTGTAGACATGCAATTTTTTCATAAATATTTATAATAATATCCGAGTAATATCAGATTTACAAATCGGAATAAAATCCTCTTTACACTAGACGGTTGTGTAAAGTTTACACTGCTAATTAATCTTCGTTCTAGAGCTTTGCGAAAACCTGAATTTTTTTGCCGAAACCTGAAAATTTACATGGAAATAAATACGGGAAGTCAGCTGGGCGCGTTTGTTTACACTCAACAGTGATGTAAAGTGGTTTATCTTAGTTTTAGAGCTTTGTAAAAACCTAAATTTTTTGCCGAAATCTGAAAATTTACATGGAATCAAATAAGGGACGTCAGCTGGGCGCGTTTGTTTACACTCAACAGTGATGTAAAGTGGTTTACATCTGTGTCTATTTGTCATTAAACCGTTATGGAGACGTAATTTTTTCATGAATGTTGATCGTAATATCCGAGTAATATCGAATTTACAAATCCGACTAAATTCTTCTTTACACTCGTTGCTAGTGTAAAGTTTACACTAAATAATAAGCTTCATTCTAGAGCCTCACGGTAACTTATTTTTCTCTAAAGTCGTAAAATATATATGGATACAGATGTGATACGTCTGCTAGGGGCGCATGAAGAGTAGTGTAAAGTGATTAACACCTAATGTTAATTTGTTCTTAGAACATTATAGAGGTTTCATTTCTTAATAAATGCTGATCGTTGTATCAGAGCAATATCGAAATTATTAATCCAACTAAAATTCTTTACACTCTTGTGTTAAGTTTAAAATGTAAATTAACTTGAGCTCTAGAAAGTTTTGGAAGCATATTTCTTTACAGGATGTTCTACGTAACATAAGAATTACTAATCAGAATGTTTGTTTCTTCTGCAACTAGTAGCTTTGTAAAGTTTAAACCATTCAATTATTAGAAAACCGTACAGTAAATGAAATATAGTATTGTATTTCCAAATCTTGCTAATTAAAAGTGGGGTACTAGCAACGAAAAATCCTCCAATGGAACAAAAGGGGGAATATACTTGGGATTGTGAATTATCGAGGATCTAAAAGGAGGGGACTAGGAAAAATCTCCCTGTGTTATATGCCAAAAATCGCAAAATATGTAAAAAATCAGACTTTCTCTAAACAATGCAAAAAATCGAAGTATATTCTGCGGCCTTTGAAAAATGTAGAAGTTTAGTAAACAATTGCTGTAGACATTTCTAAAAGAGTATCTACATAAGGTCTGTTGCAGGACAGCTTCCGTGTTTCCTACTGCTTTGAACCAACAATATCATCGATTGTCTTGAATGCATCGATATGTACTATTTCATTCAATTCGCTTAGCTACTGCATTGCTAATTCGCTGCTTTTTTCAATCAATTTTTTTGGTAATTTGAATATTGCTTGCACTTTGACACTTAGAATGGCTGTATCTGCTAAGTGATATGCTTAGTAATAATGAAATACGAACAACTTAATTATGATTTGTTAACAGCATTTCACTTTCATTCACATTATTAAGCAACTCAAAGTTGAATGAAGTCTGCAAAAAGTTGCATTACGTAATATGCTTTTAAGATATTATGCCAATCAGAAAAATTATTTTAAAATAATACGTTTTTTCAGAGACTGCAGAATATACTTCGATTTTGTGCATTGTTTAGAGAAAGTCTGATTTTTTACATATTTTGCGATTCTTGGCATATAACATAGGGAGATTTTTCCTAGTCCCCTCCTTTTAGATCCTCGATAAATCACAATCCCAAGTATATTCCCCTTTTTTGTTCCACCGTAGCATTTTTCTTTGCTTTTTTATATGCTTAGCTTATTTTGATTCTAAAATACCGCACTGTCTCTATTCCTGTGGTCCACTTTATATTTTAACCGTAATATATTTAGTAAATCAACTCAACCAGCTAAGGAAACATTATACTCAGAAGTCTTCAGAGATTTGTTTGTACTTTCGTATAAACCTGGGTTTATATTAAGTGCACGTCAAACAATTCAAGCAAATGGAGAAAAATAGGAATGAAAATAAGATAAGAGCATAAAAAATTTTTTTGATACCTGCGACCCAGACGGATAGATAGCAAGAATAATGAAAGGTCATGTGCGTAAAATCGTCCAAAATATCTTATGTAGAATTCAGCAGAAATATTTATCCATTATTTCTGTAACCTAAATGATTTAATTATGTCCGAATTTAATATCAGTGCATGTCATTCGAAACAGAGGTGTTTATTGTCATATAAATCATGTCCACAGTGTTTAAAAATAGATTATTCACTTTTCCACAGCCTTCTTGCTAGCAGCTTCGCATTCAATGGAAATTAGGTGTCAAATCACGCAGGAAGTGATTGCAGAATATAGTGCAGCTTTATGTGGAAATACAGTAATATGGGAGTTTCGATCTCGAATTATTTCGAAGTAGTGTGAGATTTGTAAGACTTAGTTCATTCAAAGTGACTACTCATTAAGTTATTTAACATATCGCCTCTTGTGCTCATAATTGTTTGGCTCAAAATATCAAAAAAATATATTTTTTAAGTCTTCTACCCGTCGGCGATTTGCCAGTCAAAAGATATAATTCGAATCAATGAAACTCTAACTTCTAACGATGGGCGGCTTCGAGTTCATTTGAATTCACTTGGCCAATTGATTATTGGAAACAGTATCATACCTCAAATAACTCGTGCGGCACGCGGAGCTGCTGCTATGTGGTTTGATGAAATAAGAGGTTAGGTTACGCACTCAACCAAGATGAATTCTTTGCCAATCAGCCAAATGTTTGAGATGACCTTTACAAAAGAAACAAATTTAATCGAAAGAAAATAAAGGGCTAATGCGTGAAATTTCTCTCAGAGTAACATACATATCTTTAGATCATTCTTTACTAGTGCTTCAAATAAAATTTTAAAGAAATTTCTGCTTAATTTATCTCAGTCTTATCAAACATAAAGACGCGTACTTGATTTAGAGTTGTGAAGAATAAATAATTTAGCTGAATTCGTTTCTTTGTCCATGGTCAACGAATTATAATTCAGGAGTTAAGTCCGGACATCGTCTGTTTGTTCACAAGTGTGCACATTATTTTTTAAATTTGAAGTTGTCATGGTGAAGAAAAAATTAAATTTTTTTTTAAATTATTTTTTCTGGTTCCTGACGAAAACAAAATTGACTTTAAGCAGAAAATACGAATTAAGAAAACGATTCAAGTGATCAGCAGTACATGTACCTATATATCAAATTGTAGTGTGAAAGCAAGGTCTGAAAAATCATTAATTTCTGTTCAGCGCTCTTTTACAATATTTATGAAGTCTCTCGAGTAGTATACCGTGCTTCCCTAGGGTTACAACGTTATAGCATGTGTAGTGTTATAAGATAGGCAGATCTGCTCCCTGGCCCAAAATCGAGGTTGCGCCAGGGAGCAAATGGGTTGGGGTCCTGCCCGAAACCTGCCCAGGGAGGGGCGCGCTCTAGCCCAGGGCCAAGGGCCCAGGGCCAGGGGAGGGGGTGCAATAATCCAGGGGGTTATTTCCCAGAGGTTATTATCCAGGGGTTTATTTCTGAAGAGGCGTAAGTCAAGAACCAGCGGTCGGATCGGGCTCAAATTTTCAGAGTATGATGTATATAGGCGAGGCATGCTACGCATAGAATTTCAGCGCGCAGCCTACAGTATACCAATTTACTTTACACTTTCTCGTATAGCACTATATTTCAAGAACTAAAGGGCAGATTTAGCTCAAATTTTCAGAGTAGGGTGAATACCCTATTTGCAAATTATTACAAAAATTTGGAGTAAGTACCTACAGTATATCAATTTACTTTACACTTTCTCATATAGTACTTTATTTCGAGAACTATAGGGCGTATTTAGCTCAAACTTTCAGGGTAAGATATATAAGGTGTGCTATGTACAAAATTTTAGCGCGTAACCTAGAGTATGCCGATTACACTGCCTGATGGCGTCAAACGGATGGATGTAAAGTTCTCTATGGAGATCTATTTTTTATAACTAGTAATCAATTATAATAAACATGCCCAAACCTGCCAGTAAGCCTAGGTGGGAAGGGGTATGACAGTGTGTGTGTGTGTGTGTGTGTGTGTGTGTGTGTGTGTGTGTGTGTGTGTGTGTGTGTTGGGGTACAGTCCCTGTGGGAGTCCACAAGCGCCACCCACACAAACGCCACCTCCACAAGCGCCTCTGTGTTCACTATAGCCGTTATAGTTAGTTTACGAAAGTAGTCAGCTATTTTGTCATCAGCTCGTAGCGATTATTATGTACGCGCAAATTAATTATTTTGATGGCCTTTGGCCCTTCATAAAACAAAATATTGTCCGAGTATACTTTAATTTGGTAGTCAGGTACTAGGACATTTTGAATTTTTTCAACAGCTTCAAGACCGTATTTTTCTTTATCAGTGTTAAGATCAGCTTTGTGCATTAAGTCTAAAGCTAGCTGCTTTTGTAGCGTGCAACGGCTTTTATCTCCTTTTCTAATAGACTCCCATTTAGGGCTATTGTCCAGCTTTGCTATTCCTGTAACAACAGCTCGAGGTAGTGATAAATTATCATTTGATGCAATTGTAATGTACGCTCCTCTGCCCAATTGTGGTTGTTTGTCTACTAAGACTACCTTGAAGATCATATCTTCGTCAAAGCTAAGCTCCTTATTGGACTGTTCTATGTTTTCTATAATACTGAAAACTTTATCGGCGTTCAGATACTGACGCTGAGTGAAAGGGACTGATATAGGGAAGTCAAGGCACGAATGCCCAATTTGCATGCCTATCAGACTGTCTGCGGGGTAATGCTTGAGTATCTGCTGGATAGCTTGCTCAAACATCTCTTCAATATCAGGACAGTCATCAAGATTTCGGAACTTTAGCCGAAACGTCCGTGCAGTTGACTTAAACCTACGAACAGAAGTGAATGAGTGTTCGCTTACTTCGAAAAATTGATCCATTTTTGAGGAAAACTATAACATATACTGCTTGACCCTTATTTATAGACAAAATTATTGCGTTAGATGGTAAGAATCTAAAAACTAGGAATGATGTTTATAAATAGATGGAATGCTAAAAATTGTTCAAGAATGGAGAAAATACTTAAGAAACTGTACTACAATCCACAAAGTGGATACACTGGCGTTAATCAACTTTACACTCGCATCAAAAAGATTCGCCCGACTGTTAAATTAGAACAAGTTCGTGCCTGGCTAGAAAAGCAGCCCACCTACACATTACACAAACCCGCCCGCAAGCGGTATTCACGAAATGAAGTGTTAGTAAGCAGCATTGATGAGCAATGGCAATGTGATATTGTAGATCTTGCAATCTTTAAGCGAAGTTTAAGGATAATTTTAAGTATCTCTTGAATTGCATAGACATTTTTTCAAAATACGCATGGTCTGTTCCTCTAAAATCCAAAAGTTCAAAAGATGTTCTGACCGCTTTTCGAAGCATTTTGCATTCATCAAATCGAAAACCGTACAAGCTGCAAACAGACGCAGGGACCGAATTTACAAACAAGGAGTTCCAGAAATTTCTAAAATCTGAATCTATCCATTTTTTCATGACCAGAAGCGAAACAAAAGCTAGTGTAGTTGAATGTTTTAATCGCACGCTTAAAGAACGTTTGTGGCGGTACTTCACCAAGAGTAATTCGTATAAATTTATTGACGTATTACCCAACTTGATGAAAAATTATAATCATTCCAAGCATCGCACAATAGGTACAAAGCCAGCTAATGTGACCGTAAAAAATGAGACGGAAATTTTGAATCGAGCATTTAGGATTGATAAACAGAACGTTGTCTTTAAATTTAATATTGGCGATAAAGTCCGACTGAGTAAAGTTAAGCGCACTTTTGAAAAAGGATTTTGGCCTAACTGGACAGAGGAGTTTTTCGTAATTAAAGAAAGATGTGCTCGAACCCCACCCGTCTATGTTTTAGAAGACCAAATGGGCGAAAGAGTCGAGGGAATTTTTTATGAGCCTGAACTGCAAAAAATTGAAACAAAAACTGATGATTTGTACGTGATTGAAAAGATTTTGAAAACGCGTAAGAAAGGCAATAAAAATGATTATTTAGTACGGTGGCGAGGGTACCCAGAAAAGTTTGATTCCTGGGTCTCGAACCTAATAAAGTTTTAAATAGTAAGTAATTCTGTATTTCCAATTCAAGGCAAAAATGGAGATCAGCCGATGTTTTCTCAATCATATGTTGCATCGTTTGTCACAATACACTTACTTGTCTGATGATGCAATTGGAGATTATTTTTGGCCAAAAATGAGCGAGCAATATACGCAAACATTGCTGGAATTTGATGAGAATGCCATGTTGAGCTTCTCAAAGTATATCAGAAAATGATTAAAAAAGGGCGATATTTACACATTATTTAAATTATGGGAATTTCTAAGTCCCGAGGCCAAATTTTATTTTGCAAACCTTTACACCACACACATAGACGAGCACCTAATCTCATCCATGTCTAAGGTTTTAATATAAAGTTTTGCGGAGTTTGGAAAATTTTTTGTAAAGTTTGGAAATTTTTTGTAAAGTTTGGAAATTTTTTTGTAAAGTTTGGAAAATTTTTTGCAGATTTTGGAATTAATTTTGTGTGCTTAAGCATAGGAATTTTGCAGAGTTTGAAAAATTTTTTGTAAAGTTCGGAAATTTTTTGTAAAGTTTGGAAACTTTTTTGTAAAGTTTGGAAAATTTATTGTAGAGTTCGGAAAATTATCATTTAATTTGTCATCGTTCAAGCATTGTTGAGACTATTTTATATGCTATATGCAACTCATGCTTGTGTTTTTCACCTGTGAGAATCATTTTTTCCCTTGTAAAGAGCAAAAATGTTACATTTCGAAAATTTGTATACTAAACCAGGAAACAATTCTACTTCGTATATGCATTTCCCATTTACCATCTCATAAAATTTATAAAGATCAATGCGAAATCCCAAGTTAGCCGAGCCAACAAAAAGCTCAGGCTTTATTTTCAAAATCGAATTCTCCATCTTTAGTATTTGGATGAATGCCTTTATCGTATTTTCGCCTTCTTGTATAGTTTTAGCTCCAACGCATACAATTTTACCCGATCTGAAAATCAGTAATGTTGCCTGAGGTAATCGAAATACAATACCTGGAAATCTTTGGTGATTGTATTGCGCTGTATTTGGCAATTTCAGATAGACATCATCTAGATTTAGCGTATTCGGCAGTGCTGTAGTTAGCACAATGTTCTGTTTTGTGACCATTTTCTATAAATACCTGTATATATAAATCATTATTTATAAACAAAAATGATTTTTCAACATCCTTTCACCTGCCTTGTCTCAGGGCCAACAAAATCGGGCAAAACAACGTCTGTTAGGCGACTGATTGAGAACAGAGAATATTTGATTGATACTAAAATTAAAAAGATTCGGTGGTGCTTCGCAGAAAACCAACCGCTTTATAAGAAAATCGATCATGTGTCATTTATAGAGGGGCTTCCTAATTTTAGTTACTTTAAGCAGTTCAGCCCCACACCACAACTTTTGATACTCGATGATTTAATGCAAGAGAGTAAAGGTAATGCTCAAATTGTACAACTATTCACAGGAGTAGTCATCATTGGCACGTTGTTTTCACTATACAATGAATAATTTTGAGGTTTTTGAACTTCCTGAAAGAACTGGAAAGATTCAGAACATGAGACATAGCTCATTATGAAGAACATTAAATTTTCTAGCTATTCACTGAAGAAAATTTTTAAAATATGTCAAAAACTCACATAATAATAGCTGAAAACATCAAAAGCTACAGTATGACAGCCTTCCTGGCGGCCATATTGAAAAACTGGAATTCTATAGTAAATCAGACAAATAGCATATCATTCGAACGAGCATTTTTTGGCTTTCTAAAATCTGCTTAAACATCGAAAAATATGAAAAATAGCGTGAAAGTAAAATGCATACCTTATGGGGGCAGCCATATTGGAAAAATTGAATTGAAATTGCAGGACGAATTATTCAGAAACACGAAAAACAAAAAGGGCTGAAATCTAGAGCACAAAAATATCTAACTATTTTGCTATTTTCCAAAATATGAAACTTAACCTGTATACTGTAGTGACTAAGCAAAGTTTGAGCACTTTTTCGGAGCCTAGTATACTGTAGACCATAAGCTAATGCTTATACTTTTCGGCAAAATAGTTTTATTCTAAAATTGTCTATCTAAAATATTTTATTTCACAAAAATCCCTTCAATGGTTCTTGAGTTCATCTCAAAAAAACCTCATTTCACTGAAATGAGTCATTCAATGGTTAGCAGGTTTATCAACTTTGATCGACTGTCAAACTGTAGGCATGTTACAACATGAAAAATGGACTAATTTTCGAGCAAGCTGAATGAATTGTGATCATTTATTGTATTTATTCTTATAACAAATACCAGCAGATCAAGAGTTATACTCGAAAATGTGCTGAAATTCTCAAATTGTGTGAAAACGACGTGTTGGAATATTAGCATCATTCACATTGTACAAAACGCTTTCTTCAAAGGTCTCAGGAGCATCGCGTATAAACTCGGATTATATTATTTTATTTAAAAATCCTGCTGATCAGCTACAAGCACAAATGCTGTCTAGGCAGCTTTACTTTACAATCAAAATATTTTCTAGAAGCCTATTCCCGTACTAACTTCTCTTCACATGACTATCTTCTGATTGATCTCACTCAAAATTCTACGAGATGAGCTTGAGGCTAAAAACAAATATTTTCAGTGATAGTCCCACTGTTTTATATACAAAAATCTATAAATACTAAGAAAAACACTTAATGAAATAATGTAAAAATGGGTAAAGAACGATTAAAGCACCTGATGTTGTATGTCTACATCTCTTATGTAAAACAAAAAAACCTCAAAAAGAGACGCTATTATAAATACTGCAACTAAAGATCAGATCCTTTGTCTCTGCGACTGTGCAAACAATTTCCTGAACAGTAATATTCATTTTTCTGAGAAAGATATCCAGCAATCTTCGAAGATACCAGAATCAAATAAGATACTTGGCAAACAACAAACAGGCAAGTACGAAGAGAAAGAAAAAAATATCATAATACAATATGGTGGTTTTCTTCACACTTCTACACTGCTCCTATACTTACAATTGCAGACAGTTTACTAGCAGACGCAATTACACTTTAAAGTGAAACACACTGAAAAAATGATTTTTAATACCCACCTGAAATAAGCTGAGCGTTACAGACCAGTGGATATTCTACTTGATTCTTTGGTTAATGAGATGCAAAATAATCTTGAATAACAAAAATGTACCACCTGATGCAAAGCTCGCAAAACACAATCAGATACTTGTCAAATTTAAAGCGATTACAAGAGCAGAAACAGCAAACATATAAAGCTGGCATTGTTGAAGATGTAAGTAATGCAATTAGCGATTAAGAAATACTCTCTGGTATGCCAAAAACTCAAATTCCAAAGGCAAAAGCTGGCTTCTGCTACCATGTACGTGCTAATCCATTTCTTGAAATTCTGAGCCAGGTGGTGAACTTGTAATAGATGGTCAAAAAATTGAAGACTCAAATGTTATAGATTTAGTTAATGATCTGGTACGAGAGCGCAAAAAAATCAGCCGATATCCTGGCACAAAGGAACTGCTGAAAGTGTTCAATCGCACGAATGTTCCGCTTGAGAGTGTGGGTAATAGGCAAGCTGAGGGAGATTTTGCTGCAGGCGATGAATTTGACTGGGATGAAAGTCTATAAATACTTACTGTATTTAATTTAATCCAAATAAAATTACAAAAATGCACATACAATTTACTCCTGACAGGAATTTAAAGCATTCGGTTTAGAATACTACACTGGGCAGGCAGCCCAAACTGGCTATGGGTTGGAGGGCTTCAAGAGGCATTTCCATATCAGCAGGAGTGTTGGCCTTGGCAGCTTTTTTCGTTCCCTTTTCAGAATGGCCGTCCCTGTTTTGCAATCTATTGGTAAGCGAGTTGGAAAGCATGCTTTTAGTTGCATGTTCAAACATAGCGTCTGATTTAGCTCAGGGAAAACCGCTTTTGAGTCTACTAAGGAACATTCAAAGCAAGAAGCTGCTCAATTGTTTGATGAGGCCCCTCTAAATCTCTACAGCAGCAGCAGGGAGGTCTTGGTAGCCGCCCGAAGTTATAAATACTAGCGTGATAGATGCTTTTTCAAAACAATGGCGCTCATAGACGTAAAATCTATCAGTACTAAAACTGAATTGGACCTTTTCACGGTCCCTCCTACCCAGGTTGCTATAAAGCAAGGCTTTTGGCATGAAATCCAGCCTACCCATCCGATTACCAATGAGGGGCCTTATGAATTCAGAATACCCCCAGACCCCCATTATCTACAGCTGAATAGAAATTATATTTATATGTTACTATTCAGC